>CM028245.1:4200994-4800994 GCA_016432835.1 Brassica nigra | reverse complement strand
TGATAATTAGTCAAAGAGATCAAAGATCAAAGATATTGTGTTGGTTGTTTTCTTCTGTTATGTACCCACTTCAATAAAAGAATCATGTTAAGGATTTCAAATTTTGAAAAAGTAGCCGTTGTTGTACTGAGTCCAATTTCGAAAAAGTAACAATTTATTAATGTTAGAGAATTGTAGAAAATAGAAAATTGTTGTCAAATTGTACGAAAATGTCACACAATGTCAGTCGTTTTCATGAGCCTTATAGCACATTTATCGACATATCTTAGACTTTGGTCTCGATTCATTGACCCTAAACCCTAAACCGTAAACCGTAAACCCTAAACCCTAAAGACTAATTACCAAATGTAGAAAATAGTAGTCAAACATGAAGAGAATTGTAGAAAATAGTAGTCAAACTGTAGAGAATTGTAGAAAATTGTAGTCAAACAAGAAGAGAATTGTAGAAAATAGAAAATTGTAGTCAAATTGTACGAAAATGTCACACAATGTCAGTCGTTTTCATGAGCCTATAGCACATTTATCGACATATCTTAGACTTTGGTCTCGATTCATTGACCCTAAACCCTAAACCCTAAACCTTAAACCCTAAACCCTAAATCCTAAATACCAATTGTAGAAAATAGTAGTCAAACATGAAGAGAATTATAGAAAATAGTAGTCAAACTGTAGAGAATTGTAGAAAATTGTAGTCAAACAAGAAGAGAGTTGTAGAAAATACAAAATTGTAGTCAAATTGTACGAAAATATCACACAATGTTAGTCGGATTCTTCACTGGACTCAGAACACGATAAGTGGTTATTCTGGAGATATTCCTGATAGTCTCTAAGATCTACAGCACTGTCTGACTCCGACTCAGACTCATTACGCGTATTTGGAGTAGACCCCTCGCCATCGTCAGTCTCATCTTTATCACCATAAGGATCTTCGTCCAGTTGCTCATCTTCCGGTTCAAACTCAGTTTGAGGCTTCTTCTTCTGGCGTTTCTCTGATTCATCAGATTCATCCGAAGAATCTGATCCATCAGATTCATTCGAAGAATCTGATGAAGATGACCTAGGACCTTCTTCTATCTCTATTGCTGCCTGCATTATGTCCTCGATGGTCGAGAACTCCGTTGATCCGAGCGCAACCCGTATGTCCTCCTTTAAGCCATCTCGATACATTTTCACCAACATTCCTTGGTCAGGATTGTTTGTAAGACCTGCGGCCGCAAACGATGCATTGTATTCTCTATCAGAAGAATCACCTTGCTTCATTTTGGATGTATCTTTATCACCATAAGGCTCTTCGCCCGAGTGCCCATCTTCCGGTTGCATCTCAGTTCGAGGCTTCTTCTTGGCGTTTTCTGAATCGATGAAGACGACCTACCACCTTCTTCTATGTCTAATGCTGCCTGCATTATGTCGTCGATGGTCGAGAACTCCGTTGATCCGAAGCAACACGTATGTCCTCCTTGAAGCCATCTCGATACATGTTCACCAACATTCTTTGGTCATGATTGTCAAGAAGACCCGCTGCCAGAAACGATGAATTGTATTCCCTAACAGAAGAATCACCTTACTTCATTTTGGATGTATTGAAATGATTTATCCGCTTTTGTTTTGTGTTATAATGATACTTTTATACGGTCATTAAAACTGCCAAGTGTGGTAACTGTTCGAAGTGACGGTTGGCATTTGGCGGTGTACAACTCAACTTGTACACCTACGTGTGTTATCAATATATTAATAATTAAGTGAAAATGGGCCAGTAGTTGTGATGGGCCTTTAACATTGGGCACGCACTTATTACTTTATCACCATTTTCATCTTAATTTTGCCAATGACTTCAAACTGACAAAGAAAAGACGTGATCTTTATCATCTTGTTAAGTAATGATGACTAAAGTTACCGTCTCAACTTAAATTTCCTTAAATGTATTCGGCCTCTCTTGTTTGGTGTGCGGTGAGAAGCAACTTTAATTAAACGCAAACATCTGTTTCCAAAAAATTACCTCATCTATATATCACTGATCTTCACTGTTAAAAAAACATAAAATCAATTTTAGCCTTTCCCCTTTCCATATTCTTCTTTAACCGTTGTGAAAGATGGTCGCAAATATCAAGTAGGGAACAATGACCGTGGCTGAATACGAAGACTTTTTCTACTCGCATGAATTCGTTCGGCAACAAAACGACGAGCAGTACTTGATCAGTATTGCCAAGGCCGGATTGAATGAAGAGATCAGAGAAGGTTTGGAAACACCAGAATTTCCAACACTTGAAGCCCTTTTTGAAGAGGCAATGGAAGTCGAAGAGATTCTCGAGATGGACAAAACACCTCCCAGCAGCCCTATCAAACGCCATGGGAACAAACGCACTCGGAACAGCGATGACAACCGCCCTCGCAAACGCCCTCGGTACAGCCGTGAGGAGGAGGAATATGTGGAAGAGGAGGAGGACGAGGATGAAGGAGACATGAGTGACGATACGCTTTCATCTGGGGAGTTCAGGATGTACGAGTACCCAGATGAGGAATCGGAATCCGACGACGATCTGGACACCGGCTCCGACTCGGACGCTTAACCCTCCCACCCGCTATTTTAATGTTTAACGTCTACTTTATTAATGTTTAATTAATCTACTTTATTATGTTTAATATGTTATGAATTTTATGTCTTTTATGTTTAATATGTTTATGAACTTAATTTTCGCACCTCTAAAATAAACTTTATTTTATGAATTTTTATGAATTTTATGTTTAATATGTTTATGAATTTTATGTTTAATATTTTTATGAATTTTAGGAATTTTATGTTATGAATTTTATTAATTTCATGTTTAATATGTTTAGGTGTACACAATATTATCTACTCTGGTGTACAGATTACTATGTACACCTTTATTATATTCATTTTTAATAATTCACCAAAAAGCAGTGGACTATATCTAAGTTCAAAAATGTCTTCAATGCAAAATTAAATATTTGAAGATGGTCATATTATGGGCCTAAATGACATTGAAAATGGTCATATTATGGGCCTAACATAAGATGACATTGAAAGCTAACAGTAGATGAGATTAAAGGCTAACATAAGATGACATTGAAGGCTAACCTAAGATGACACTGAAGGCTAACATAACATAAGTTAAAATTGACGAACATCATAAGATCTCATTAAAGCACGTGAGAAATGTTGCAGCAGATCCAAAAGAGTCTGCATTTTTTGCAAGAACCTTCAAAATCTACTGTGTAATCATGGCCATAAAGGCACTTTGGTGAAGATATTACCCCATCGTCAGGAAACTTGAAGGACTCACCATATTCGTTGAGGTATGGCGCTCCAAACGATGCCAATCGCCACTCAAGGTCAGTTCCCATTTCATATGTCGCGTCCGATCCTAGGTCATGGTGATACGCAGAACTCTGAAACACTTTGCTGGCTTCCTTCATGTTGCCAAGACAAACGTTGAATATGCCCACAGCTAAGGTTGATAGTCCATGGATAGGCACATTTGGTTCCATGATTTGAATTCTCTCATGAAGTCCTATTCGGAGGCTGCATGGATACCTTCATAGTAGATTGCATTTATGTTCCCAGCATCGGCGACTTCAGCAAGAAAGGGCGAAATTGACCACCCTGGCTGATTTGACATGTAACAAAGGTAACCATCTCAGTAACATCGCAAATCTTTAAGACCGACTGCTCATGGACAAGTGCGTAACGCGTTTGCCAGCATGCAAAAAGCAGCGAGGTTGTAAAATGATTCCTCGTGAGTAACTCAATGATTTTACACATAATTTCGTGGAAGATTTGGGAGTGCTTGACCTGCCATACTATTTTGAGAGTGGCTATTGAGTTTAGTTGATAGTTTCTTATATAATTCCACCTAATATAGAAGATATTAGTAAAGAAGGTAAGAAGGTGTTAATTGCGCAGTAAATGTTCCAACAAACATTTTAACCAAACACCCTCACTAATAGCTTAATACAAACAACAATAGTACAGAAGTAAATGTTTGCATCTAACCCTAAAACCCTAAACCCTAACATCAAACCCTATACCCAAAAATTAAGCCTAAAATCTATACATCAACTGTATAAAATTGTATACACAATATTATCCACTCGTATACTGATTACTATGTACACCTTTTATTGGAAACGGATAGGCCCATGAAGAGATAACATAACATATAATTACATAATAGAAGACTACATCACAATAACGAAATCACAATAACTAAATCCGAAAATAGAAAAGATAATGTAAACACACAACATAAAATTACATAATAGAAGACTACATAATGGAAGACTACTTAACATAAAATTACATAATTAATTGCTTAAGCTCTTTGATCTTCTCACGCATACTTAAGATTAAAGCATAATTAATTGCTTAAGCTCTTTGATCTCCTCACGCATTTGCGCAAGTTCAAATTGCAGCTCACGGGGGCGACACCTCCTCAGCATACTGACTTCTCAAGCAATCCAGCTCTTCCTCGAGGACGGCAAGGCAGTCATGTCGGATGTGCAAACCATCGTTCTACAAGAAAATATATAAGATTTGTTGGCTTAAAAGAAACAATTTCCGTTAACAATGGAGACAAATTTTCCTATTTTGAACTCCAATATTACCTTAAAATCTTTACATACGTAATAGTTTCTTCCTTTCTCATCAGTTTCCACGGTGATAGCTCCACCCATATACACTTCGTTGAAATTTTGTAATTGGCATAGACACAATTGCTGACCCAGTCATACTCCCTTTTCTGATGCTTCATCTCTTTATAGTAAGGATCCGTCATTTTGTTGTGTTGGTGAGTGTTATGAAGAGAGATTGTTGAGTGTTGTGAAGAGAGATTGTTGAGTGTTGTGAAGAGAGATTGTTGAGTGTTGTGAATTCTACTTAAATAGGGTAAGATAGTAACGGCTATATTTTATTTCAAAAGAATTTCTAACGGTAAGTAGCTCCAACGGCTATATTATTGAACAACGGCCAAATTGAGTTTTGCTGTTTTGAGAGGAATACACAGAAATCGTATTTAAATGTCTTTCTAACGGCTACATTGTATTTAAATGTCTTTCTAACGGCTAGATTGGATACACAGAAATCGTACACCTCAAGTTATAAACAAGTTACATCAAATCATGTTAGGTATACGATGTTGTGACTTTGTACACCTCAAATTATAAACATGAACACCATATTAAGGAATGACAATAAAACCATACATATCTAATAAATTCAAGAAGAAGCACTGCGTAATCCATATCTCATCAGTTCGCAAAATAACATTATAGATGTGTTATTAGGAAACACCTAAACATCCAAATTTCCAAAAAAACAAGAACTCCATTGTCAACAATACATATAATTTCAGCATCCATAACCCATCATGGTAGCGGTTCTTTACAAGACTTTTTGTTGTGACCTGAGATATGACATCGACTACATGTGTTTTGTTTCTTCTTCTTCCCTCCTGTAAAAAACATAACACACTTTATTCAGAAAAACTCCATGACTACACTTAGATTAGATTAGGTCGTACCGGTATTTCTCCTGCAGAACGTTTACGCTTGGTCGGTGGACGTCCTGGTGGTCTCTTCGTCTTTGGTGGTAACATGACAAGGTCACTAACCTCCGGAGGTATGAAAACATCTTGCGGATCTGGAACCGGGAGTGTAACACCCTTTGTTGTTTCATTCCATGTCTTTTTAGATAGAAGTCTGCAACAAACTCGAGTGCTGCAAGTCCCGAAACATAGCCGCAGCAATGGCATGTCGACATGGTATTCCAACTTTCTGGAATTCAAGACATGTGCAAGACCTGGTTTCCAGATTAACAGAACTCCCAGTTGTTTTGGAGTTACCTCAAATTCAAAAGCGGACAGAGGCATCGCGTGCGCTCTTGCGTTTTCTAGATTGTTCTCCATCAACTCGTCAACAGTCGGGGGGATCTCACCACTCATTCTCGATATCTTTCGCTGTCTACTCACAAACCAACGACTAATCATGCGTCTGATGAACTCAAATAGCGCCATTATCGGGGAATCGCGCGCAGGAACTAGTGCTTTGTTGAGAGACTCAGCTATATTCGAGCTCATTAGATTGTACCGCTTCTCAAAGGGTGACCTTGTCCAATGTCTAGGATCGATCTTCTCAAGATAATCCCAACAACGCTTATCTGTAAGTTTGATCTCGCGTAAAGTCTCTTAAAGTGGGATACCTTGAATACCTCAGCTGTCCTGCCAACCATTTGCTTTTGATTCCTTTTCTTGAATTTTGCGTCGACGTTTCTCTGTAGGTGTACGAGGCAGCACCCATGGTGTGAAAAGGATACCACTGATCTTTAGCAACACAAATTTGAGGTGCTCTATCAGACACAATAGATAAATCGGAGCCATCTTCTACGATCTGTGTCAGCTTCTCAAAAAACCAACTCCAAGACTCATTTGATTCATTGTCTACAACACCAAACGCTATGGGGAATACCTGAAAATTGGCATCTTGCCCACTTGCAGTTAGTAAACACCCTTTGTACTTCCCAAACAAATGAGTACCATCCACCACAAGAACCTTCCGTAGATGCTTCCACCCGTCAATGCAAGCTTTCAGCCATGAGCGATTTAAACCTTGACTTTCCTTAATATCTTTTTCTGTTTTGATATCAGTAATGGATCCAGGATTTGCATACTTTAGAACATAAAAATATTTTGGCAGGAGCTTGTAAGAGCTCTCTTCTGTTCCTTGTGCAGCAACAGTTGCTAACTCTTTGGCTTTCCAACATTTCCAATATGTGGCCGTAAACAAGAACTCAGTCCGAGCATCTCGGTAATTCAGATGCGCGGTCCAGCTTGGAGCCTTTCATACCGATCTCATTAGTACAGCTATTACTTTCGACGTCGCATGTTTCTTATACTGCGCTTTAACATCAGAAGTGCATACATGCTTCACTTGCGCCTTCCTCACCTGATATGTCGAAGATTCCCCCAATTGCTTAGCCATAACATAAAATTTGCAGTTTTTATCAATGCATTTCGCTGACACGTAGTTAAACGCATGTTTGTGGAACTTGAACCTGAACACCTGCTTTAACGCATAAATCTGCAAACTGATCTTGAATTCTTGCTTGTTACTGAATAGCTTCCCAGCGTACATATCAGCATCTGCTAGACTGAAGTCAATATCATCAACAGTATAATCGTTAACTGCTTCGTTGTTAGACGAAGGTTCTACATCCTCAAATCCATATAGCTCAACGGCTCTAACGGATTTCATGAGTGATTCGTCATCAGCCTTATCCTTTTCACGACGTCTTCTTGCGTCTTCCTCACGGCTTCGAGACTGAGTTACCGGTTCGATAAAGTCGTCATCCTCGTCTTCTCAACCAGGGTTTCATGTGTCGACCACCCGGAACACACTGAGGTACCGGTTCGACAAAGTCGTCATCCTCGTCTTCTCCATCCGAGTTTCATGTGTCTGACCAACGAAACACAGTTAGATACCGGTTCCTCAAAATCGCCTTCCTCGCCTTCTCCATCAGATGTATCATGTCTCGCCTTGACGAAACACACCGAGGGACCTGCCCAACGAAATCATCACTGCGTCAACTTCCCGGTATGCATGTTGAACGGCTTTGGAGGAGTCACGAGAACCAAAATTTGGGAGCTGCTGTCCACACTTGGGTCCTCTTCTTGATCTGAATGATTCTTAGTCTCGCACACTGATCACTTGACTTGACACCTGAATTGTTACTTTCTTCTTTAGTATTTTCCATCGAATACCTAGATGAGCCTATGTAATATCTACCCTTATCTACGTAATCTTCAAAAGTTGATGGTGGGTTTGCGTACGCTGTTTGTTTGTGGATGAACCACTGCCTTTGTTTGAAGAAGGATTAGTTCGTCCACTCCTCGCTAGTCGCCCCTCACCACTCCTCCATATGTTACGCTCGCTCGAGCACCACCACCTACCCCTCCATCCTCATCCTTATCATCGTCCCATTCGCAATTTCGTCCAACAAAATCATGCCATAAATTGAAATCATAATCCTCATCGCCGTCATCGGCTTCCTCTAACGCAGGATCTTCAGTCCTGTCCACCTTATTCTGAACTTCACATGCAGTTCCATCCACTTCACGCATCCCAAAACCATTTCGGCATAAACCGCTTCAATTTCCGCAACTTGCATAAGAATTATTTCATCTTCGGTCAAATCAGTCTCACCGTCATTAACTTCATTCCGGGTGTGCACATCAGCAGACGTACTCCCAACTTGCATATTGCTGCTGCTGGCAACTTCTTTGGACTTCAAAAGATTCCCCATTGGCCTCAAAAAATTCATTTTCCCATCTATTTCCTCTTTGAATGTGACAAATACGTTGATGTATTTGTCCACCTTACGCGAGGTAAACAACTCAAATCCTTGTCGTTGGAAATTTGAACAGAGCTTCTTTCACCAATAGCACAAGATCCGTGTGCACCGAGCCAATATGACATCTCGGCGACAACAGACATTCCAACTAGACCGTATGACTCAATAATGGCCCGCTTCAAGTCTTCAACAGAAGTTATCAACTTCGCATAGACAGCCCTCTCCATACGGTCGCTATCAAGTTTAAAATCCCAGTCACCAGTGTCGCATATAATCTACCGTCCGAGATTACAACGATGTATGAATTGTGAACACCTACAAAATTGAATTTATATTTTTTGGAATTCAATGTGCTAATCAGAAGCAATAAATATAGTTTCGTACAAACAAACACATGAATTCAAATCAAATCTGTAATAAATGATTTCAGCCATAACTATGATGTCATAAATGCAAGGGTGTACGGCTTATATGTGATTTACCTTCGATGCTAGATACAATGGACCCACCATCCGCCATACCCTTTCCTCTCATCATATCGGATGTAGCTCATGCCTCGTGTGTTGAATTCGCTGCGTAGTTCTCCAAAATCGTTAACTCAAGTTCCCTTGTTCGTAGCCGATTTTACTCCTCAACAAGGAGACAGCAAAGAGATAGGGTTCAATGCGTTTGTGTATTAAATAATTAGTTTTGCCCTGTTTTAATTAATAAATTAAAGTAAAACACATGTTTTCCAAAGTCACCAGTCATTAATGGCCATTCGTCCACCTTGGAGCCGTTGTTTCCCGGGAAAAATCAGAACATATAAGGCCTTCAGTTTTGGGATCAAATAGCCCAAAACGAAGCCCATGTTTCCTTCAAATTAAAATAATATAATATTCAATGTGTCTATTACAGCACATCCAGGACGCGTGTGTCGGTCATCCTGAGGCAAGTTTTTGTGGGCAAAAGACTGTCTGGTCCCACGATTTCAAGCTCAAGATTGTTAGGCAAAAAGGTTAAAATTGTCCACTTTTTCTTCTCTCTCCTACTAGGTTGCCCAACAACCTAATTAAAACTTGTGCTTGCCCAATTTTCTAATTCAAACTTAAAAGTTGCCCAATCTTCTAATTCACCCTATTAACTAAGGGTACTAATGTCATTTTGTCCATTAATGAATGCTATTTCTGTGACTTTTTCCTTCTAGTGCAATTTTTGTGACACAAAACTTAAAAGGTGTATGGACAATTGCCCTATATATAATTTAATAGTCTTAGGCGAAACATTAAATATTGACCCCTTTATAAAAAATTTCTTAATTTTTGTTTGATACATTTTTAAAAGATTAAACGAAAAAAATAATGGTAAAGTGTACAATATTTTTTTTGGTTTTATCTTGTTGTATGTGAGTTAGTTTTAGTAAATTATGGATCATTTATTATACTAACAAAAATTGTAGACCTTTAACAAATTGAAATGCACATTTATAATTAATTAAATAACATTAAAATTGAATTTTTTATAAATACTTTTTTATTTTTCTTCTCTGTAACTTTTCAAGTTGAACCAAAATAGATTTTCGTTAGAAATATTGAAAATTGGTGAAACATATATAGTTTATTTTGTTTAGTTTTGTTGTATGTGAGTTAGTTTTAATTAATTAGGGACTTATTTATTATTACACAATCAAATTATGAACCTTTAACAAATGAAATGGACCTATTATAATTAATTAAGGTTCCGAATGGTGAATGCGGTTTGAACGGTGCGGGACATGCGGTTCAACTGCGGTGCGCTTTTAGCAGTTATAAAAATGTATAGATATATGATATATGCCGAGATATTTGTTACTGTTAACTGCGGTGCGGAGCGGGCGATTGTAAACATTCGAAACCTAAGTAACACTAAAAAAATTGGATCCATAGACCCTGGGCAACCGTCCCTACCGCCATAGTCAAGAGCCGGGGATGTGTCAAATTAACATGTCAATAAAAATATTTAATCCACTTTCAATGGTTTATTTTTTTGTCTATGGTTTAGTTATGTCTGACATGAGTTTAGAAATTGTGTCATATATATATATATATATATATCCAAAATTCATAGAAATATACATAAAATAGTAAAAAAAAGTTAGTTAACTTAAATATGTTTATTTGGAAGCAAAATTATTCCCATGCGAAGCATGGGTTCAATACTAGTAATAGTATTAGAATAGAACGTAAGGTAAAACTCTATAAACTAATAATGTTTAAATGATAAAATTTTATTAATTTTATGAATTATTAAGTTATAAAAAAATTTTATTTTATTTTTTATTTAAAATATTTTTATAAAATAGGAGAAATAGTTGATTTTACCGTACATGTATTAACTAAATTTAAGAAATTTGGTTTTATATTATTTATATTATTTGGTGTATAAAAATATGTTTTATATAATTTAAATATAATTTTAGATATACTATTACTAAATATTTTAAAATATATTGACATATTATGAAAATAGAAATGAACTTTATAATGAACAAAAATAATTCATACAACATCTTGTTTGTATATATATAAATTATTAACTGGTGATTTTAATGAGATCATAAACTAAGATATATATATATATATATATATATATATATATATATTCGCTCGGATACCCGTTCGGATCGGGTATTTTCGGATTTTCGTAAAGGGTATAAAATCCGTTGGGTAATTCTTTACTTGGATCGGGTTCGGGTATTTTAATTGGGTTCGGTTATTTGGATCGGGTTCGGATATTTAGATTTTGAAAGAAAAAATTAAAATTCTTCATTTCTCAAGTTTCTTGTATTTAAAAATATAACTTTAACTAAATTATTTTTAATTTTTTAATAGATTGAATGATTAATAAATTTGGAGATAAAATTTAAAAAACCAAAAAAAAACACTAATTTGGTTTGTTTTTAGATTTTGGGTGTAACTTTTGTTAGCACATGTAACGAAAGGCTTGACATGCATTTTAAGTGAATAGCAAATTATTTTTTCCGTAAATATTTGTATATTATATAATCTTAAAGTATGGGTAGCGTCAATATAAATATTTTAAATAAAATTGGATAAGTAAACTATAAATTTAAGGTTAAATATGCATAAGTTCGGTTATCTTTAGATATCCATTCGGGTTCGGGTATCCAATCTCTCATAATTCAATACCCGTTATTTTGATGCTTGTTCGGTTTGGTTCGGGTTTTCTCGGGTTCAAGATCGGTAAAATGCCCACCCTATATATATATATATGTATATCTTTTAAAAATATTATTTTATTAAATATTTTGAACCGGCTCAATATAAAATCAATTTTTTATTAATTTATTATGTTTTTAAGTTATAAGTATTAATTTATAGATTTTTATTATTATATATTTTACCCAAATATATTACTATATGCTATTTTTTTTTCTTCCAAATATCACCGTAACGGCACTAACTACAAGACCACAATCTCTTCTTCCCATGGCTCAGCGGGACGTGACACTGGGCGTGTCGTTCCCTTTCTCCTCAAACGTTTTTATTACTTCTCACAAATACAAAGGAAACAAATCAAATCGCTAAT
Source organism: Brassica nigra (assembly GCA_016432835.1). Classification (NCBI taxonomy): domain Eukaryota; kingdom Viridiplantae; phylum Streptophyta; class Magnoliopsida; order Brassicales; family Brassicaceae; genus Brassica; species Brassica nigra. The sequence goes on along the minus strand of CM028245.1, from coordinate 4,789,065 downwards.
TCTGGCTATAAACTTCGATTCGATTCGATTCATCGTCTTTCTTCTTCCTTCCGACCGCTCTTTCAAATCGGTAACTTTTCCTCTCTCTCTCTCTCTCTCTCTCTCTCTCTCTTCTGTTGTTGTAAAGGATAGCCAATTCGATCTCTTAATACGTTTTTATTGATCGATTCATGTATTGGGATCATGTTGCTCCGCAAAAAAATCTGGGTTTCGTGTTTCCGCAAGCTTAGAAATCAAATAGATTTTCGCTACTATGATTCGGAAGTTCGTGTATATGAGATTTTTGATTACGGACATCGGTCTAGTGGCTAAAACTCGTAGGAAAGGTGTCGGTTAATTTAACATTGAGCCTCGCCCTAGGAGATATACGGATTTTGATTTATATTTTCTCAGTAGCTTCATTATTGAAATAGATTTTACGTGATTCAATTGATGTAAAGAGATGAGTTTTTTTTTTTTTGATGAGGTTTTGTTCATTGTTGTAGAACAAGTCTGGTGATTTTGATTCATAGAATCTTGGGTCCATTAGAATTGGGGGTAGTGGAGGATATGGTGCATGCAGAGTCATTCAATGTTAGTTCATTGAGCAATGGTCATGTTACTGAGGAGAAACTAGAAGGAGACGTTTTGCAGAATGGTATTAATGGTCGCGCCACCGCTTCTACTAGGATGCTTAAGTTCAAACGCCGCAAGGTTTTTGCGAATAGAGACTTCCCTCCTGGTTGTGGAACCCCTGCCATGAGGCTCAAGGCGAGAATGGCTGAGAATGGGAATGTTTCTGGTGCTGATGATCACCCTAGTGTTCCGCCGTCTTCTGAAGCGAAGGTTGAGGCTTCTGAAGCTAACATGAATGTTGCTAATGCTGATCACCCTAGTGTTCGGTCTTCTGAAGCTGATGGGAATGTTGCTGATGCTGATGACCGTATTGTTCGGTCTTCTGAAGCTAAGGTCGAGTCTTCAGCTAAAGAGGAAAGAAAGTCTGAACAGCATGATGAGCATCATCCGAGTAATGACATGGAACTTGTGGTATTTGAATCTCATGAACCGGACCCAAAGAAAGAAAAGTCTGATAAGTTGATGGTGTACACAAGTGATGGACATGTTGAGCCGGTGGCGGTTAAGCCGTTGAAGGTCTGCTTGCCAGATGTAAATGATAAGAACGCGGTTAAGGCACTGTCATTGGAACCAAAACGAACTCATGGTGCAGTTAAAAGAAAGGCGACGAAAAGTGTTGCATTTCATGAACCATTGAAGGTTGCCAAAAAGATGAATATAGATTACGGTGAAGGGTCTAAGATGAAGAGCATTAAGAAGAATTTGTATTTGCGTGAGAGAGAAAGTCCAGATAGAGAGCAGCTACCTCGACAGCCTCGAACATTACAAGTTGGGCTTCCTCCTTCGCGTCCCAGTGGCTCAAGTAGCAGCGGCGGTGGTGATAGCCGGAGCAAAGTCAAGGAAACACTACGTCTATTCTATGGAGCTTGTAGGAAACTTTTGCAGGAGGAAGAAGCAAAGCCTGTGAAACAAAAGAGGTTCAGAGTAGACTGCGAGGCGGCCAAGATTCTCAAGGAGAAAGGGAAGTATCTCAACACCGGAAAACATATCATGGGAGCTGTCCCTGGGATTGAGGTTGGTGATGAGTTTCAGTACAGGATGGAGCTGAACATTCTCGGTATACATAAACCAAGTCAAGGAGGTATTGATTATATGAAGATCGGTGATGAAATATTTGCAACGAGTATTGTAGCCTCTGGAGGGTACGATGACGAGCTGGACAACACTGATGTATTGACCTACACGGGTCAAGGTGGAAACGTGATAAAGAACAAGAAAGGAAAGGAAGTACCGATGCCTGAAGATCAGAAGCTAGTAACGGGTAACCTCGCGTTAGCAAACAGCGTGAACAAGAAGAACCCTGTGCGTGTCATAAGAGGCAACAAGAAGGCGGTTTTGGAATCATCAGGTGATAAGAAAGGTAAAAGCTATGTTTACGATGGGTTATATGTTGTGGAAACGTTTTGGCAAGAGACTGGATCACACGGCAAGCTTGTCTTCAAGTTTAAACTTAGGCGCATGCCTGGACAACCCGAGCTTGCGTGGAAAGTGGTGAAGAACACAAAGAAGGCAGAAGAACGTGTGGGTCTGTGCAGACTTGATATCTCAGAAGGGCATGAGAGGCTTCCCATTTGCGCTGTTAACGAGATCGACGACGAGGAGCCTCCTTCGTTCATCTACACGGTTAAAATGATTTACCCTGACTGGTGCAGACCAATACCCCCAAAAGGATGTCGTTGCACAAGACGCTGTGCTGAAGCCAATGACTGCGCTTGCGTGGCGAAAAACGGAGGAGAGATACCGTACAACTACGATGGAGCTATAGTCAGTGCAAAGAATCTGATCTACGAGTGTGGCCCGCTCTGCAAATGCCCTGCTTCTTGCTACCTAAGAGTCACGCAGAGAGGGATCAAGTTCCCGCTCGAGATCTTCAAAACCGAGTCAAGAGGCTGGGGAGTGAGATCCCTCAGCTCGATCCCTTCAGGTAGCTTCATATGCGAGTACGTAGGTGAGCTTTTAGAGGACAAAGAAGCGGAAAGAAGAACCGGGAACGACGAGTATCTCTTTGATATTGGAAACAAATACGATAACTCTATAGCTGAAGAGATGTCGAAGCTAATGCCTGAGGCACAGCCGGCCATGGGAGGAGATGATGATGAGATGAGCGGGTTCACCATTGATGCTGCAAAGAAAGGGAACATAGGGAGGTTCATAAACCACAGCTGCTCACCTAACCTGTACGCACAGAACGTGTTGTATGATCATGAAGACACGAGGATCCCTCACGTGATGTTCTTCGCAATGGACAACGTACCTCCGCTTCAAGAACTCACGTACCACTACAACTACATGATCGATCAGGTACGTGACACTAATGGTAATATTAAGAAAAAAATATGCTACTGTGGTTCTTCTGATTGTACCGGTAGGCTCTACTGATCAAAACTGGTGTCCCTGTTTAAGTCGGATTCTTCTTGTCTTATGCTTAGCTGAAGCAACAGTATATGTTACGGTTAGTGTTTTTATTCAGATCATTGTTGTTTAATGCTCGCTGAATCAGCATTTTGTGTTACACTGAGTTGAAAAGTTCGAATTTAGATGAAAACTAAGTCCCTCTCTTTGGTATCAAAGAAACAAGGCTTGGGCATTTTACCTGGAGCCGAAACCCGAACTAAATATCCGATCTGAATCGAACCAAAAATTTACAAGTATAGTAAAACCTCTATAAATTAATAATATTGGGACTTTGAAATTTTATTAATTTATAGAGATATTAATTTACAAAAGTTTCCTTATTTAGATTTTTTATTTTAAGATATATTTATTCTAAGATAAGAAAAATATTTGATTTTATTATATATATATTAATTGTTATTTTATGAAATTTGACATTTATATTAATTTTGTTATATTATTTAGTGTATATAATATATATTGCATAGAACTTAAATATGATTTTAGATATAATATTACTAAATCTCATCAAAAATATATTAAGTGTTAAGAAAATATAAAGATAATTTCATTGAAAATATAAAACAAACAATATAATAATAGGTTATTACTTATATTAAATATGTATATATATAAATTATTAATTTATGATTTTAATGGGACCATATATTTACATAAAATTTTCTTAAAAAATATTATCTTATTATTTTATCGATTTGTATCAAATTTTGAACCGGTCCAAGTTGGGACCGGCAAAATTTATTAATTTATAGAGATTATTAATTTATCTAGTATTAATTTATAGAGGTTCTACTGTACTTATTTGATCCAAAATTCTTCTATTCGAAAGAACTGGAACCGAAAAGAACCAACCCAAATAGATCTTGACTCAACAAAACGACCCGAATAGATCCGACCCGATTCATATTAGACTTAAAAATATGAATATCCAAAACTATGATTTTGTGATCTATTTACTATTATTTGCTATATTTTATTTTATGATTTAGTTGAAATATCTTTTATTAACAATCTTTGTTATTAAATTTGTAACATTTTCAAGTAATGTGAAGCTCTAAATGTAAATTTAGAGCTTAATAGTTTATTTGAAGTTATGTTGTAAAATTTTAGATATATATGACAAATTTTGATTAATTTAATGGGATTTGAGTATTTCTTATCCTTTTCAGATCTTAAATATCCGAATCCGACCGGACCCGATATGAATTCGAAAATTACGGATATTTTACATGTATTTTAGTTGTAGATCTGAAACGACTTGGATCTGAGATAAACTGACCCAAACCTAAACTAAAAATTTACAAGTACCTATTCGGTCCAAATATCTAGGATCTGAAGGATCTAAACCCGAAAGGAACCAGCCCAAACCCGATCCAAAGACCCGAACGTTCAGATCTAAAAGAAACTGGTCGTTGTGGGTAAGCATGAGCATTTTATTCGGTAGGAAAACCCAAATCGGAACTGACCTGGAAAAATGTGGGTTTGGTTCTGGTCAGGTCTATGCTTAAGTATATATTCGATATCTTTATTTTGGATTTGCGTGTCTTGGTTCGGGTCTGAATCTTACATGAGACCCTATCAGATATCTGAAATACCAAGAATATTTTGCATATATTAGGTATATTTGGATATTTCATATATATTTTCAGCATTACATATATTTTCTTTAGTTTTAGGTTTTCGGATATATTTTTGGGTCTTAAAATTTCAGATTCTATAAATATATTTTGGCTATTCGAGTAAAATTTGGGTATTTTTGGGTTTCGATGGGGTAAAATTTTAAGTATATTTAGGTATGAGTATTTTTAGGGTTTCAGGTTTTGGTATTTTTTGGATCCTCAGGTCCGTTTAGGATTCTTCAGATCTTTTATGGTCTTAAATACACGAACCGATCTCAATACACTATGTACCTAAAATTATAAGTATGTTACAAATATTTTAATTGTGGACCCTAATTGTTCCAGACTCGAAAAAAACTATTCGAGTCCATACCAGAAATTTTCAAGTAAAAGTCCAAATGTATGCGCAAGCCCAGCTGTAGGTTTATATGTTCGAATATTCGTTCAAATTTGGTTCTAATATTTCAAGTTTTGGGGTGTAAGCACTTTTCGACAATTTCTAAATTTTCGAAAATCCGCATAGCCTAAAACTTCTTTCACTTTTCACCTGAAAATAATAAAAACGAGAGAGAGAATGAGGATGGCGATTCGGTTTCGATCTTCACCGACAAACTATGGAGCGCCAGTGATAGCGGTTCGGTGTTCGACAATTTTTCTGGTCTCCCATGCATCTTCGTCTGCACCAGTTGAGCTTCTAAGGAGACAACATACGAACTTTGCGAGCTCACTTTTCACCGAAGAAACTGATAGAACTCCGGCGATAGGTTCTTCAGCGACGGTGCTTCCGGACTCTCTGATATAGGCTGGAAATCAGGGTTGGCAAGATGGTTGATGGAAGCATGGATGGATCGACCAAATAGATGATCAGGTGGGCGATATGAATGGAATGAAGGTTGTAAAGCTGAAACAAATGCAAAACAAGTGAGATGCGGTTTATGATATGAAGAAAACAAGAATAATAAACAAATAAAAGGGATAAATATGGCGGAATCAAGCTGCTGGTTGTGTAACACTCTCAGTTTGATCAAATGATGGACTTGAAGTGGAATTGCTGATGAATGTTTGATTGAATCTCTCAATCTGATGTTAAGGTGTAATGAAGTGATTGACTCTCTGTCTGTGTACTAAGATTGCTTGATTTGCACAAACAATTTAGATTCACAAAATCAATATAATAACAAAGAATCTCTCTTTAAATCTTGAAGGCCGATATTTTATGCAAAGAACACTATGTGATAAAAACTGAATAACTTTTTATTAACTTGGTGGCTAAGGGTAGTTTTTACATTGGTCGACTATGAGCTTATATAATGCTCAGATACAAAGGTTCTTACGTTCATAAAGAAAGAAATAAGGAAACAAATCAAAATTAAGCAAGAAATTAAAACTAGTCGTTGAATCCTTTTGTGGGATTTTGGCTCCAAGTAAAGAATCTGTTCTTTTTTGAACCTGGACGGTTTTATGGGACAACTAAGCTTTCCTGGGAACCTTCTTGATGGCTTGGAATGTGCTGAGGTCCTGTCTAATCTGAAGGAAAAAGAGCTGTTGGAGCTGGATGGCAAGAATCTCCAAATAAGGCAAGTTGGTGTTAATGAGGATTCTCATGATCCTATGTTAGCTGATGCATGGTATGAACTTATAGAAATTCTCTTGGTCACCTATGATGTAATCTGGAAGTCTTGGTTTGATAAGAAAGTCTCCTGGTCGGGATTGATTGGCTGGTACAAGATTGAGCCGAAAGATTGTCCAATCATTCCATAATATATTCAGATTGGCCAGTTTTGGGAAACTGATCATAACTTCTGATTTCCATGGAAATTTCTCCTCATATTGGGATTTTTGGAAAATTGGGAGATCCGTATTAAATCCTAAGATGGGTTTTGGTTCAGAATGCTCCTTCTTTGGGCTTGAATCTACTTCAAAAATCTGGTACTCGCAGTGGACGGGCTTGAGAACCTCTGGTTTGTAAAATTGATGTATTCTTGGTCCAACAAGCTTTAATGATGATTACAATTGGGCTTAAACCTTCATGAGTGTAGAATCCGGTTTCATGGTGAAAACCTTTGTAAGATATGTCATTTTTCGTGCACATATGTCATGGTTGGCGTCATGGCTGGTTGAATAGGGTGTTGGGTCAACCTCTGGTTTAGCTACTGGTTTGATGGCCGCATCATACCCTCCCCATTGACAAAGTTTCGACCTCGAAACTGAATAACCTGCACCAAGATGGAGAAGGTCAGGTTTCATTCTTTTTTGAAAGTTTAGAACCTTACCTTGTGATGCGGCCATCAAATCAGCAGCTGAACCAGAGATCAACCCAACACACTACTAACTTAAACAAGGCGTCAACCAGGACATATGTGCACTAAAAATGCAATATCTTACAAACTAGGAGAGTTTTCAACATGAAACCCATTTTCACGGATTCTAAACTCGAGACGGTTTCCAGCCCAATTGGAATCATCATCAAAGATTATCGGACCAGGAAGATATCAGTTTTACAAACAAGAGGTTTTCCAGCCCGTCCATTTGTGAGTGCCAAATTTTAGAAGTGGATTCAAACCCAAAGGAGCGGCCTGAACCAAAACCCATCATAGGATTCAAGATGAAACTCTCAGCTTTCTAGAAATCCCAATATGAGGAGAAATTGCCACGGAAATCAGAAGTTATGATCAGTTTCCCAAAACCGGCAAAAGTGAGTAGATTATGAAAATATTGGACGATCTTTCGGTTCAATCGTTTATCATCCAATCAATCCCGACCAGAAGACTTTCTGATCACACCAAGACTTACAGATTACATCATAGGGGACATAGAGGAGTTTTATAAGTTCATACTATGTACCAGCCAACATTGGATCAGGAGGATCCTCACTAACACCAACTTGCCTTATTTGAAGATTCTTGCCATCCAGCTCCAACAGCTCTTTTCCCATCAGATTAGGCACGACCTTAGCACATTCTAAGCCATCAAGAAGGTTCCCATGAAGCTTTCTTATCCCCTAAAACAGTCCAGATTCAAGAAATATCAGATTCTTTATTTGGAGCAAAAATCCCACAAAAGACTCCAACTGCTAGTTTTCGGTTTCTTGCTTAGTTTAGATTTGTTTCCTTATTTCTTTCTTTGTAGATGTTAGGATCTTCGTATCTGAGCATTATATAAGTTCATAATCGACCAATTTAAAAACCACCCTCAATCACCAAGTTAATAAAAAAATTATTCAGTTTTTATCAAAGAATGTTCTTTGCATAAAATATCGGTCTTTAGGATTCAAAGAGAGATTCTTTGTTGTTGTTCTATTGATTTCGTGACACTCTAGTTTTGTTTGTGAAAAACAAACAAGCTCAGTACACAGATTGAGGGAGACAATCACTTCATTCTATCATACCATTAGATTGAGATATTCAATCAAACCGTCATCCGCAATTCCACTTCAAGTCCATCATTTGATCAAGCTGAGAGTGTAACACAACCAACAGCTTGATCCGCCATATCTATCCATTTCCTTTGTTTTATTCATTTTATAAACTGCATCTCACTTGTTTTGCATTTGTTTCAGGTTTACAACTTTCATACCATTCATATAGAAGTGATATGATCAAGTACAAAGTCACCTGATAATGTTCCAATGATCCCACTAAATGATAGTTACTGCCCCAAAGTTCATATCAGCGTTTTTCTGTCAAATACAGAACATAGTTTGAATCTTCCAAGAAGATGAAAGATTTGATAGACTCATTGTTTTTACCATTTTATAGATGTTATTACCGGCCTTTGGTCTCCAATACAAGAGTGCTAGAAATGGATCATAAGCCTGAGAAATCAAACTGGGTGTTGCATGCACCAGTACCATCTGGGTACGGAAGGGAAGGAGATAGGAGAGTATGTTTTTTCAAAGATCACATATCAGCAGGAGAAACTAAAGGATGAAGGTGAGAAATAGTTCAGGAGTTAAAGGTAGCCCATGACAAATACTCCGACACCACCTAGACCTGTAGATGGTGTCGCTGAAATGGAGAAGAAGCTTTTGATGATGACAAGACGTTTGATCCATTTGCTGAGGTCAGTAAATAACCACAAAAAATCATTGGTGCGCTGTGTTTTCCTAACTAGAGACTAAAAGTCCATGTTATTTTATTTCTTTCTTCTGGTCAAAACCAGAGTCGACTGAAGCATTCCAGAAGCAGCTTTAGAGAAGATGTGGTCCAAGAAAGCTAGAATGGAAGAAGATGTGGCTGTAAACTTTTGAGTGAAGACAAACTTAACATGCAACGAAAGCATTGAAGCATCTGTCTCTTTGGGAGAACCAGCTTCTCCAAATCCTAGCCGTCAAAAAAAAAGAAGATCAATGGATCTTAATGTGAGGAAATCAGGTGGAATCCCCAAAGGAATCATAGATCTTGGATGCTTTGACTTCGATTGCATGGGGGGTGGGGGGGGAGGATTTTGCAGTTAGCTTCTCAGGATAGCTGGTTGAATTGGATGGGGATGGCTATGACTGAGTTCTTGCAATCCATACGCAAAGAAACTTTTTGTCAGATAAACGTGGAGGAGGCAAAACCATGAATGTGTATAACACTTTAAAAAGTCATCCATGCTCAAGTCGTATGATCGTATCTTTGTGATCAGTTTTACTTGAGCAAATTCCCAGCCTGGCGATTAAGTTTTCTCTCGGCTTCCTGGAAAGTTACTTCGAATCTTCCGGGAATAAATAATTTCAATCTCTGATTGTAATTCAAAAAAAAAAAATGGCATGTTCATCTTTGTGTACTACTTTGCTGTGTCTGTCTCTTGTGGGTTACTCTGTTTTGCTTGGCTCTCAAGTCTAAAACAACTGTTATTAAATGTCAGCTGATGCTTACCATGTTCTGCTTGTCCTAATTTTTGTTCTTGCAAATGCTCGTCATTTTTTTTTCTTATATTATTAGCCATGTTCTGTTTTCAAGCTCCTCTTTTTCTAAATCCTTTACCTATACGAAAACTTCACAAATTTTACACTAGGTGATTCTCTCGTGCTCATGCAAAGGCATAAATATTTATAAATAAATATATTATAATAATTCATTTGATATTTATAAAGTAAACATATTATAATAATTGATTGATATTTTTTAAAATTTTAAATCAATTTATAATTTATATTAGTAATATTATATTATTTTAATTAGACATATGATTTTGGATATGTTGTATCTAGTCGGTTTGGTTGTTTATTGGACAACAGTTGGATATATCGGATTGCATCTATTTCCGAATTCAACTATAGTATTTTTAAAAATATATTAAAATCCTGATTAATTTTCTTATTTTCATTTAGGTTGGTTGTTGTCTTAGATATATAAAGATATTTTAGTAAAATTATTTATAACTTAAGAATGAAATAAAAGATAAAAAGTGTTTGATTCAAAGTTACATATATAAATATAACAATAATATTCTGAAATCTCATGCACATATATAAATTTTACCAATGAACTAAATCGTAACAATTGGTTAATAGTTTATTTTCTTTATTGAAATGTTTTGAGTAATCCTGTAATTTATATTTATAAAATAAATAAATTATTATTATAACACTGTATGTTTTTATAGTAGAACCTCTATAAATTAATAATATTGGGACTTTGAAATTTTATTAATTTATAGATATATTTATGTAAATTTCTTGTTTAAAGTTTCTTATTTAAATTTATTCTGAGATAAGAAAAATATTTAAATTTATTTTATTAATTTCTTGTTTTAAGATATATTTATTCTAAGATAAGAAAAATATTTAATTTTAGTGTATAGGCATTAATTGTTATTTTATGAAATTTGACATTTATATTAATTTTATTATATTATTTGGTGTATATAATATATATTGCATATAACTTAAATGTAGTTTTAGATATAATATTACTAAAATCTCATCAAAAATATAATAAGTGTTAAGAAAATATAAAAATAATTTCATTGTGAATATAAAACAAACAATATAATGATAATTTCTTACTTATATAAAATATGTAAACAAATAAATTTTTGATTTATAATTTTAAAGGGACCATATATTTACATAGAATTTTCTAAAACATTATTATTTTATTGATATGTGTCAATTTTGAGCCGGTCCAAGTTGGAACCGACGAAATTTATTAATTTATAATAATCATTAATTTAATGAATATTAATTTATAGAGGTTTTATTGTAGTTAGATCTTTGATTTTGGATATAAGTTGGATTAATACAGTAACTCATTCGTGAGTATATCGATTTACATATATTATTTCAAATTCAAACAGAAGTATAGTCATCTTTATTCTAATTAAGTAAAATCAAATTATTTTTATTTTTTTCGCTTCGATGTGCAAGTATTTTCATAATATTTTTAATGATTTGATATATGTTGATTTTAGGAAATATTAGAAAATATAGAGATGATAAATAAAAGTATATATATATATATAAGTATAAGTATAATGGATAAATGTTTGGAAGCTCATAAATGCATATCAATACTTACAATGATTAAAATATTTTATTAAAGAAAGTGTAAAAATAATTTAAAATTTCTCAAAAAACTATTTTGAAAATATAAATAAACATCTCTGTAATATTAAGTCTAAATCTTTTTAGCTCATTAAAAATATTTTGTTTATGTTAAGAAAATAGCTTGATAAAGAAAATAATTCTATTACTTAATCTATTTATATTCTGTTATCTAAGATTACCTTTAAAAGAAATAAATTATTTTTAATATCCACATTATTTTGTGAAATTTCCTTTTTGTGAAATTTCCTTTTTGTGAAATTTCCTTTTTATGAATGTATAATATATTTTTTCGTTTTAAAGTAATAATTGTTTCTTTGATAATTGTTTTCTTTTATTATATATGTTATTTGGAAATAATATAAAAAGGAAAAATAGAAAAAAATTGATGATGGCAATTAGATCTAATACTTTTAATTCATTAAGGGTAGCTATGATTAACTATCATAAGAATTAACGTGATTGTGACACATATGAAAGTGATTTCTCAAATAGTATTATGCAGATGCATGTAATTGTGGTTGTTTATCATAAAGAAATGAGCCTGGAAAAGCTTATAACATTACAATTCTCATACCATAAAGTAAAGACTTAGAAGCTTGATACATGCAGATTTCTCGATCTGGGTATGAAGTCGCGTTTATGCCTTTTAGTCACTCTGTTTTGTCTGGCTCAAGGGTCGGACTAAGCAACTGTTAGAGCATCAGTAATGGGGGTCTCTTCCCCAAAACTCTCAAAAATATTATTAAAATTATATAATAATTTTTTGTTTATTTTTATTTATATAAACCAATCAAAATAAGACAAAAAAGAGAAAGGTGTTCTTAAAACATGAGAACATGTTCTCAAATGAGAACATGTTCTAAACTTTATGTTGCCTCTCTCTTACTATTTGTTTCTTAATATTTTATTTGAGAGCATTATGGAAGAGACTCCATTGCTGATTCTCTTACAAATAATATCTTTTGGTGTTTACCATTTTCAGCATATAATATATTCTCGTAGTAAATAATATCCTGTCATTAACTCCAAACTGTTGAAGATAATGTCAAATTGGTGATTATCTAATTCAACCGACATCAATCCACCGACTCCCACATATTTTAATTGGGAATTCGGCCAAAAAAACACTGAACATGGCAAGAATGGCCAAAAGAAACATGGACTCGAGGCTGGCCAATAAAACCCTGAACTTTTATTGACTTTTATCAGTTTATTAAGAAACATTGATTGACCGACCAGATTAAGACACCATTAACTGACAGTTAAGACGGTGGTTAATCAACGTTAAATACAGCCGTTTAGCAAAACTACGTTGTTTCATTCAGTTTTTTGGTTTAAGAAAAAATGTCAAGACGTCGTCGTTTTATTTAATTAAAATGGTGGAAGGGTGGGCTCGAACTCGTGCACTCGTGGTCTTTAGGAGGGGGTTTTGCCACTGAGCTAGTGGACTTTTCGAAAGATTATGAAACAAACTTCCTTTTATTGAGTTAACGACGGGGATGAATGAAATAAAAAGACTAACCCTAATTTCACAGAAACCCAAATCGATTTGGGGCTTTTTGAATGGTGAGTGAATGGTGAAGACAAAGTTCACAAGGAACGGAAGGGAGGTTGTGATCTTTGGAGCGATGAGGAATTTTGATTACGGGAGTGAAGAAGCGTTTCAACAATCGAACAAGGATGGAAATGGTGGTGGGAGTGAAGAAGCGGTTCAACAATCGAACAAGGATGGAAATGGTGGTGGGAGTGAAGAAGCGGTTCAACAGGCGAAGAAGAGTGGAAATGGTGGTGGGAGTGAAGAAGCGGTTCAACAGGCGAAGAAGAGTGGAAAACGCGGTGCTTCTGTGAGTTTGTCGCCGGAGAGATCGAGGAAGAGTAAAAGAGTTGAAGGGATAGAGATGTCGGCATCTACTCCGCCGTCGAAGACAAGGCGGGGAACTTCATATGGGTCGCCGGAGAAGAAAGGTGGTGATGGGAGTGCTTCTGTGACTTTGTCATCTCCGGAGAAGACCACAAGGCGTGGAACTTCATATGGTGGTTCAACTCTATCTCCTCCTAACTCGAAGAAGAAGCAGAAGGTGACGACAGAGACTGTGGCTCGTCCTGGAAACTCGAAGAAGAAGCAGAAGGTGACGACAGAGACTGTGGCTCGTCCTGGAAACTCGAAGAAGAAGCAGAAGGTGACGACAAAGACTGTTACGGTGACGACGGAGTCTGTGACATTTGGTGATGATGACAGAGAAGAATGTCCGAGAAATGAAGATGGTTTGGTTGAAGCAGAGGAATTTGGGGATGTAGGCGATGAGGGTAAGCTCACATTAGTAGATGATGGGGTTGAATTAGAAGATGAGGATGGTATTGGTGGCATCGAGGAAGAAAACTGTAGAGATTTGGGTCTTCATTTTGGTGATGAAGCAATAAATGATGAGTGTGAGATTGATGAAGACGAAGGGGATGATTATGCTTGGGATGAAAATAAAATCCCTGATCCTGTGTCATCAGATGATGAGAATGAAGAGGAGATGATACCTGCACAAGCTTACAGAGCAGACACTGATCCAGAGGAGCTCCTTCAGCTTGGCAAGACTTTTTCAGATGCTGAGGACTTCAAACATACTTGTCTCAGGTATACCCTCAAAACCAGATACAACATCAGGTTCTACATATCCAGTAGCTTGAAAATGGGTGCAAAATGTGCTGCTGAGATGAGAGATGATGAGGTTCCATGTCCGTGGATTGTCTACTGTTCTTACGATAGGAGGAAACAGAAGTTGATGGTAAAGACATACGTCAATGACCATAGGTGTGAGAAGACAGGGCAGTCGAGGATACTTAAGAGGTCAGCAATTGCAAGTCTATTTACGGAGAGGTTGAGGATGAATCCAAAGATCACAGCAAAGGAGATACAGGTGGAGATCTTGCGGGAGTATCAGATGGACGTCAAAGAAAACTCATGCATTAAGGCGAAGACGAAGGTTATGAGAGAAAGGAGGAAGACCCATGAGGAGCATTTTGATAAAATCTGGGATTACCAAGCAGAGATCTTTAGGAGCAATCCTGGATCCACCATGGACATTGAGACCATACCAGGAGCCACAATTCGAAGCAAGCAGAGGTTCTACAGGCTCTACATGTGTTTCCAAGCACAAAAGGAATCATGGAAGAAGACTTGTAGGCCAGTTATTGGCTTAGACGGAGCCTTTTTGAAGTGGGACATCAAGGGACAATTGTTGGCTGCGGTTGGAAGAGATGGAGACAATAGGATTGTCCCAATTGCTTGGGCTGTAGTGGAGATAGAGAATGATACAAACTGGGATTGGTTTGTGACACGTTTGGCCTTAGATTTGGGATTGGAAGATGGGAAAGGCTTCGTTATAATGTCTGACAAACAAAAGGTAAACACTTTGGAGATGTTTCTGAGATTTTTTCATGATTAGATGAATGAGATTTTTTCTGATTTTTTTTGTTCGAATTTCTGAGTTTTTTCTGATTTATTTGTTTGTGTAGGGGTTAGTGAAGGCAGTTCATAACCTCCTTCCAGAAGCTGAGCATAGGCAGTGTTGTCGCCATATTTACGAGAACTGGAGGAAAGGTGGAAAAGATCTAAGGTTACAGAGGTTCTTCTGGTGCATTGCAAGGTCCTACACTCCTGGTATGTTCAAGTACAACATGGATGAGCTTAAGATCTATGATCCACTCGCTCATGCATCTCTGATCAAGACAAAGCCAAAGACTTGGTCTAGAGCTTACTTCAAGATAGGCTCCCATTGCAATGACAATCTGAACAACTTGTGTGAGTCCTTCAACAAGACCATCAGCGAGGCTAGGAAGAAGCCTCTGCTCGACTTGTTAGAGGAGATAAGGCGCCAATGTATGACTAGGAACTTCACCCGGTCCAAGATGGCTACAGACAGGAAGACTAGATTTACCATGAAGACACATAAAGAGTTAGACAGGGTTGAGAAAAAGTGCCACCAGTGTATATTGCGTTGGGCAATTGGGCCAGAGACTGAGGTGGAGTATCAAGACCAGTGCTATCTTGTGAGTTTGGAGAAGGAGACTTGTGCATGTCGAGGCTGGCAAATGAATGGTATTCCGTGCATCCATGCTGCTAAGGTTATCCTTGGTGCGAAGAGAAAGCTTTCTGAATTTGTTGCTGAGTGCTACACAACTTCTAAGTGGCGTGAGACGTACAGTTATGGGATCACTCCTGTAAATGGGAGGATAGAGTGGCCTCAGACCAATAGATTAGGTGTGATTCCACCACCTAATCGAACTGGTAATCCTGGTAGGCCTAAAAACCATGACAGAAAGAAGGGAGCCAATGAGACAAAGTCTACTACCAAGATGAGCCGTGCGAACAGAGTAATGACATGCTCTAACTGCAAAGAAGAAGACCACTACAAGAACAAGTGTAATAAAGATTATGTTCCGAGTCCACCTAAGAAACCAAGAGGCAGACCAAGGAAATATCAGGTAAGGGTCTTAGTTTTTTAGCTATTGGTAATGTGTATGAGTTTGTTGAGGTTATTGACCATTCGTTTATATGATACTGGGACTACATTTTGAAGCGTCTCAAGCTCAATCCTCACAAGCTCAATCCTCAGAAGCTCACTCCTCACAAGCTCAAGCATCAACATGGGAAGCTCCCCAATCTTCACAAGGTCAACCATCACGATGGGAAGTTCCCCAATCTTCACAAGCATCACAGACAGGAACGTGGGGAAGATGGTTCTCTTAGATGATGATGTTGTCTCTTTTGTTTTGTTGTGTAATGGTGATGTTGTTTCTCTCGGATGCTCTTGTTTTTCTTTTAGGATGATGATGTTGTTTCTTTCGGATGCTCTTGTTTTAAGATGCTGATGATGTTGTGTTAAACAATGAAAATGGTTTATGTTTTATTCTTTTTGGTTGGTCTAATCGATTAGAACGAAGAAGAAGAAGTAAACAAAGTCTAACATCATCATCCATAACATAAAAGAGTCTTACAACATGAGTCCTAAACCATTACAGAATTACACAAACATAGTCTCCTAGATGAAAATAACCATTAGAGAATCAACACAAGAAGAACACATTACAGAATTACACAACCCATTCCTACTGCCTCTTTCTCATGAAGAACACAATACAAGAAACTGATGCCACCAGAAAACCCACTTTCATGATCACATTCAGCTTCTTAACTTCATTGGTAGCCTTCCTGAGATCTTCTTTCAACTCTTCCTCCTCATTTTTGAGGCTGACTATCTCCATTTTGAGCTTCCTCAAATCCGATGCAAAGCAATCAACTTTAGGCAATGCATCTTGAACCTCTTCGTAGACAGCTTCATCTACCCATTTATACAAGTGATCCTGGACACAAAACATGAACAAAATCTATGTTCAAACAATTTCAAACAAAATCTAAGGTTACATAAACACAATCAACAAGACCCATAATCAATTTAAACACGGGAAAACACTTACATTTCGAAACGTTGGGCATCTAAAGAAAGTTCTTCCTGGATTTTCCTTCGTTTTTGATGTGTAAATCCCACTTCTTCGACCACAGCCGCATTGCTCCAGGATACCACGAATACCCATCGTATTCACAGACGAATCCTCACAACCCGAACTCATCATGTGACAATCGAAGAAGGAAAGGTGAGAATCGAGCTTCTTAAGGAAGAAATTGAAGAGAATCGAGCTCTGTTCGTCGTCCTCGTCGAGCTTCTGATTTTATGATTTGGGAATTTAGGGTTAGGAGAAGACGTCGTCGTTTCTTCTTGATTCATTTAACTGGGATTCGAAGATAATATAACAAACTCTGTTCGTCAATCTAATGTAAAGTCCATTAGCTCAGTGGCAAAAACCCGTACAATTAAACACAAGAGCACGGGTTCGATCCTGATAGAGTACAAATTTTTAATTTCAAAAATAAATGAAACTACGTCGTTTCATTCATTTGTCTTTAATCAGACAAAGAGATGAAACGACGTCGTATTCTTTAACACCCAAAATTAACGTCATCTAAATTATCTGTTAACTCTATTAACGGTGGGATAATTTGGTTAGTCAATCGTAACGTTCTTAATAAACTGTAAAAGCCAATGAGAGTTTGTGCTTTTTTTGGCTACCGAGTATGTCCATGTTTCTTTTGGCCATTCTTACCATGTTCAGTATTTTTTTGGCCGAATTCCCTATTTTATTATTTCTGCTTCCCTATAATTAGCATTCAATACTTGTATAAGAAACATTCTCAACACAAAACACAACACGTTATTATATATTACATATAAAATAGAATAACAAATCTTTCACTACATATTATTCACAACACGTTATCAGCACGAACGCTCTCCGACCAGCGAGATAAGTTTTAATTTGTGTCTTTTAATCTTTTTAATTTATTTTAATTTTGTTATTGTTCCAGAGTGGGAGGCTATGCCTTCTCCATTTATTTTTCGGGATGACAGGCGTTGTCTTCCCCGACTGATCGTTATGGTAGGCTACTTCAAGATTAGAGATACACGTGGTTAGTTTTGACTCCATGAATAAAAAGAAAAGATCAAAATGGAAGATTAGGTCTCCTCGGATCTTGAAAAAAAAGGTCAAAAATTGGCAGACTAAGTCTCCTCGGACCTTGAATAATAAGAAAAGGATAACACGGTAGACTATGTCTCCTCGAAACTTGATAAAAATGATCAATATGGTAGACAATGTCTCCTCGGATCATGTGATAGGCTAAGCCTCCAATTTTATTTATGCTCTTTAAATTTCTGTAATTAATTTATGTTTTTAAATTATGCTTTTCAATTCAGTCTTTATTATATTTTTATATTTTATTCTATGAATACGGTTTATCATGTCAAATTGAAAAAGCTCAAAATGAATGCCCTTGTACGAGAAATAATTATATAACCTGGACAGTGGGTGCAAAGATGCACCTGAGAGAAAATGAGCTTTTAGAAATCATCGATATAAACTATATCGGATGACAAAAAGATAAAGCCATGATATTTTGCACCACTTTAAAGATGGTTTATAAGATGAGATGTATCATGAGAAAAGATCTTGAAGATCTTTGAGTAATTAAATCCTTGAAAGAAAGGATTCACCAAATATTTGGAGTTGATGTAAATTCTCCGTGAGAACTGAAAAGAAAAGGAACTTATGATACTAAACCATCATGTCCGTCCTACTAAAAAGAACAAGGGTGTAGATGCGGTAGAAACCGCTCGTGGTCGTGGAAGAGGACGAGGGAAGAGATTTCGTCCCTATGATAAAAGAAATAATAAGAACTTCCACGAAAATGAAAGTGGCCGGGTGATAAAAGGCAAACAGAAAAGGTTTACTACAGATGCGGCAAGAAAGAACATTGAGTACGTATTTGTCGTACGCCAAAATATTTAGTCTATCTGTATCAAGAACCAAAAAGAAAAAGAGAAAGAAAGTGAAATAAAAATTTTTTATGGCTTGAAACTCATCTTGATGTTTCAGATTTTCTGATTGTTCCAGAAAATAAAAATGGAAATATCAATGTGACATAAAAATTATTATCCTGAAACTTTTTTTTGAGATTCAGAATGGAGATAGATATATTTGGAAGATAGTGGGTCATCGTACATGACTATTAAAGGTAACAAATATCTATCCTCTCTCAAAATAAATAAATATAGTATCTAGTAATATAAAAATTACTATTGGCTCTAGAAGAGCTTATGATGAAAAGACATGCATAAGAAAATGATTGCAAAAGTATAAATGAATGGTAAACCGGAATTTTTCTAATATATTGGCATCTCCAATAATGTTATCGACATTATTGTGAAATATTGAAAAACAAGAAATTTTTCATGTATAACATGTTTTAAAGAACAAAATAAAAATAAAAGAACCATCATGGAATGTGAATCATCAAATAAGTTCACTAGATGTGATTTCTTTGAAAAGACCTCAAATCAGAGTCTGATTCTAAAGGATTTGAAACATAATTCATCCAAAAATGGGAAAATTGAATATGTTATTGGTTCTAGAGTGGGATTCAGTACGAGATTTTAGACATGGACTGTCATTATCTGAAGGGGGAGAATTAAAGAATCATAGTGAGTGGAACATTGAGAAAATTATGTTCGCACTCGAGAAAGAACTTGATAAAAGAAAATTTAAGTAAGATGATCTCCATGATCGGGTGTAAACATGCATTTATGCATGTAATAAAGACATATACAATCAAAAAGGAATAAAGTGTATGGAATAATTAGAAATATGTTCGCAAGGTTGCTAGAGCATATCAACAGCTGATGGAATGAGATATGGATTATCATGAAAATTATGAAGGATCATCCATTTGTAAAATGAATTCCAGACATTTTGATGAAATAATAAAATCTAATATTCCAGCTGAAAAGGCTCTAATAAGAAAAAAAAGTATCCTAAATGGACGATATATGAGTCTATGGCACGCTAGAGACGTGATAGACCACTTTGGTTCCTAAGAGTCCTCGAAATGGAGCAAATATATGAACAGAGGATGAATCTCCTAAAGATACCGTTGATATGGTTAATGTGTAGTCAGGTACATGGGTAAATCATTGATGATGATAAAGAGATTTCGATTAACCATATCAGTACGGGTAAAAAGATGGAACCAAAGAAAAAATAGATTGTCGACAATAAATAAGAAAAAATCGCTATATAAATGAGGATTATGAATCTACCTCTATGTATGAGGGTAGAAACAAAATTATTGGCCAAAAGTGAAATGAGGCAATCAAGTCGGTATAAAGCTCGTTAGAAAAACGAGAAGTTTTGGACCAGAAGTCCAAGCATCTAAAAGATGTATATTTCTCCAGAGAATGAAATGAAAGATGACCTTGAGGTATGAAAAACGGCTTGTTCCAAACTGGAGAAAATTTAAAATAGATGCAGTATATTGATATGTCTGGCAGGACATAAACGAATTGAATTGCATCTTGATATTTAGTAGTCCCGGGAGAATTAATGATGTTATCGGGAATGATAAAACTCTGGAAAGAGTTAGAACAAGCCGTATATAAGATATCTTGGGCCAGTAACTGGTGATATGTTTACGATACAGTTTTCCGATTGCCATTTTAATGAGGATGAATTTCCAGAGTTAGAGGGAGGAATTAGAGAAATCCCTAAAGAGATTACATGGTGAACACAATTTTTGTTACATCTGATCCCCCTACGAATCAAAGAGAGCTGGAAGTTCAGAAAATTGTGCATTTGCATAATTTGGCAAACTAGTTACCTGATGCGTTCATAGATAAGAGAAGGGTGATAAAATCTTATATACCCGCTAAAAATGTTCCATCAAGAGTTATTTTTCCTAAAGAACAAGCTGATGGAAACAAAATGAATAAACCTAGGGTTCAGTTAAAGAGGGGGAGACCAGCGGGTTCCAAAGATAAAATCCCCGAAAGAAAGAAAATTAAAAAAAAAAATTGGTTGACCAAAGTAGAAAGGTTCCAGAAGAACCTGATACTGAAAATGTCTGAAAAAGAACATATATGGAAAGGTTCAAGAAGAACCTGACACTGAAAAATGCCTGAAAGAAGGCATATATGAAAAGGTTTAAAAGGAACCAAATAAAGATAAGGATCCAGATGACGAGGATGGAACAGAGAAGTATGAGATGTCCATCAACTACGCCCATGATGAAAAGTTACGGATCATAAATAAGATGAAAGATGTTGATGGAATGTTCTCCTTTTCTGGGTCCAAAAAGATCGATCATGAAAATGATGATCCCGATCCAAGTTCCATTTTAGAATGTCAGAAAAGACATTATTGAGAGGAGTGGAAGAAGGCCATTCAAATTGAATTACTCTCCTTGAATAAAAGGAATGTTTTTGGACCTATAGCCACAACGCCCGAGAATATAAATCTTATTGGGTATAAGTGGGTATTCGTGAGAAAAATAAATAAATAAAAAATAAAGTAACACAATATAAAGCCCATTAGTTGCCCAAGGTTTTTCTCAGAGACCGGGAATTGATTTTGAGGAAACGTATTCCCCGGTAATGGATGCAATTATGTTTAGATTTTGATGAGCCTAATGGCATCGAAAAATCTTGAAATGCATCTCATGAACGTTTGACATTGTATGGATCATTGGATAATGATATATATATATATATATATATATATGAAACTCCCTGAAGGATTGAAAATGCCAGAAGCATTGAAAGAAAAGTCCAGGGAGATTTTTTCGGTCAAGTTACAGCTATCACTATACGGATTAAAGCAATTCGGACGTATGTGGTACAATTACTTAAGTGAATATCTTTTGAGAAAAGGATATGTGATAATGCGATATGTTCATGCATTTTTGTTAATAAAACGTCATATGGCTTTGTGATCATTGTTGTATATGTTGATGACCTGAATGTAACTGGAACTCAAAAGAAGGTTGATGATGCAAGAACTCATATGAAAAAAAGAGTTTGAAATGAAAGATCTCGGCAAGACAAAGTTTTGTCTTGGACTCCAGATAGAGCATTTCCGAGAAGAAATATTTGTGCATCAATTAAACTATACGAAAAGGTTATTAAAGCTCTTTATATTGACAAAGCGACTCCTTCGAGTACTCCAATGGAAAGTAGATCTTTCGATGTTGAGAGAGATCCTTTTAGACCCTGAGAAGATAGCGAAAAGATATTAGGTCCTGAAGTGTCTTATATGAGTGCTATCGGTGGGCTTTTGTATCTTGCAAACTCTACCAGGCCTGAAAATGCTTTTTCTATTAACTTACTAGCAAGATATAGCTCTACTCCGACTCTCAAGATATATTCCGTTATTTACAAGGTACAGTTGATTTAGGGTTAATGTATTTTAGAAAATCCGAGTTTTGTATGGTTGGTTTTGCAGATGCATGATACTTATCAGATCCTCATAAAGCTTGATCGCAAACCGGCTATGTTTTTACAATTGGTGGAACCGCGATCTCTTGGCGTTTCCAGAAACAAACTCTGGTTGCAACTTCTTTGAATCATGCCGAAACTATTTTGCTTCACGAAGCATGTCGAGAATGTGTGTGGTTGAGGTCAATGAGTCACCACATACAAGAATCAAGCGGAATAGTCAACAAGAAAGAGCCAACGAAAATATTTGAAGACAATTCGGCGTGTGTCGCTCAACTCAAAGAAGGATATATCAAAAGCGACAGAACAAAACACATCCCTCCAAGATTTTTCTCATACAATCAAGAAGTGTACATCGAGTATATACGATCATGCGACATTCAAGAAGTGGACATCGAGTATATACGGTCATGCGACAATCCAGTTGACTTGTTCACAAAAGCTCTTCCTACTACAATATTCCGAAAACACGTCTACGGTATCGGAATGCAACGTTTATGTGATCTGTGAAGAAAAAGCTATGTCCATTATTCTCCGGGGGAGATTACGTCAATGAACTCTTTTTCTCTCGTCATGGTTTTTATTCCATCGGGTTTTTCCATGACTAGGTTTTTAATAAGGGCATTACGTAATACGAAATGGATAATCAAGGGGGAATGTTGAAGATAATGTCAAATTGGTGATTATCCAATTCAACCGACATCAATCCACCGACTCCCACATATTTTAATTATCTCTGCTTCCCTATAAATAGCATTCGATACTTGTATGAGAAACATATATATGAATAATAATCAAGACTCTCAACTGACTTTCCTCTCTCTCTCGTTGTTTTGTTCCAAACACAAAACATATTCCCTATATATTATTTGAGTATCTTTTAAAAAGATGTAACCTCAATTTTGTATTAATTACAAAATGAATTTGATGAGGTGTAAACTCCTTAATACACAATTTTGCTTATGTGGCATCATTAGAATGAATTTGAAGAAATGTTAGTCCAACCTTATATTCACTAGGAAAAATTACTATAACTATATATGTCCATCTTATATTATGTTCACGTTATATAACTAACATGAATCACTAGTAATAACGTTTACCATGGCTCTTTTGATAAATCAAATACGTTTTCCCAGTTATCATTATCAGAAACATAACCTTATCTAAAAAAAACTAATAACAAAAGTTTATTATCTGATATGTCGCAACTGCATAGACATGAATAGCCGACATCTTCGTCCAACTTTTTCTTAGCGCATACACACATTAATTAATAACTGACATTATCATTCTCTTACAAGCTGTAGAGTTATGAATTCATTGTTCTGTTAGAACTATTGAGAGAACTGTCATAATTAACTCTTCCCTATAGTTTGTCATTTCAGTTTATGAAGGTTGACACTCGATATAGGGCCATCTCAGTTTTCTTATAACAAAAGTTCCATGTTCATTTCTAAAAGAAGCAAAAATAGTTTAAATGGATTTAAACTCAGAAGTCTCACCACTTTTGAAATCTTGTTGTAAATAGAAGGTGTGAAAGATGTGTTTATTCCCATCGACCAATAGATCTTATTTATAAAAGTAAATAGACCGTCATAGTAAATCCTAGCCCAACAAGGAAAGGGTAATTTCCTATTCCTACAAGGAATTGGAAACTTACCATAATACATAAATAGAAAACCTAATACAATGGTAAATAGAAAAACAAGATGGCGCCTAGTTTATCTACTTCTAGGCGTGTGGACCTTTCATCTACGGATGGGCTCGGATCATAAATGGTCCTTAACACTCCCCCTTGGTCGAGACGTCCGTATCAGGGTTAGTATACATGTTTTGATGTTGCCTCATTAAAACCTTTCCAGGAAAACCCATTGGGATAAAACCTTGGATAAGGAAAAAGAGTACAACCATGTAACTCCCCCTGATCAATGCATCACTGAAGATCCTTCAGTCGACGCATCCCAATCTGATGTATGAGCTTCTTGAAGGTCGAGGTTGGTAAAGACTTGGTGAAAAGATCTGCAGAATTCTCACTCGAACGGACTTGAATGACCTGAACCTCGCCAGCCTTCTGTAGCTCATGTGTGAAGAAGAACTTGGGAAGAACATGCTTCGTCTTGTCTCCTTTGATGTAGCCGTCCTTGAGATGTGCAATGCAGGCTGCATTATCCTCGTACAAGATGGTAGGAGGATCTTTGGTCTTGGTCATGCCACAAACCAAACGAACATGTTGTGTCATGTTCCTTAGCCAAACACTCTCACGGCTGGTTTCATACACTACAAGAAATATCAACATTCTTAGCTCACGATAAACGCTATAGTAGGCCTTTCATAGCGTTTTATGATCTGCTATGTCATCGGCAGCCATCATAGGTACCCAATCTACGATAACATTTTTTTGACGCTACAAAATGTCACGATACGATAGCAATACAAGAATGATATTATTAACTTTACTATATCATATGATTCGTGCTATGATGTATTTATAATGACTTTGATATAATGCTATAACTAGAAATGAAATAATTAATAATTAATTTGATTATTTAATCAAAATTAATTAATTACAAATTAAATAATTAGAAATTAATCAATAATTAAATATAATTAAAATGAAATTTTATTTATTAGTTAAAATCAGTTTACAATGAAATAAGTTTTACAAAACTAAACCAAAATTAAAAAATTAAGTAAACCATAACAAATTAAACCATACACTAACTAAAACCTAATTAAATCAAAATCTAAACCTAAGCCGCCGCCACCACCTCATCTCATCTGCTACGTCTAGCTTCTGCGTCTCCGCGCCTCCTTGTGCTTCATGCCTCAGCCTCAAATCACCATTTTCTGAACCGCATCTACCTCTGCTTCTGTGTCTGATTCGTCACTGCCACCATCTCCACCACACCGTCTTCTTCCTCTGTCATGTTCGTACCACCTCCGCTGCATCTTCCTTCTTCATGACGCCGTCTCCTTTCACTCCTTCATCTTCGCCACCAAACTGGAGGACGAGGCTTCACGGAGAAAAGGTGGTAGGAGGAGGAGCACGGAGGAAGCTTCACCGGAGAAGGGGTCAGAGAGGAGAAGGAGCCATTCGGATAAGAGGAGAGGAGGAGCGTATAGGAGTGATGTGTATTTGGATCTCCTGTGTATTTGCAGATTGATGTGGAGAAGAAAGACTTTGTGGTGGTGAGTTCTCGGTGGAGAAGAGAGAAGAAGATAAGAGTTGGCCAATGAGAAAAGAGAAAGAAATCACAAATGAATGTTTGTGAACCATTGGATTAAAAATAAATGGTCAAAAATAACAATCCTTCTTGTGCAAGATCTACCAATGAGAAGAGAGTACATAGATAACACAAGAATGCTTTTGGGCCTTTGGATTAAACCAATCAATCAATGGCCAAAATAATTCCATGTTTTTATGATTAACCAATAAAATAATTTACTTTCTTCATTTATTGTAGTTAATAATATCAATTGTATAATTAACTCCATATTTTATGTTTGAGATTTTGTTACTAATAATTATATATTTGAGATTAAACTTTTTAACAAAAGTAAAGTTTACATTAAAATATGAGGTTTTAAATTTTAAAAATATTATATTTGATGTTTTAAATAAGAATATGTAGTTTTATAATATATAAAATAAAGTTTATAATTTAAAGATTTTGATTATGATTTAGAGTTTGGTGATTTAGTTTAAAATAAACGAAAGATTAAAGTTCAATGGTTACTTATGTTTAGAGTTTGGAGTTTGAGAATATGGTTAGTTTAAAGTTTAATGGTTACTTAAAGTTTTATTTGTATAAGCTTAGGGTGTAGAGTTTGAAATATAGTGTTAGGATTTTGTTTTAGAATATAAAATTTATGTTTTGGAGTTTATAATTAATTAAATTTAGTGTTACGATATAAGGTTTGGATTATGGGGTTTGAGATTTAGAGTGAAAATTGAGGATAAATTTTGAAAATTAGCCAGAATTGTAATTTAGGTGTTAAGTTTGGTGTTTAAATTGGAAAATATTAGTTTTACTGTGTAGATTTATATTTTATGGTGCATTACATATATATTTGGGGTTTGAGGAATAGGGTTTGGAGTTTAGATATAGGGTTTTGGAATTTAAATTATTAATTTAGGGGTTATAAATGTTAAAGTGAAGTATTAAATATGAATGTTAAGACTTAGTTATAAAGTTAAAGTTATAAACTATAAAATTTTGTAAATTACAAAATGTGTTTAGATTTAAAAGAGTTTATGATTTGGTATATAGTTTAAGTTTAGAGTTTTAGTGTTTGAAATATAATGTTTGAAAATGGCTTTTCTTAGCCTTAAAAAAATGCTATCATATGTTTTTGATATCATTACTGAAGCCGCTTATAATATTTTTGGTGCTTAATTATAATTTCTTCTATGTATTGGCGGGATCAATAATTTTTTTCCCCGCTCACTCATTTTTTAAAATAACATTAATTAAGGGCTATTTTAGGTTTCGTTCTATCGTAGCATTTTTCTAATGCTATTATAGAATACGAAAATTTCAAACTCATCTACCATAGCAGTTCAGTAAAACGTGCTATAACAATATGCTATCAATGTGAACTTTTTTTGTAGTGATACATGGCTAGTATCTCCGCATGATTGGATGATGTAGCCACCATGGTTTGCTTGGTGGACCGCCAGGCAATAGCTGTACCTCCATAGGTATAGACATAACCAGTCTGAGATCGTGAATGATGTGGGTCGGACAAGTAACCTGCATCAGCAAAACCAACTAAACCTTCCTTAGATTGGTTAGTATATAATAGACCCAAATCTTTCGTCCCTTGTAGGTAACGAAGAATATGTTTTATCCCGTTCCAGTGCCTTTGGGTAGGACAAGAGCTGAATCTTGATAACAAGTTCACTGCAAAGCTAATGTCTGGCCTAGTGTGTCCGGCCAAGTACATTAGAGCTCTATGGCACCGAGATATGGCACCGGGACCAAGGACTTCCTCATCGTCCTTTCTTGGACCATACTGGTCTCTCTCTGGTTCCAAACTCCTCACGACCATGGGACTGGTCAATGGGTGAGATTGGTCCATATTAAACCTCCTGAGTACCTTTTCTGTATATGCCATTTGATGCACAAGGATTCCTTCTTTCATATACTCAAGCTGTAAACCCAAACAGAATTTTGTTTTTCCGGGATCCTTCATCTCGAATTCTTTCTTAAGATATTCCACTGTTTGGGAAATCTCTCCAGAGGTTCCTAGGATGTTTAAATCATCTACATATACTGCAATGATCACAAAGTCTTTATTGAACTTCTTTATGAATAAGCAAGGACATAGCTGATCGTTTTTATATCCCTCTTTCAAGAGATATTCACTCAGACTTTGGTACCACATCCAACCAGATTGCTTTAATCCATAAAGAGATTTGTTCAACCTTATGCAATGTTGTTCTCGAGAACTTCCTTTGTTCTTCATCTCTATACCATCTGGGATTTTCATATATATTTCATTATCCAGTGGACCGTATAAGTATGCAGTTACAACATCCATTAACCGCATATCTAGACCTTCCCTTATGGCCAGACTTATTAAAAATCTCAAGGTCGTAGCATCCACCACGGGAGAGTACGTTTCCTCGTAATCTATGCCAGGTCTCTGTGAGAATCCTTGTGCTACGAGACGTGCCTTGTATCTCACAATTTCACCCTTCGTTTCTTTTCCTCACAAAGACCCATTTGTATCCAACTGGTTTTATACCATGAGGTGTTTGGATGATCTTTCGAATACACCTCTTTTCCTTAATGATTCCAACTCCACGTTGATGGCCTCTTTCCATCTCGACCAAACTGGTCGTTGCATGCATTCATAGATGGACGTGGGTTCATGATCCTCATTTTCCATGATTTCAAGTGCTACTTTGTATGCAAATACATCATTCATGTCGACATGTTTTCTATTCCATTGTTTCCCAGACATTAAATAATTAATGGATATCTCATCATTGTCTGGACCCTCTGTACCATGAACCCTGGCGTCCCGAGGTTCATTATTAGGTACAGGTGGACCGTCGTCCACGTCCAGGGACATAGGGTCGGATAGGGCTGAACCTGGGGCCCTACCCGGGTTCAGGTTCAGGGTCGTACCCAGGGTCGCACCCGGGGCTGTACCCGGGGTCGTACCTATGGTCGAACCTAGGGTTAGACCTGGGGTCGAACCCTCGACCTCGTCCATGTCTGGTGTTCCAATTGCACCTTTCCTTTTCCTAGGAATTTTATCTTTGGAACCAATGGGTCTACCACGTTTTTGACGTGCCTTAGAGTCAGTAGCAACTTGATTGTGTCCAGGATTGACATCAATCTTTATAGGTGCATTCAATGCTGGTATATGTGACATAGTCACTCTTTTCGGGTCAGCAAAGGAATCTGGCAATTGATGAGCTAGCTCTTGCAAATGCAATATTTTCTGAACCTCAAGATCACATTTCTGGGTTCGAGGATCTTGCCAATTAGTGGATGTTTGATTCCATTTTATATCCTGTACCAGCTTACCATTATCTCCCCCTAATGCTGGATACTTGGATTCATCAAAATGACAATCCGCATACCTGGCCTTAAACATATCACCCGTAGTTGGCTCAAGGTATCTTATTATGGTGGGGGAATCGTATCCAACATATACTCCCATTCTCCTTTGTGGTCCCATTTTCGTCCTTTGTGGTGGTGCTATAGGCACTTGGACGGCACAACCAAATGTTTTGATGTGGGACACGTCTGGCTCATGACCCGAGATCAATTGGGATGGTGAGTATTTATGTTCACTAGATGGTCTTATTCGAATTAACTCAGCAGCATGTAATACCGCATGTCCCCAAGCTGAGACCGGGAGTTTTGATCTCATGAGTAATGGCTGTGCTATAAGCTGAATTCTTTTTATAAAAGATTCAGCCAGCCCATTTTGTGTATGTACATGTGCTACAGAGTGCTCAACACTTACCCCCATGGACATACAATAATCATTAAAAGCTTGGGACGTGAATTCACTAGCATTATCAAGACGTATAGTCTTTAAAGGAAAATCTGGAAAGTGGGCTCTCAGTCTTATGATCTGAGCCAATAGCCTCGCAAGTGCAAAATTGCGTGTGGATAAGAGGCAGACATGTGACCATCTTGTAGATGCGTCAATGAGGACCATAAAGTATCTAAACGTCCCACATGGTGGGTGTATTGGTCCACATATATCCACTTGTATTCTTTCCAGGAAATTTATATTTTCCTTATGCACCTTTGCTGGTGATGGCCGAGTTATGAGTTTCCCTTGTGAACATGCATCACATGTGAGATTTTTAGGGATAACTCTTGTAGTATTCAAACTGTGCCCGTTTGAATTACTTATGAGCTTTCGCATCATATTATGACGGGGACCTAGCGGTCGTGCCAAAGTGAACTGGTCGATGAAATCCTTATTCATCACCATATTTATCTCGACCAGACTGGTCTTAGCATGATAAAGTCCAGTCGTATGAGCTGGTATGGTCTCGAGGACCCTTTTATTGCCATGGACGATTTCAAAAATCTGTAGGAATTCCTTAGTCCCTTCACCCATTGTTTCTACATGGAAACCATTCAATCTTATGTCCTTGAAGCTCAACAGGCTCCTTTTAGAACTGGGTGAGTATAATGCATCTTGAATTTCAAGATGAGTCCCCTTAGGAAATAAAATGTTTGCTTGGCCGTAGCCCTCAATGAGGCTGGCCGGACCAGCTATGGTCGAGACATTTTCAACATTGTATGTAAGGTTTATGAAATATTTCTTGTCTCTTAAGATTGTGTGGCTGGATCCACTATCCACCACAAAGATTTCCATGCCATCTTTCATTCTTCAAAAACAATAATTTTAAAGTTAATGAAGAATTTATTATAGATACTTTTTTTTTCTTTGATATTGTGATAAATCCAGAGAATCAAAAAACACCAAAAAGAATAAATAAAGCATACATATTAAGTAAAATGTCGAAAAAAATCTATTTTAATAGATCCGAAGTCTCATATTCCATATGATCTTCTTCATGGTTGTCATGATCCCTGGAGTCATCTTGGTCGTGATCCATATCATTGTCACCATCTAGGTACACCATATTGGCTTCCGGAGATTCTTTTGTTGTTTTGCTCGAAAACGCTCCACCACATCCCAAGAAGTTCTACAATTCTTGGCCCAGTGATTACCCATTCCACATCTATTGCAAGCTTCGGTTTTCTGTTGTGGTTTGAAAGAAGCACCTTTCCACGGTATGAACCGCGGTTGGACCCAGTCGAGTTTCCTCGACCATGGCCTCGTCCTTGCCCTTGTTTCTTTCCACCACGACCGCGTCCATGACTCTTCTCACGGCCATGGCCAGATGAGTCATTGTGTTGGAAGTTGTTGCTTTCTTTCTTGGTCTCAACGACCTGTTTAGATGAATCTGGTATTGGAGTCGATCCGGGAGGTCTAAGTTGGTTGTTCCTCATCAACAACTGATTGTTTTGTTCAGCCAATAACAAACAAGTGATCAGACTTGAGTATGTCTTGAAGTTTCTCTCACGATACTGTTCCTGTAGTACGGAGTTAGTTGCATGGAAGGTGGACAATGTTTTTTCAAGCATGTCCGAATCCTTTATGTCCTCACCACACAGCTTCAAGACTGATACAATTTTGAACATGGCAGAATTATATTCTTCCACGGATCCATAATCCATGAACCTTAGGTTGAGCCATTCGAACTTAGTCTTTGGAAGTAAGACCCTCTTTTGATGACCATATCTCTCTTGGAGTTGGTCCCAAAGTTCGAGTGGGTTGTCAACAGTCAAGTACTGATTCTTTAGAGCCTCATTAAGATGATGGCGGATCAAAAAGATTGCCTTGTAACGTTCTCTTTCACTACATTGATTCCCTGCGATGATTGTTTCACCGAGGTCCCTTGATTTCAATATAATATGTGTGTCTACTGCCCATTGCAAGTAGTTATCACCAGAGACGTTAAGTGCACCATAATCCAAGTTGGATATTTTCGACATCTGAAATCAAAAAGATTTCATGCTTTAGTTTATAAACAATATGGTTTTGTTTATCTGAATGATACAATCCCAATTCAGATGTGATTTGTAATTTCGAAATATATAACCAATATTTTCAAAAAATAGTTTATGCAACCTTAGCAAAACTCGGATCATATTATGGTTTTAGTCGAATGATGCAAACAAATACACAATGAGGCAATTCAGAGTTCAATCATGATCTAGGTGATTCGACAATATGATCAACCAATCAAGAAGAATTGATTTTAGTTAAGCAACCTTAGCAAAACAGTTTCTAGGTGATTTATGCATTCAAGTTATTGAAAAAAAATAAACAATACTAGATGCAAATCAAGGAGAAAATTCGAACCATATTAAAAACTCTTTTAGGGTTTTCGAAAATTTGGTTTAATTTCAGGACTAGCATATTGCAATTTAACAAAATCTAGCAATTTCAGAAATTTAACAATTTCACATAGTCTCAATATGGAAAAAAAATAAAATACCATATTTCCAAATTTTAATCAGTTCGAACTTTTAATATGAAACTAGAACCCCAGATTTGACAAATTTCTATTTTTAATCAATCAGCAAAACAATATGGAAATTGTGCTTAAAAAAAATAGAAAATCGGATTAAAAAAAGGAAAATTTTGATTTTAATCAACTTTGTCAAATTTTAAACTTCCAATTCGATTTAAACAGTTCCAAATTACTCAATTAACAATTCTAAAAATCAAATCAAGCAATCAGGAAAGTAAAAAAAATGAAATCAAGTTTAAATAAATTAGGGTTCTTGAAGAATTCGATCAAAATTTATGTTTTTAAGGGGTTTGATCGATTTCTTTTTGGTTTCAGGTTTGGGGTTTGATTGAGTTTTCTCAAATCAATTGTTTTTCGAGATTCAGAAGCAAATATTGCTTTGATTTTAATTGGTTTCCCAATCTCTAATCGAACTTATGGTTAATGAGCTCCGATTTACTCATGGAAGGGATTGGACTTATTAAAACTAGGGTTTTTATGGGGTTTTGCAAAGTTTTAGAAGTCATATCCTTTAATCAATCAATCTCAAATTCGATTATGGTTCTCTGTAGAGTTTCAGAAAACCTAATACAATGGTAAATAGGAAAACAAGATGGCGCCTAGTTTATCTACTTCTAGGCGTGTGGGCCTTTCATCTACGGATGGGCTCGGACCATAAATGGTCCTTAACAAATCTCTCAATTTATTTGATTATACCAAACAATCAAAGTATCCTAGAATGTATTTCATTAGATATTCAAACAAATATATATATATATATATTTAGTTTCTATTTACAATATTCTAGAATCATTATCAGTATCACACATATGTCAAAAGTACTCATCTTAAGATTACAAGCTATACATTGAAGTTTGCATTGTTCTGTAACAGATAGTATTATATGTATTCGTTTGTTATCATCAAATGTTAATGTGAATGTCATGTACCCTCCTGATACGAATGTTCAGATAAGTTTCATATGCAGAAAAATGTTTTTGTTCAGCCTAATACGTAAGTAACAATTGCAGCCGTACATTGTAAAAACTATATTATATATATGTTTTGGTATTTTTGAAATAAATGGTATTTAAAAATCTTGCTGGCCAAGTTTGGATACATGTGATGAACAAACTAAATTAATCTTGATAACCAAGTTTGAATAAGGGTAATTAATGAATTTACCATAAATTGTGTTAATATAGAATCTATGACTAGCCAATAATATGTGTTCTTCCTTGTCAAGCAAAACTTAATATGGAAACAAATAACTTGGAAACTAGGGGTGAGAAACAAAAAACGAATCGAACCGAGTCAAATTGAACTAACTGAACCAAAACCGATCCAAACCAAACCAAAGTCTATTATCAAATAGTTCGGTTTAATATTTTCCCAATCCGAACCAACCAAACCGAAACAGATCCGAATCGAACAGAATTAAACCGAACCGATAAACCAATAGATTTTTGTTATTATTTGAATTAAACATACTAGCAATATATAATATACTAAAATCTAAGACTAAAGTAACTATTAAATTTATCAACGATGTTGGTTTTTTAAATTTTCTATTTATTTTAGTTTAATTGTGTTCTTATAAATTGTATTGTCATTTTTAAGGTTTTTGTTTCAGTTTTATATTAGATTTAATTTACTTAATTTATTTTTAAAAGGTATTATTAACGATATTTTTTTAATTTTCTATTTGCTTTAGTTAACTTTAGTTTGATTGTTTTTTATAATATTTGTGTTTTTTAGAAGTTTTTGTTTCAGTTTTATATTGAATTTAGTTTACAAAATTTATTTTTATAGTCACATGATTCATGACCATGCGTTTATGTCTTAAATCAATGATTTCTTTTTTAAAAAAAAAACTAAACAGGGAAATCCCATTGAACCAAACGAAACACAAACTAAACTGAACATAAACCGAACCGAAACCAATCCAAACCAAACTAACTATAGTTTACTTCAGTTTGAAAAATTCTAAAACCGAATTATCTAAACCGAACCCAAACCAAACCGATAAAATAACCAAAGTACCCACCCCTATAATCGAGACATTAATATTCCCCGAAATTTGGTTTTTGGATGTTATATGATTGTACAAAAGCAAACAAATGTAACTACGATTTTTAGTAACCAAAACTAAATACAGTCAAACCTCTATAAATTAATAATGTTGGGACTACACCAAAAATATAATTTTTTATTAATTTATAGAGATTATTATTTTATCGATATACTAATTGAACCAAAAACTCAATTTGGAACTATAAAATTATATTATTTTATAGAGTTTTTAGTATATATTAATTTATAGAGTATTAATTTAAAGAGGTTATACTGTATTTGTAGAATCATTTTATCCCGCGTTAAGCACGGATCCGAACTTAGTAATTGTATATTACACATAAAATAGAATAACAAATCTTTCACTACTTATTATTCACAACACAAACAATATCTTTTGGCATTTACCATTTTCAGTATATAATATATTCTCGTAGTCAATAATATCCCGTTATTAACTCCAAATAAATGGACTTTCTGAGCTATAAAAGCTTCTCTGAGTTTTGAGCCTCCAAAAATTTACCCTTAAGAGTATTCAGATTTTCACCTCTGAATCCCCCAGCTCTAACGCCGCCACCAGTACGATGGGAAGGAGCGACCGCAGCGGAGGAGGCGGTGGTCTGGGCGGAGGAATTAATCGGAGAGTTCTGAGTGAAGCTATGGATTCGTGCGGGAAGGATTTATCTACGGCGGAGGAAATCGTCGACGACCTTCGTTCGAGGAAAGGTACTTACGCGAGTTTGACCCGTCAAGCATTTCTCCACAACGTCAGACGTGTCCTTAATGCCCGAAACAAGAACAACAACAACAACAACAAGAAGCGTACGAAAGACGACAACAACATTGATGATGATGAAGGTGCTGGTGGTGGTAAGATGAAGAAACAAAAACGTGTTGATGAGAAAGAAGAGGAGTTGCAGCGAGCTGAACAATCACATGGAAACAAGGAGAAGTCAGTTTCTTCCTCTTCTTCTTCTTTGTCGGAAGACAGTGGCGGCTATATCTCGACTGCTGAGGAGGCTGAGTCCAAGGTTTGATTTGATCAGTGACAGCTTAAGAGATAACTACGCTAAGATGAATAGCCCCTCCGCCAAGAAATCAATTGTTGTGGAGAAGAATGTCGAAGTTGAGATTGTTACCAACAACAACAAAGAAAGAAGCAAGATGACTACAATGGGTGGGCAGGAAACTACAGTTTCTCCTCCTCATCCCTTGAGTGGAACTACTACTCCTAATAATAATAATAATAAAGGAGGAGGAGGACCTACTTTTAAAGACTTTGGTGGGATTAAAAATGTGTTGAAACAGTTGGATGAGGAGGTTATGTTCCCTCTTCTCAATCCTCAACCAATTGAGAGGATCGGAGCGAAGCCATCAAGGGGGATTCTATTCCATGGACCACCTGGCTGTGGAAAGACTCGGTTGGCCAATGCCATCGCCAACGAAGCTTGTATTCCCTTTTATCAGATTTCAGCTACAGAAGTTGTTTCCGGTGTCTCTGGTGCTTCGGAAGAGAATATTAGAGAGCTCTTCTCTAAAGCGTACAGGACCGCGCCTTCTATCGTGTTCATCGATGAGATTAATGCGATTGGATCAAATAGAGAGAACCACCAAAGAGAGATGGAGAAGCGGATAGTCACACAGCTATTGACTTGTATGGATGGTCATGGTCCTGGAGATGATACCGCAGCAGCTGGACACGTTGTTGTCATTGGAGCTACTAATAGGCCTGAAGCTCTTGATCCCGCTCTTAGAAGGGGTGGGCGATTCGGGAGCGAGATTGCTCTCAAGGTTCCTGATGAACACGCCAGGGCTGAGATACTCTCTGTTGTATCTCAGAGACTTAGGCTCGAAGGTTCCTTTAACATGAAAAGAATCGCTAGCTTAACACCAGGTTTCGTCGGCGCTGATCTGGAAGGTGTGGCTAACATGGCCGCCACTCTCGGCATAAAGAGAGTTATGGATTCAAAAAAAATCGCAACTTCCGGATGACGATAGATCTTGGCTGAGGCAGCCTTGGTCGGAGGAAGATTTGGAAAAGCTGTTTGTCTGAATGTCCGATTTCGAGGAAGCTGTCAAGTTGGTTAAGGGATCTTTAACCCGAGAAGGTTTCTCTACCTTGCCTGACGTCACATGGGGCGATGTCGGTGGACTCGAAAATCTACGGAGCGAACTCGACGATTACATAGTCAATCCTATCAAATATCCAGAGGTTTACGAGGATTTTTGGGCCAAGTTAGAGACAGGTTTTTTGCTCTACGGACCACCGGGCTGCGGAAAGACTTTGATTGCAAAGGCGGTCGCAAACGAGGCAGGAGCTAATTTCATACACATCAAGGGTCCAGAGCTTCTAAACAAGTACGGTGGAGAAAGCGAGCGCGGTATTCGGACCCTGTTTCGGCGCGCAAGGGAAAGCGCGCCATGTGTTGTCTTCTTTGATAAGGTTTGTGTTGTTTCACTTATTACTTGTCTGGCTGAAAACTCATATCTTGCGAAAGATTCTAGTATGTAATGTCTTTTAAATATCAGGTGGATGCTTTGACAACAAAACGTGACAGAGAAGGAGAAGGTGGTCAGGTTGTTGGAGGTCTTTTGAACCAGGTAATCAAAATAAAGGCTTATATTTTGAATGCTGCACAACCCTAAAATCTTAATCAGGCTTTGTGATGGTCCACAGTTTCTTACTGAGCTGGACGGTGGTGGAGAGAGACGTAATGTGTATGTGATCGGAGCTACGAACAGGCCCGATGTGATTGATCCTGCATTCTTGAGACCGGGTAGGTTTGGGAATCTTGTGTACGTGCCCCTCCCTAACGCGGACGAGCGTGCTTCGATCCTAAAATCTATTGCGAAGAAGAGTCCCATAGATACTAGAGTTGATCTTGACGCCATTGCAAAGATGAACTGTGAAGGTTTCAGTGGAGCTGATCTCGCCAACCTGATTGACAGAGCTATACACGTGGCAGTGAAGGAGAAGTTAAAGTCGTCTGGAGATGGGGATATGGATTTGAGTGATCGCACCATCAAGACGACTCATTTCGAGCAAGCCTTGTCCTTAGTCACACCATCTGTGAGCAAACAGATAAATAATAATAATAGTGCTCTTCTCTCACTCACTCTCTCTGTTTTCAATTACTTTGAAGAGCTGAAAAATTCAACCTGTCTCTCGTTAAGTGTAAAATTGAATCTCGTTTTTTGGTGCTTGTGCAGCAAATAAAACACTACGAGGAACTACCGAAGAAGCTACAAAGCAACGGAATAAACAACATGGACCATGTTTAGCAAAAAAGAAAAAAGAAGAAACAACATGGACCAATCAACGCAGGATCGAGTGATAAGAAAAGAAGTAGAAACTGACATGAGGGGCTACATGTTCGTGTATACGTTCAAATTGGTTTGCATTTCTAAATTTTGGATATGTTTTGAGTTTGGATGTCCATCTGGGCTCTGATATTTTTTTTTTGGAAATTTTTGAGCCACTCAAGTTAATGGTTAGTTTTTAGAGAAATTAGGACTCACACCAACAGACTATAGTCTAATTAGTAATTTACCAAAATTCACTATTTCCCAACTGTACACAATCGTATATGACCTTGTTACCCTTATAATACAACAACCCATTTTTGCTCCAAAATATATACAAAATCTTGAAGCTAAATACGTAAAGATTTTTTTTTCTCTCGTAATATTTTCAAAATTTTAAACTCGTCATCTCTCTTTCTCTCTCATTTCTACTATCTTCTTTATTTTCTTTCTTTGTTGATTCATCCAAAAATGGAGAACAACAATGCACAGCCACCACCTGCCCCATCCCAAGAAAATTTTTTTATTGTGATATTTTGCAAG
This sequence comes from Brassica nigra, assembly GCA_016432835.1. Lineage (NCBI taxonomy): Eukaryota > Viridiplantae > Streptophyta > Magnoliopsida > Brassicales > Brassicaceae > Brassica > Brassica nigra. The sequence goes on along the minus strand of CM028245.1, from coordinate 4,751,520 downwards.
ATCTTTCCTTTCCTTTAAAAGGAAAACAAAAATTAAAGAAACTCAGAAATTAAATTGGAGTAAGTTTCTTCATTGTTGTCTTCAAATTTAATAAAATTAGAGGTGAGACTTTCTATACTAGTTGATTTGTTTAGGTAAATTTTTCTAAGAGAGATGAGTTTCATAAGTCTACAGAATTTGTCTTTTAATTGGATTAATCTTTGAGGTACTGCTGCCAAATCTCTATCTTTGATGTTGATTGGTACTATGGCTTTTCTTCATGTGCTTTGTTCTTCATGTGTCTTCAATTGATGACGCGGCAGCGAACGATACATTTGGTAGCCTTCTGGCTGCTGGTGATAACCACAAATTCTCAATGCCTTCAACGCCGACGAAATTGTAATTTCAATTAAACTTTCGTTAATTTTGAATCAAAACAACAACATGGAGTGGTTCTCTAGTTGTAATTAAAAGAAATAATTATTGTTTATGTAGCGTTTGGATAACTAAATTTATTACCAGTTCGCAAAATTGTTAACCATAAACTCTACTCAATGGATAGTCAGAAAAATTATTATACCATAACAATGAACTAGATTTTGACCCGTGCGTCCCGCCCGGGTTCGAGTTTTATTTTTAAGTTTAGATAGTAAAATTTTCTATGTTAGTCTTGGTTATTTGTTTGAAAACCTACTTTTGTAAATACAATTATTCTGTGAACTTAAATATAATCCTAAAGGTTGATAGTTTATGCGATTCAATTAAAGGTTTGGTTTTTTCATTTGTTTGATCTTATATCCGGAATCACATAAACTATGAACATTATAAATATAAAATAACTCTCTTTATTGTTTTTATGCCGTTAATTAACTAATTATTTCAAATCATTACCTATATCATATATATATGTTGATTATTATTATGTATTTAATTTTTCCTATTGAATTTGATTTTGATGATTAAACCAATATTTTATGCATGAAATAACATACTTGAGAATTATTTTGTATTTAATTTCTTATGATCCGGACCCGTTATTCAAAGCGCTAGATTTCTTTGAAATAATTGATTTGTTTTTTCAGTTTATATAACAACTTATTGTATATATAAAAGTTTAGGATAACTTAATTTTATATATATTGAAATTTCAAAGTCGGATTAACATTTGGGTTTATGTTTTGATATAATGATTTTATCTGTTTATTCAAAGTATGAGATCAAATTTGAAATTCACTTCTTCTTTTTCAAAAAATAAGTTTGGTAAAATAAACTGCTAGAAGTTGTAACCGTAAAAAATTAACATGTTTCACCATATTATAAAATAATATAAATATTGGCTAACATTTATTATTATATATATATATAATTTTTAATTTTCTAACATAGACAGTTTTCATTTTATACATTAACTTTCAATTCCAACCCGTTTTATTATATAAAGAAATCATCTAAGTATTGACTAAATATTACTTTTAATTTAAAATATATTGATATATTCTTTAATATTATATCTTTAAAATATTAATTTTACTATGATAGTTTCAAGGGTTTTTCAAAATATATTGTATTAAAATACCGAAAATATTAAAATAAATTATTGGAAATAACATGCTTCACCATATAATAAAATAGTATAATTATTGACTAATATTTAATATTTTATCAATGTAAATATTATACAATGTATAATATTTAATATTCTAACTTAAACAGTTTTCATTTTATACATTACCTCTCAATCCCAACCTGTTTCACTATACATATAATGGAATAATCTAAATATTAAATACTATGTTTTCTAAGAAATTTTATTAATAATAAAACTACAAACATAAAAAAAATTCTTAAAACTCTTACAATTGAATCAATATTTTCTTGTGCTTATGTAAGGGACGTGATAGTGAAAATAGACACAATATTCACTTCACAAAGAAGCTCTGGTTTTCATTTGTTTGATTTTATTTCGGAATCACATAAACTATGAAGATTATAAATATAAAATAACTCTCTTTATTGTTTTATGCTGTTAATTAACTAATTATTTCAAATCATTACCTATATCATATATATATATATATATGTTGATTATTATTATGTATTTAATTTTTCCTATTGAATTTGATTTTGATGATTAAACCAATATTTTATGCATGAAATAACATACTTGAGAATTATTTTGTATTTAATTTTATGATCGGACTCGTTATTCAAAGCTAGATTTCTTTGAAATAATTGATTTGTTTTTCAGTTTATATAACAACTTATTGTATATATAAAAGTTTAGGATAACTTAATTTTATATATATCGAAATTTCAAAGTCTTGGATTAACATTTGGGTTTATGTTTTGATATATTCTTTAATATTATACCTTTAAATATTAATTTTACTATGATAGTTTTAAGGTTTTTTCAAAAATATATTGTATTAAAATACCGAAAATATTAAAATAAATTACTGGAAATAACATGTTTCACCATATAATAAAATAGTATAATTATTGACTAATATTTAATATTTTATCAATGTATATATATACAATATATAATATTTAATATTCTAACTTAAAGTTTTCATTTTATACATTACCTCTCAATCCCAACCTGTTTCACTATACATATAATGGAATAATCTAAATATTAAATACATTACCTCTTAAGTTTTATTTCTCCTCTCCTCTTTTCCAAGTAGCATGCATTTTAACACCCTACACACAACAAAATAGCATTTTTAATTAGTGTGTGATCATAAATAAAACAATAATCAGAAATGTGGATCCGAGACCACGAGTCTACCAAGATCATTTTCAACTACACAAGACAACATAATTTCACGCAAGTTAGAGTATTTAAACATAAGTGGTTCTATATACATACAATAATTTTTACCATCATTGCGAAAACCTAAAAAGGACTAACATAAACAAATAGTTAAATACCACGAAAACATAAATACGCTTCCCAACCTAAGGAAAATTTTCCTCGAAATATCATTCTTATACTTAACCTATTCTTCTTCTTTTGGCCAGACATATATCATTCACGTTAGTTTAGTCCCTGCACAACAAAAAAACAAACAAACACTAATTATTAGCTTATTTGATGATGAACAAATAATTAGAATACAAAGAAACAAAAAAAAATATGAACTAAACAAAAAAGAAAAACAGACAGAGAACAAAGATGGTCGACTCAAAAAAAAAGGTTCAATGACTATTTATAGAGTAATTAGTCTGCTAGTTAGGTTGGTTAGGTTAGATAAGAAGAAAATTCTAAAGTATCTTGATGATCAAGTTTAATCGAAATCTTTTCGATTTGGTATATACTGATTCAATTATAGGATATTCTGATTTATTTTCCTAAACTAAATATATCGTTAAACTTTTATCTATCAGTTTCACGCAATAAAAGGTAACTAATTAAGGTACAATATATTTAATTCGTTCAGTATTTTTAGAATTACTTGCTAACAAATTTTATAGAAGAATCATTGATATTTTGAATTTCCTTGTGCAAGAATATCCTTTCTGTTTTTAACAAAATCATAAATATTGCAGTCATTTTGCGCAATAAAGGGTAACTAATTAAGGTAACATATATTTAATTCATTCTGTATTTTTAGAATTAATTGCTAAGCAAATTTATAGAAGAATCATTGATATTTTGAATTTCCTTGCAGGAATCACTTGAAATCAGGGAAAATATATGTTAACTAATTTTTTAAATTGGATTTGTTAGATATGGGTCAAGAATAATGGATATGTACTATAAAATTAAATATGTTATGGGCTACATAAAATACGGGTGTGGAAACTATTGCTTGATTGTTAGGCATAACATAATTAAGAATATTCCTTTTCAAAATAATAAACGATTGTCATTTAATAGTGTCGTAATATAATTAAGAAGGATCAATTTTATGGGTGAATTAACGTTTAATAAAACATTTAATATTTAGATTTTCCTTGATTGTAGCTGTGATTCAATTAAGAATATTCTTTTCAATATTAATTGATATCATCTTTCAAAAAGGTAATCTAATTAGAAAGTTTAGATTTTTTGGTGATTCACGTTTAAATTAAAATATTTAATATTTAGATATTCCTTGATTGTAGCAAGAAAATATTTAGTGATATTTGTACAATATTAATAATGATTAATTTATGAATTAACTTTTGTTTAGATAAGTTTGGAATTGTAATTACTTAATTTGAATTTTTTTTTCATTTGTGTTCTATGAATTTTTATTAATTTTATGATATTTTGTATTCTTGAAAATGAACTCTCGAAATTTTATATTTGACTAAAATAAATAAGGTAATACTATATTTAAAATTTTTATATAATATATACTATATATTTTCATTTTGTGTTTTATTTTTCACAAAGAAAATAATATTTGCTTTTGTCAATATATGAATATCGATTTGTTTAGATAAATTATAGAATTGTAGTGGTAGAATCTGTAAATAAAAAGAATTACAAAAAGGAAATACTTGATTTATTATAAATTCAATGACTAAATATGTAAATAAAAGAAAGTAAATATACTGTTATCCATGTTTCCAAACACACTAATCTCGGATTAATTAAATAATTTTTTTTAAAACACCTAAACCTGTTTCCAAACACATTTATCTAACAAAATGCTATCCAAGTAGCCAAACAAATCGATTTTGTACTTCTGCTTTAATAATATAGATTATGGATAATTGAAAGTTAGGTTTCTCATTACCGTTGACAAGCTATCAAACAAGTTACACATCCAACTACAAACTTAACAAGCAATCTTACATCGTGGACTGTAAAGGTATAATATTTATAGCTAATTTTTTTATTGACCTATCCATTAATTATGTTAGCCATCCAAAAAATGTGGTAACTATCCACAAAGAAAATTGGACATTTAATAATTGACTTATATTTCTTTTCCATCTATCAAAACTTAGATTTAATGAAATTGTCTATACGATTTAGGGTCTAATTGTGTATCGTATTCTAGTGTCAATTATGATCAATGGTTTAAGGTGTAAGATGTTATTACTGTGTTTAGTGTATTGGTTTAGGGTTTAGAGTTTAGAACTCAAGATCTAAGGATTATTGTTAGGGTTTAGGGTTTACAATTTTGGGTTTAGCGTTTAAGGTTTAAAGTTTATTATTTGGTTAGAGTTTATGATTTGGTTAGGGTTTAGAGTGTAGGATTTACAATTTTGGATTTAATGTTTAAAATTTAGGGTTTAGAGTATATGATTTAGTAACTATTTAGAGCAGAGGATTTTGGATTTAAGATTTAGTTTTATAACTTTGACGCATAAATTATTTTAAATAGCTAACCAACAATTGTATTGGACGTTAATTTATGACAATAGTAACCGTTTTAAAAATTTAACCATACAATTTTCATCTTAATAAACCAGATTTTTGATGGTTTACACTCAATTTATAGACGGACACAATTACGAAAACTTAGTCATTACCCCTATTCTAAAACTCGGCCGAGTTGGCGAGTTAACGGTCGGAAAATCGCTAAACGGTTGAGTACTGTGGCGAATTCGAGTAATTCGGTGAAAAAATCAGAATTCTTAAAAAAAATCTAAAAACTTCACTCGTTTTTACCTACAAAATGAGTAATCTACAAAAAGATTCATGAAATTTACATGAAAAACACAAAAAAAAAACAAAGAAATCGATCTAAAACTCGTAAAAATTAGAAGAGCCGTCGACTTTTAGTTGCAGAAAACCCAGAAAACCTAATGAAAAAGATGTTAAGTAAATGACAAATTTAGTCCTTATTAAACAAATTGCTAAAATAAATGCAAAAGTATTATCTCTCCGGTTAGAAGTCATGTTGCTAGGCAAATTAAGTGATCTTTACCGTTACACCAAGTGAACTTTATTGTATTTAATAGCAATATATCATATATAGCCGAAAATAAATCGTCGATTAAATCCGCAAAATCTCCGATTTTTTCATTCGGCGTTAGATCCAACCCGAACATACGAGGAACGTCTAGCGTATTTCCGAACAAGCGTCATTACACACGTTTCTGTAAGTGGAGGAAGAAAATTTTTGGTGTTAAAAAAAAGTAGACAAATCTTTCCCTAGTTTATGTATCCAAAGGCGTTATTAATTTCAGAATCATGTGGATAAGGAGCCTCTTGAGAATAGCACTGTACATTTTTCGTTAAACGAGGAAAATTAACTGTATCTTCACCATATCTTTTGCAATCTTAGCATATCTAAACAGATTCATGTTGCCAGCTAATAAGCCTACGTTTCTACTCTCAGGCCAGCTGAGTCAACAATTTAAAAGGTCATTATTGTCTTTTAACTTTGCCAACCTAATCCACGTAATCTTATGTTTCACTGTACAGTATAACCTCATTAAATTAATAATCTATAAATTAATATCTCTACAAATTAATATAATTTTATAGTACCAAATTGAATTTTTGGTTCAATTAGTATCTCGATAAATTAATAATCTCTATAAATTAATAAAAATTTTAGTTATGGTGTAGTCCCAACGTTATTAATTTAAAGAGGTTTCACTGTATTTGGCATCCACCTAATTTCCCTATCTTCTATTGTTTTTAACCAAATTAGCTATAGTTTTTATCTCCGTTATAGTATTATAAACAATTTCACTTCAAATCATTATTATTTCATCTTCCAAAGTAAAGACTAAAGATTGCTATCTTTGATTCTAAATTTAAAAGGAAATAAATTGGATCAAACTTTATTTCTATTATAGAATTCTTTATTTTTTTATAGAAAAACTAGCAGAAAACATTAGAAAAAGTTTCGTCTAGGTAATTTGATTATAACTAAAATAATTTTTAAGAGCAAAAATCATCTGTTTATCAATAGTTCTCCATAAAACATCTAATTTTCATTTAATATTAAACATTAGTTTAGATCTATTTGGATATATTAAACCAAAATATTCATTAATTACTTCTAAATCACTTAAATAGGAAAAAATAAACTGTGATTCAGATTGTCAAATATATAGAAGAAACGCTTGAAAATAATTCTTTAAAAAAGATATAACTAATAATGAAAAATTGTAAACTTTAAAAATATTAATTGCAATTCTTTAAATATTAATGGCGTAAAAATATAGGAAATATAAAATTACAAAAAAAATTATATATTTATAACTAAGTTTTAATATTTTTTATAATATATGTGAAAATTCTAAAATATGCATTTTTTTAAAAAAAAAGTTCTTTTAATTTTTATATCTTGAAACACAGTTAAAGTAGCGAAATCACTTTTTGAAAACGTGTAAAACTAACTCGCGTTTTGAGAAAAGTGATGTGCTCGTTCATCACCAGTGATAACTCTATACAACACACAAGCTGAAGTATTTATGGATTCATCATCATAATCGATTGTTCTTGCCTGCTGCACAGGTTCTCACTTTCAGCTTCTTCGTTAAAGTGATCTACACTGTTTATGAATATCCCTGGCAAAAGAAACAGGTTCTTTATTTTGGACTAGAAAGAAAGCATTCTTTTATTAAAGAATTGAGATTTATGTGTTACCTATAAACCATATCGCAGCAGCTACGAACAGAACCGATGTAAGAATCAACGCTGTTTTTCTCCAACTGTCGATATGATCCTGCGTATACAAGAATGTAACAATTTGGTTTGCTTTCTTCAAGGCTTGGAGATGAGAACAAGGTTTGTTTTACTACCTGAACTATACCGACAAGAGGTGAAGATGGAACATCGCCAAATATGTGAATAGCAACAGTGGAGATAGCCATTGATAATGGTCTTAAACTTGGTTCCACACAATGCAAACACACATAGTTCACAGGAGCCTGAAGAAGACATAAAGAAAGACAGAGATATTCTTGATGAGTTATACATATTACAAACAAGAACACAATGCTCAAAGTTCAAAACTTTGTTTACCTGTGTAGCAAACACGAGAAGCTCTCCTATGGCGAAAAGAGCGATGAAACCGTATAAACCCTTCAAGGTGAATGCAGTAAAGCAACATATCGCCCCTAAGAATGTTGCTCCAGATAAAAGCTTGAAAGCATTTGGAATAGTAGAAGTGACATGATCAAGTATAAAGCCACCTGATAATGTTCCAACGATCCCACAAATGATAGTTACTGCCCCAAAGATCATATCTGCGTTTTTCTGTCAAATACAGAACAAAGTTTGAATCTTCCATGTTATCACGAAAAAGATGAAAGATTTGATAGAATCACTGTTTTTACCATTTTATAAATGTTATAACCCGCCTTTGGACCCCAGTATGAATATGCACCAATAACAAAGTTGTATGCTACATAACCTGTACAAGACGTGTGTGTGTATCAATCAAAGAAGATGATAAGTAAGAAGAAGAAGAAGAAAACAACTACCTAAGACATTAACAACAAAGACCCTTTCTTTGCATAGGACTTTCATGTCTCTCCCAAATTGAGTTACTGATTTCCAAACTGAGTTCGTGTAACTTGCCCTGCAACAGTTGGAAGTAAAAGATCTGATAACTACAGAAGCATATGAAAGAGGTTTAAGAAAATGGAAACAACTCACTTAAACGTTTCAATAGAAATCTCAGCTTCATCCTTCTCAATCTCATTACCAGCTTGAAGATGATTGTTGTTTTTCGATATCTCTGCACCTGCAAAAGGCAAAAGTCAAAAGTCTCACTGCACAGTTGCATAAACAGAGCATATTAATCATTAATATTATAAGAGATTTTAAAAAATACTTTACCTGGTGATGAAGCCATTACTTTAACTGAATCAGTAGAAGGAAACCCTGTTTATTTTTTCCATCTTTGTCAGATCATACAATCTTTACACAGTTCATGCAGAATAACAGAAGAAAAATACTGTTTTCTAACCTTTTAACTGCAAAGGTTTCATCAAGAAACCAAGAACAGCGAATGGAGCCATTAAAACCGCTTCTCCCCAAAAGGCATAGCGCCAACTAAAATGTTTTCCGACCTAAAAGCAACAAGATGGAATCAGGGAAAGCGTTTAGAAGCCAAAATGTGTTGACATCATAGAATACATACGTATCCCCCATAGACATAACCCAGAGCAACACCACTTGGTATACACATGTAAAACAGTCCAAGCCACGCAGCTTTCTGAACAAACCATTTAAAAAGAGTCAGAAATGGTGCATATGACTTCAAAAAAAGTGCAAAACAAAAACAGAAAAAAGAACAGAAACCTGTTTATGAGGAGCATTATCATCTATAAATGGAGCTGCGAGACTAATGAAAGAAGCTTCACCGACACCAACAAACCTACAGATATAATAAACTCAATTTCTTAATCTGAAAAAAAAAGGATTGGAACAAGCATATCAATCATAAATACCAAAAAAAACTAACTTACATGCGACATAAGACGATAAACCAAAAGGCAAAGGAGCTGCCACAGCCAAGAACTGCAACAGTCCAGACAGTTAACCCTACTCCAATAAGTCTAAATGGATTGAAGCTGCACTAGAAACAAAATAAACCGCTTAAATAAAACTTATATTGCTTTTAGCATTAGAAGAGACTGGAAGAAAAAAGAGAAAAAACAAAAATGAGAATTTTTTCTAACCTCTTTGCCAATGAAGCAAAGATTGGTGATGCAATAAGAAGCCCAACCATGAAAGAAGATGACAATACACCATCCTCAAAATTACTTAGGTTATAATGTCCCCTAAGATAAGCAATGTTTAACATCAGAGCGAATTAAAAAAAAAATCTTGTTTACCATATGACATCAAATAGAAACATTGAATGAACAGTTATTCTAGGTCTTTACTGAATTCCAGTTGCAGGAGTGCATTTGCCCTTATCATTACAACTCTTGATACTTCCATTAACACCATTGCTAGCTATCGCACCTCGGTCCATGTAGTTTAACAAGTTGATGATGCAAAAGATCACCAGCAACCTGGAAAAGTTTAATTTGGAGTGTACATAAAGCTATAAGAATCTGTTTGAAAGTCCAACCTTATAATAGAGTTAACCAAAAGAGTTAACTTTGATAACGTATTGAACTGAAAGAGACAGCATCAGATTATAAAAGAGTAATAGCAAAAGCTTTCAAGTTTCTTCAGATTGTGGTGAAAGAAAGAGCTCAAAACTGAAGAGTTAAGTAAATACCAAACGGGAGAGAGAAAGGATGGTTCCACGATTTCTAAGCTTCGAATAGTCTCTTCCAGCTCCGCAAGAGGAGTCGTAGAAGAAGGAGAATAACATCTCAACGGCTCTGTCGCAGGAGGAAGACGACAATCTTCTTCTTTGGTCACCATCTGATTACCTCGAAACAAAAATCTTTGAGAGGAAAAGATGATAAAAGAATCTCACAAAAATCATGTTGATGGACTTGTAAGAAAGTGAAACTAAAGCAACTCCAACGTATATAAAGATATATTCTTTTTCTCTTTTGTCATTCTCTGGTTTTACACAAAGAAAAAGAATCAAGCTTTCACCAACTTGTAAGGTCACCAACAGATTCCTCAAGTGACCCAACAAATATAATTATTATCTAATTGTACAGTTTCAAGAACAAAATATTCTTAATTTGAAAAAAAAAAAAAGTAAAGTTAAAAACTCTTTTGCCTCAAGCGGCCAAAGAGATTTGAATGAGAGAAGCACTAAAGATTAAACTTTAAGTCTTATGTTAAAAAAAAAAAAAAAGACAAGATCAAAGAGGTTTCTTCTAACTTTTTTTTAACGCCTTAGCTTCCGCAACTTTCTTTGTCTCTCTCGCTCTTCTTCTTCTGCGATCAGCCGTGCTTCAGCTTCATCTTCTTCCCTTGCGATTCTCGCACTGCATTGAGCAAATCCAACACAAACCGTTGAGCAATACAATATAAGAGGAAACAAATGAATGGAACTCGTGATCAAGATATTGAGGTTACCTTCGTCTTTCTTCCTTCATGATATCGTCAAAGCCAGCTTCCATGTCTCGGTCATCATAGTCACGCCCCGCATAACGATCAGTACTGAGATTGAAACACAAAGCTCATAAGTGTCGGGAGAAAAACTAATTAAAATACAACGGATGTGAGCGTGGGAGAACAGTTAGAAGCAGTACTTGAACATTTGTCTAATCATGCTCAATGCTTTAGCATCCTCTGACATTGCAGGCTTCTTCTTCTTCTTCAGTGGCCTACGATCATCTATATCACGTTGTGGAGGTCTCTTAGGCGCCGGTTTACTCATCATCTGAGCAAGTTAGATCATAGATTAGTGTCTTTGCTAGTTTTTGTTCTTAGGCTAAAAAGGAGATACGGGAAAAAATCATGATACCTGGTGTTTTGAGGTAGGCGCTGATTGTTTTGGGATCATTCGGGATGTGGTAGGATCACGAGAAACCTTTCTCTGTTGTTCTGCAAGCCGTTGCCTGGCATCAGATGACATTGGTCTTGAGGATGGTCTCTGAGCACTTTGAAGAGAGCTCCTTCCCGCCGACAGGGAGGGGTTTCTCTCCAATGACGTCTTTGAAGGCAAAGGTTTAGACGTGGACACCGACCGAGCAGGACCAACTCCAAGGCCGCTGCTGCTCATCTGCCTCCTATGATCCATCGGCAGCTTGGCAGGAGTTGATCTTTGGGGGTCTGTTCTGGAACTTGGCTGGCCATTCCGGTTAGCTGATTGGCCATTCCGGTTAGCTGATTGGCCATTCATTGAGGAACCTGGTGGTCTTGTTGACGGTAGACGGTTTGTTGAGGATGAACCAGGTCTTTGGCTGCCGGAGGATGCCGCCCTTTGCTGCATTTGGCTACCAGAGGATATTGGTCTGCTGCCAGAGGAAGCTGGTCTCCCTGAGACAGGTATCGACTGCATTTGGCTTCCAGTGGATCTTGAATGATTCATTTGACTTCCCGAGGAAGACGGTCTTGAATGTCCATTTGCTGAAACAATGGGTCTCTTCTCTTCACGAGGGGGACCACCATGAGCAGCTCTACCATTATTGATACCTGATGATTGTTTAGGCCTCGCTGACATTTGAGCAGATCGAGACTCTTCAACATCAGCAAAAAACCTGTATAAGTTATATCTCCATGAAAATGGTATGCTTTAAGAGATCACCAATAGCAAACATAAGTTTTTCAGCAGACACAACTTACCGGAGTTAGGAAAGGAGCCACTTCGGGACAGAGGTTCCCTCTTCGGAACAGGAAGCTCCGCATCATCGGAAAACAAGAAGGAATAGTCTCGTGTATCCTTAAGTGTCTCAACTTTCCTTCTCACGGCACTCACAGCTTTAGGACGCTTCTCCTGGGAAACCTTTCTATCGCCAGAACTGCTTGTAGGAACAGGTCTTTTCTTCTGCACACCACAGACAAGTCCATCAGCAAAAGAAAAAAAAAAAAATTCCAGAAATGATAAATTGTGAAGAGAAAAGAAGAGACATACAGGTTGGTTTGAGTTCTTAATCTCGTTTTCAAGCAAGGATTTGCTTTCTTGTATAACCCTCGAGGATATAACAGGCCGTGAAGGACCAAAGAAGGAGCCAAAGCTGCAGGATAAACATAATTTTGTCTTAAAATCAGAAGACAATCCATGAGATGTTGTAATAACTTGTAAAGGGTGATTAATTGCTACCACATACTCGTTGTAAGGGAGTTTTTTCCTTCTCTCTTGTGAAGACTGAGCATTTACACTTCCTTTGCCCAACTTTTTCCTGATAGACTCCTTGATCTTTTGGCGCAATTCAAGATACTCCATCTCTTCCTTGGGGGGAACTTCTTGTTCTTCCTCCTCTTCATCCTCGTACTCATCCAATCCATTGTCATCACTGTAATAGTCGTCATACCCAGCTTCCTCATCAAGGTCCTGCCATTAAAAATCGTGAATCACGTTGTTACGATCAATAGGTTAAAGCAAATTAGAAAAAGAAAAAAAAAATCTTACTTGTTCATAGCCATGCATCTTTGCTGAAAGATTTGCTACCAATCAGCAAACTCCTGCAAACAAAACAGAAAAAAAATAACTGATTAATACAAGATATTCGCATATAAAATTAGGTTTGGCGTTGAAAAATAAACGAAATTCATGATAAGAAAAAGATATCACGAATCATGCATGTGATGTTAACAAATTGGATTCGTCACAAATCGATAGATATCGAGATCATAGCTGATATCTGATCAATAGACCAATAGATTGGAGAAGAAAAAAAACAATTTTCACGATGAATCCAAAGTTAAGAACCAGATTCATCACAAATTCGATAGAAATGATCAAACTTTAATCCATACACAGAAAATCCACAAAACTCGTTTCCAGATCTTAGATGAATCATCACCAATCGAAAGAAATTGAGATCGAACCGATTATCAAAACAGAGAAAACCTTTTGGATTCGATCATAAAAAACCTCGTTTTCCAGAAAACTTTGTCAAATAATAAACAGATCTGATGAAAAATGAAGAAAAAAACGACGGATCTGAACGAAATTTACCTGGATCTGATCTGGAATCGACGAACAACCGAGGAATCGATTTGAGAGAAAAAAAGAAAAAATGAAAACGAAAGAGAAGGAAGATCTGCGAGAAGAGACGGGAGCTGCGAAGAGATATAGGGGATGCGGTCTGTGGTGGGCTTTTTAGGTTTTGGGAGGGATAAAGAGGAAAACAAAAGAAGTCGAAGGACCCAGAAACAAAAAAGAGGAGGGGTGTTGCTAAAATGCGCCATCTTGCGCCTCTCATCTAATCCCAATCTCTTTCTCGCTCGCATTTCTTCCTCTTAAATGGCCAAATAATATTATTTAATTAGAATTTTTTTTTTTTGGGTTAAACTTCTCCTCTCGAGCTGTTTCTCCGTCCAACTGTCGGCGAGTCTCTATCCACAAGTAATTTTAGATTTTTTTTTTTTATAAACAAAGTTAAATTAATATTTGGAATTGAGATCATTTTAGTTAACTATTTGGTTAGAAAATAATATATTTCAATTTTAATACATTTACATCGCATTATAACCCATGACCATGATTATTATTTAAAATGTCTATCATTAGATATAGTTTTTTTTTAAGTTACTATTAGATATATACATATATTGAGTTTATCTCTTCTTTTTTTTAAGACAGCTAAGGTTGAATTGTTTTTGGAATTTCCAGTGTGTGGTATATTTCATATATAACCTATAATTTATAGTAAAAAAAGCTAAAAAAATAATAGTACATCGCCAGGTATCTCCAATGTTCGGAAACTCGCTAGGCGCTACGCGTGCGGTACATCAGCGCCTAGCGATTTATTAAAAAATCAGAAAAAAATCAGGGAAATACGCGGGGCGGATTTTTTTGTATTTTATGTGTATAATACCTTATTTATATGTATAATACAAAATATTTATGTACAATACATGTTTATGTATAAAATATTCTTAGTACTAAAATTATTAATTGTAAATATATACCAAATTAGATCACAAAAATATAAGTATATCTATTACAATTCAAATCAAGTAATATATAATGTAAAAATAACTCATAATTATTAGAAAATAAAGTCATTTTCTGTTTAAACAAAAAAAATATAAATTGCTTCATAAATTTACAGCCCATCGAAAGCCCAACACTAATCCACAAAATTGTTACATGGTAAAAAGAAAAGAACAACTCATATATTAAATAAAAGTCATAAGTTGATTTCGAAAACATCCCACAACGGTATATGGGAGAAGCATTGAACGTCTACGAGCACTATAAATCAGCGTCACCCCTCACAATTTTTAACATTCTAACTGAATCAACTCAAAGCCCATTTAGGTGGGCTTAAACTTTTCAAAGTTTTGTAATTAATCGGTATTTAATCCGATTAATTAGCGTCTAATGTGATTAAATGATCGATTATTAATCTGCCGATTTTTCACAGCGAATTGGCCTGAATCGAAACGCTTGACCTCCGAATAGCGTTTCTGCGGGCGCGTTTGCGACTACTCGGCCGCGTTTTTGAACAAGGGGTATCTCTATGAAAATTGCATTTAAATTTTTCTTGCAAAAGCGACACGTTGTAAACCACAAAAATCACTTTATCAGTGGAGAAATTACATTTCCATTTCTAGGGGAAATTATTCCAAAATTAAATTTAGTTAATGTTTATGTATTAAAAATATAAGATTTAGTTCCCATAAAACTTTTAAAAAATAATGTTTAATTTCTTTAACTAATCTAGACAGGAACATTTACAATGGTGTTACGTAGATAAATTATATAAATTATAGTAAAACTATATAAATTAATAATGTTGGATTATGATATTTATTAATTTATAAATTATTAATTTATAAATACTTTTGTTTAAAAAATTTACTGTATATATACTAACTACATTTTAGAAAATCAATTTTGTATTGTTTTATTATATTATTTGGTG
The DNA here is from genome assembly GCA_016432835.1 of Brassica nigra. Taxonomy (NCBI): domain Eukaryota; kingdom Viridiplantae; phylum Streptophyta; class Magnoliopsida; order Brassicales; family Brassicaceae; genus Brassica; species Brassica nigra. Next base: position 4,736,175 of record CM028245.1, on the reverse strand, counting down.
TATGTAAAATATATTTCATAGAATTAAATGTTGTTTTATATATAATTTTACTAAACATGATCAAAAATATATTAAAATGGTAAGAAAAAATATTTTAAATATTAAAAATTATCTTTGTTTGTATTATATGAACTATATATACATAGCTTATTAGTTTATGATTTTAATAGAACTAAATATTCACAGAAGATTTTCTAAAAATTATTATCTTATTGATTTGTGTTAGAAATTAATCCAACTCAAAATTAAAAAATTTTAATTAATTTATCGTATTTATTAAATTATAGAATTTTTACTATATAACTAAAATTAAATATTGATATACAATTAAGTAAAATGTTATGCTAAAAAATATTAGAAAAAATAATATAATACGCATCTTGAGGAAATATTGATAAAAACATTTATATATATTGGAACATTGTTTTTCTTTCTTTTTCAAACATTTTGGATCATTCGAGAAACTCAAACGAAGTCCTCTTAAATATCACTGAAAAGTTTTAATTTTTCTCTTGCATTTGGATTGGCAATAAGAGATAGCATTGGGCCTAAATTGCGTTTTGATTTGTTATTTACTTTATATGGTTAATGGGCATTTTAATATAAGCCTAATGTATAAAATAAACCTTGTGTTGAATCATCCGTTCAAAGAAGCTGATCAATCCAACATTTAAGAAGGTGATTGGTAAGTGCTGTGAGTGTTCTCTACGGTTTCTTTTCTTTCGATTTCCATTTTATTTTAAGAAAATAATTTAAAGCTACAGCTCTAAAACTAAAATAAAAAAATAAAATGGTTTTAGAAATCAATTTTTGTAGAACTTTATTTAGTGCTTTGAAAGTTAGTAGTATAAAATCTACAGTAATAAAAGTTATAGCTGCAGCAAAAAAATCTATGGCTACTATTCTAAAACCAAAAAATAAAAGCTACAGCACTTACCAATCATTTCCTATATGTTTAATTTTTCTCTTGGGAAAAGTTGTTACTCTGTCTGAGTTCAAATTTCTGTATGTACAAAGGAGTATTTGTAAAATGGAATGATATAAGAGATGCATATGAGGATACTTATTTAGTGCTGAGCCAAATTGATATCCAAGAGCCAGTTTAATAATGAACAAATAATAGTAAGATTTTTCACATTAGTTGCATTAAATTCACCAACGCATGGTGTCTGAATCTGAGGTTAATATCTCTATAGATTTCATATTCATCAAAGTCGTGATCTAAATCAGAGAGCCAAATTAATTAACATAGATACCACGAAATACACGAGATGTATATACATTATGAATTATATATTATTAATAACATTTGGTTCAGCTTTAGAACAACTATTGTCAAACTATAACTCAAAGTTCAAAGAAGAAAAAACAGCGACTATAACTCCACAAGTCTAATTAAGTATACTACGTGATTCTCCCGTATTCATGCACGAAAATAAATACTTATAAAATAATCAAATCCTGACAATTGTTAAACATTTACATTTATTTTTTTATAATTTTCAAGTAATTTTATAATTTATATTTATAATAAATAAATGGAATTGTATTAGGTGTCATTATATGGATATAAATATCTATATATTTGTTCATAACTTTTAAGTTATTTTAATTTATATCATGAAAATAATATTATATTAAGTATTATTATGTTCTCATCTTAATTAGATATGTGATTCCATGTATAGTAATTTGGATCGATTCATGTATGGTATTGTTGAGCTCCATATTTGTTTTTAAAGTAAACAACAATTCTTAATTAAGTTAATTTTTTTATTTTTAATTTCATTTAGTTTGGTTCATTCTATTAAATTTATAAATATTTATTTACAAAAGTTTATATAATTTGATATATTTTTTTTAAGAAAAATGAATATAAAGCTGGAATTGCATTAATAAATACTTCTAATATATGTTATTTTTGATAAACTTGTATAAAATAAATTAATGTGCCAATAAGAGATTGAGAGTTGAATAAGCAAACCAATTCGGAAATATCTCAAAACTTTATGGATTAATTACAAATTCATAAGGTAATTAAACCTAAAAATCAAAAGATTGTATCTATATGTATGTTTTCATATTAATTAGATATTTTATTTTAAACATAATATTTTGGACAGTTCAAGTGTTCATTGTTGGGTATGTTTTTGCATCTCTTATTTCAAATTGAACAACTATTTGTTTACATTAAGATTAAAATTAGATTATTATTTTTAGCTTCATATACTTTAGTTCGTCTTTTTATATTTCTAAATATATTTTAGAAATATTATAAAATTTGAGAAATTTATTTTTAAAAATATAGAAAACACCAAGAATGTTGTAGTTGCATTCTGGGAAACCTTTAGTTTGCCCAGCTTTGTTTCCAGAGACATTGATGTGTGTTGCTGGCTCTGTATCTCACCCATGTATCTCATCCTTGTATGCCTTTATGTTTGAATGAATGCAGTGTTTAAAAAAAAAGTTGTAGTTGCATTCATAAACATATTTTATAATGTTTTGAAAATTCATGTACATATATGAATATTTATAAAACAACTAAATCCTAATAATTGGTAAATCATCACTTGTTTAGAATTGTGAAGACATTTTATAATTTTATCTATAAAAATTAGGTTAAAAAATTAATTTATAATTTTATTTTTCTTAATTTAGCATGTAATTTGAAAAATATGATATTAGATGATCACTTTACGTTGTTTGAAATTAATTTCTTTAAATCATTTGATCAAAATCTAATTATTATAAAATAGTTTTATCAAAAAAATATCTAAACTATTTCGTTTTGTAAATTATATATATACACCTATATATTTTGAAAATTTATAGATATCGTTTTTATTTTTTCAGGGAAAAATAAAGTAAGAAAATATAAATTCGTTTGTATATAAAAATCTATATATTTTATAGATATTTTCCTTTTATTCTATATGGTTTTATAAAATAAAAAAACTATAATTAAAACTTTATTAATAAAAAGGAAATTAAATAAATGTATATATGTATTAACCATCGTGAGAATTAAGTGAACGCGACACGTAAGAAAGTAACTTCTCATATAATATTATAGAGATTATTAATATTTGGTAACTGCTTTGAAACAAGACAAAATGTGAAAAGTGTGTACACCAAACACGTTGCTAAAACATTATATTATACTTTTTAAATATAAATGTGAAATTGTCAGACATCAATCGAGTCCCCTATTATTATTGTTTTGGTACAATATCGAGTCCTTTTATTATATACAAGGCTCTTAGGAATCGACAGTTATCTTATCACTCTACCAAACAAAGTTATAAAAAAACATGGCGATCTTGCTCTGTCTCTTCTTGGTTTTGATTCTCACTCTCGTATCATCAATCTTTCTTAAAAAGATGACAAACTCAAAGTTTAATCATCCTCCGAGCCCTTCAAGTCTTCCAATCATTGGAAACTTACACCATCTTGCAGGATTGCCTCACAGATGTCTTCATAACCTCTCCACGAAACACGGACCAGTGATGCTTCTCCGTCTAGGTGCGGTTCCAGTGGTTGTTATCTCATCGAGCGAAGCAGCCGAAGTAGTTCTCAAAACTCACGACTTGGAATGTTGCAGCCGACCGAAGACGTTAGAGACCGGAAAATTCAGTTACGGTTTCAAAGACATCGCTCTTTCGCAGTACGGTGCGTACTGGCGGGAAATGCGGAAACTCGCGGTGATCGAGCTTTTTAGCCTTAAAAGGGTTCAGTCGTTTAGGTACATCAGAGAGGAAGAGGTTGGACTTGTGGTGAAGAAAGTGTCTGAGTCTGCTTTGAGACAGTCTCCTCTAGATTTAAGCAAAATCTTTTTCTCACTCACTGCGAGCATCATTTGTAGAGTAGCTTTAGGACAGAACTTCAACGAGGATGGGTTTGCTATCGATCAAGAAAGGATCGAAGAACTTGTCACGGAAGCAGCTGAAGCTATAGGGACTGTCACTTTCTCTGACTTCTTTCCTGGTGCACTTGGAAGATCCCTAGATTGGTTGTTTCAACGTCACCAGAAGATCAACAAAGTCTTTGAAGAGCTTGATGCTTTTTACCAGCATGTGATTGATGACCACTTGAAGCCAGAAGGAAGGAAAGACCCGGATATCGTTTCCTTGATGTTGGATATGATCGATAAACAAGAAAACCAAGATTCTTTCAAACTCAATATTGATAACGTCAAGGCTATCCTCATGGTACGTAAAACCCTCAAAATCTTGGTTTCTGTGTTCAACAACATGATTAGCTTAACAAGTAATATTAATTAACTAGATATTATATGTGTGTTAATTGTTATGTGATTTTCAGAATGTATTTCTCGCGGGGATAGATACAAGCGCTGTAACAATGATTTGGGCGATGTCAGAACTCGTTAGAAACCCTAGAGCAATGAAGAAAGCTCAGGAAGAGATTAGAACCACCCTTGGGGACAAAAAGGAAATAATCACTGAAGATGATCTAGGCAAAGCTGATTACTTGAAGCTCATAATCAAGGAAACATTCAGACTACATCCAGCACTTCCATTTATACTCCCAAGAGAGACAATGTCTCACGTCAAGATCCAAGGCTACGATATTGCCCCGAAAACGCAAATTCAAGTTAACGTATGGTCAATCGGACGTGACCCCGAGCATTGGACCGACCCTGGAGATTTCATCCCTGAACGGTTTACTGATAGTTCTGTGGATTTCAGAGGACAACATTTTGAGTTGTTACCGTTTGGTTCTGGTCGGAGGATGTGTCCTGCGATGTCAATGGGGTTTGCTACCGTGGAGCTAGGATTGATGAATTTGCTTTACTTTTTCGATTGGGCATTGCCTGATGGAATGAACTTTGGAGACATTGATATGGAAGAAACCGGTAACCTCTCCATCGTCAAAAAGGTACCACTTCAACTGGTGCCCCTTCAACGTTATTGGTCTGGAGACCAGAAAGCTTGATACCATGGAAAGTTCACGAGCATGAAACGACGTATGATCATTTATATTGTTGCGTTATGTAAGAATATTTGAACAGAATAAATAAAACTCTGGTTCTACCGGTAGGCGGGTATTTTTATTGAGCTTTTACGCGTTTTTATGGTCGAGTTATTAAATAATGAATTTAAAGAAAAATCCAAACTGGATTATATATTGGACTACCAATTTTATTGATTCGACCGTAGATCTGAGTCGGATTTAAAAAACATTAAAATTGGCATATTCTTTTTATATATCGAAAAGTCTTTGGAAATAGTTATAGACTGTAATATATATCTATTCTATTAAAATAGAAGTTAAAACTTTATTTCATGTGTGATTTTTAAGTTGGACCACTCTTAATAAAAAAATTTAAATGTATTTTAATAAAACTAATAATATACAGAATCTTTAAACTACTTTAATCATAATATCTTTTCATTTAAAATATATATATACATATATTAAAATTTTCGAAAAATCTGTTTAAAAAGATTTTAACAAGATTTTAACAAGATCTTAATTTTAAAAAATTATATATAAATATTTACACTAATTTCGTGATTAGTTTTGAAATATTATTATACATTAATATATTCATTTATGGTTTATAAAATGAAAATAAATATTCTAGCCTATCGTTATCTATTATATAATCACAACCAATTATATTAAAAGAAAATCATTATGTTGATCTAAATATTTTAACAATATCATAATTTTCAAAAAAAATTATGTAAAGATTTTAACTAATTTCGTCATTAGCAATGAACTATTATTATGCATTAATATATATACAGTTATTGTTTATAAAATTAAAAATAAAAATTATATCATACTTTTATCTATTTTATAATCATAATCAATCATGTTAAAATAAAATTATTATTTAACTACATATGATAAAGTTATATTAAACTGATAGATTTCTAAATTTTATTTTCATAAATATAAAATAGTTATGTTCAAAAATAGAATTTGATGAGAGACTACGATACATGTATAAAAATTAACATATCTTAGAATTTTGTATATACAATAATATATTATGTAAAATGAACAAACATAAGAATAGTAGTAAAAGGAAATCCAGTTTTGAAGGACAGGTAAAAATTTAACATGAATGAAATAAAAAATAAACTTCAAATATGTTTTTTTCGTGCACATATTAATTTGTTTTATAAGTAAATGCAAATACAATAAGATAAATATATAATAAGAAACAACAAATACATGTGACAATTTTAAACAATTGATTATTTACAGCATGTAAACTGTAAATTATTGTATTTGAAATAGTTATATAAACATTTAAATATACGATTAAAAATTAAACATGTATACCTGTAATGATCTAAAATAAATATATATACATAAAAATTAAAAGTAACACCAGCGCGGTTGCGCGGATCAAGATTTAGTATTTTTTAAAAAAATTGTATTATATTTATATAGTACATTTACTTACAAAAGTTTAAATTTACATTTATATATACTTTTTTGAACATGGGTTTACATTTATATATACATGGTCATCAATTTTATCTATACTAACAATATAAGCATTTCGTAGAGTAATGTCAGATGTATATATGTAAAAGTGACTATGGACACATTTGACGTGTACTAACAATATATGCATTTCATTTTGTAATTTTGTTTGACTAAATTTCGTTTTGTAATGTTATATTCATAAATTAAATGTAAATGTAAACTATACATAAATCTATACTATACTTATGATATAATATAATTTATAAATTTAATTTACGAGTTCCACTTTATACAGAACATAGATAATAAAAACATCTACAGATTGTAATTTCAAATGACTATATTTACATTTAATTTAATGAAGATTTTCCCAAATCAAAATTTTAAGAAACTATTTCCGTTCATATCCAATATACTCAATATTAATTTTATAAATAACTTTGTAAATACGTGTAGTTAAATAATATATTTCAATCATTTTTATTTGTGTAAAAGTGTGAAGTGATACTTTTGTGAAATTGAGGAAATATTATCTAATTTTGAACCTAAAAATCAAAGACATGAGTCATATGTTATATATTTGAATGAATAGACGTATTACTACTTCATGAAAATGACCAAATTGCCATAAAGTGATACCTTACGTTTAGTTTAAATATGAATGACAAATATCCCACATCAAAATAAAGTTATATCTATAATGTACTTCTGTTTTAATATGATAGTTTAATTAATAATTATAAAGTAATATATATAAATAAAATTCTTAAGTGCAAATAATTTATCCTCACCTTTAATATTTTCCTGATTAGGACTTTAATATTTTTTTGAAAGTATTAAGAGTGTTAAAATTATTTGACATATAAAATAAAGTGTGATACATACAAAAAAGCATAACGTATCGTTTTGATTGTTTGAATATCCAAGAATAGTATTAACAACAATGTACAAACAGTTTAAAATATAATCAATTATAAATGTTATATTCTAAAATTGAAAACAAACCCGCGTAAAGTGCACGGATCAGAGTCTAATTACAGTTATAATAACTAACATATTCAATATTTCTTACTTTTAGAAATTATTTCCACTCATATCCAATATACAGATTAGTGTGCCAGTGAGGATCAATCCTAGAAGAGAGAAGCCAAGGAGAGCTACCAACTCCAACTACCATCCATATACGATATATACTAGATCTGATCAATTGACCTTTCTACCACCTTTACGTTCTTGATCAAACTAAAATATATATTATTTTCTAATAAAACAGAAATCATGACTTTTTCATCTGTACTATCCCTTAAAGTTTATTAAATTTACATAATTTAATTATAACATCGTCCAATATATTTATATTTTATTTGAAATATAAATAAATATTTTATTTAAAAAACAAAATATTTTTGGCATCTTTTTGAAATTTACTTTCGAAATTATTTAATTTAATTTATAATAATCATAAATATGATTAGAAACTAAATTAATTAATTATTTTATTTATAAACGAAAATTAAAAATTCTATAAGATAATAAGAATTTAATTTTTTTAATTTTCTAAAATATATTTTACAGAGATTTTAAAATATTCTGTTAGAAATATTTATTTCTATCTCAAATATAAAAATAAAACTATCTCATTTATTAAAGTATAAAGCTTGATTTATTTCATGTGTGATATTTTATTTAGAATATCATTAGGAAAATTTATTACATGTATATTTTATTTGACTGATAATATCTTATCAATAAATTTTTATTCAGTTACCAAACTTAATATAAATGAGGATACTACACAAAACTTAAATTTTAAATATTACAAGATTAATTTAAAGATTTATTCAAAATATTATCCATTATAGTTTTCACACAATAAAACTCAAATATAATTCTATGTACTTTAATGCCTTTATTCATTAACATATTCTCCGTTTATGACATTTAGACTCATTACTTCATTTAATTTGTTAAACCGAATTGTAAACCTATTATTTTATATTTTCAAACATTCATCTAATATATATAACATAAGATATAAAAATTAGCAATTCAATCAGACATTACATTTTCTAATAAACAAACTGAGAAAAATATGATTGACATGAGAGACAACATTTATAAAATAATGAATCCGATAAGTCACATATCAGTCTTTCATCGCTCATGGATAATTGGTACAACCTCTCAATTATTTTAGAACCAACTCTTCATATGTTGTATATAATCGTAGATTAAAAATGGTTAATTCAATACCTGACCAAATTTATCGGTAACTATGTGGAAAAAATCAAATTTAAAAATCAAATCGTTATGAAATCTATATCAAAATAATTGTAAGATCATTTGTTTTCTACAATTGAGGCAAATTAATCACTATATCTTCAATAGTTATTATATTGCTTCTAAACAATACGAGCCAACTGAATAATTATTATGGGAACAATTTATATTTAGAACGCCTATATTCACGAAATATCTAATATAAAATCATTCTTACAGTTTTCATGAAAAGTATTTACAATTAATCAATTTAGAGCCTGACTGGTGTAACCTTGCGTTCTGGAGTTTGGATGGTGGTTGCGGTTTTAAGAGGTTTCTAGAGATTTGTATGACTGGTACAGCGGTTAGAAATTTGTACGTTTGCGGAACTTTTATGACTGATAAACTACCAAATGCAACAGTTGTTAAATAATAATTTAACAATATTTACATTTTATATAATTATAAAATATTAAAAATCATAATATTATAATAAATATAAAAATTATATTTATAAAATCATAATAATAATATTTTAAAATTATAGGAAATATTTTTGTTTTAAGTTTTATGATATAAAGTAAAATATAATATGTATACATTTTAAAATTTCAATTTAAAATTTTTATTGAATATTTTAGTTTTATTTTTATTTTTATTTTTTAAGAAAAATTTTATCTTCCATGACATAGCTAAATGGAACTAGCTTTTAATTTTAAGAGGTTGAGCGATTTGAAGCGATTTAAGGCGTTTTCGTGATTGTTTCAAAGCGCAACGCTCTGAACCGAAAAGCTGCGTTTTGGATGGTAGCGGAGAAACCAATCAAACCCTTAATCTCTAACAAATCGTTTGGTATCTGGATATTATAAGCATATACACTAATAATATATATATAATATTAAATTTAATTATAAAAGAAAATTTAGGAAGTTAAAATTAGTCTAGATGGACCATATATGATCAATTTCAATGGTTGAGATTGACCTAAAAGATAAAATGACAAGTTTGTCATATTCTGATTTTTCTTGCTCGTACTTTGGATAAGTCTGTCAAGTTGATCTGACGAAACCTTTACCTAACATGATCAATTTCAATGGTTGAGATGGTTCTGAGTTCTTGGGCTCAATTAGCTACCCTTGGTTTCCTCTAACATTGTCTCTCTTGCTCATAATGGGGACACTCAGCGAAGGACTGCCAACTCATTTGCAACTGGAAGAAAGGTAACTGAGTTAGAAAAACATATGGTAGTGTTGGAAGGCGTCTCAAAAATAGGTTACAGAAAAGCCAAGTTCTGAGATAGTTACAAAGTTAATGGAGGAATTGGAGTCCATGACGGGGAAGGAGAAATTGTTGGGGGTCCAAAGCTCAAACGTTGCGGAGGTACAAACAACAGGAAATCAGAATGAGGTAATCATGAATGGCCAGTGATCTTTAGTAACAGGCTACCACAGTGGGCTGTCCGCTTCTACCAAAATCCCCAAATGATTTTCAAATTTTGCAAGACATTCAAGAAGAGGGTGAGATGGATGACCATGATGAGGATGAAAGCCCAACCTTTAGAAACCAATGCAGTGGATAAGGCACCTGAGGAGGACATTACCAACAAAACATCAGTTGTAATTCATATGTAAAGCTCATTTCAGCACAACAGAGGTAAAGGTTTGGAAAGGGTAATAATAAATTCACGTGATCTGCTTCATGCAGTAACTCAACAACAGAAGGTTCAAAACAATATCAAGAAATCTTCCTCCTAGAGGCACTGGTGTTGTTAATCTTCACTTGAAAGTTGAAACATATATATGTGGGTTCAATGAGCCATGTAAACAAAATGCAGTTAAGTGTTAGGTTAAGGCTGCGAAACTGTCTATTGGGTGTTTGATGGAGACTAGTATACAAAAAGATTTTCAAAGGATTTTTGATGCTACATTTCAAGGATGGAGGTGTATACAGAAATACTCCCATCGATTGGGCAGACTTTGAATATGTTGGTCTGCAGAAGTGGTGGTTTGTCTGGTATTAACTAGTGCACAAATGGTTACTGCGTGGCTGAGATATAAGTCAAATGGTCAAACTGCGCCATCGAGGGAAGAAAACTATGCAAAGAAGTGGAATTGATTTCGGGGTCAGTGGCTGGTAAGAATATGATAGGCCTCGACGTTGTTACGTGAGAAGGAAGAAAGATAACGATGACAAGTTGGGAGAACAGAGGAGTGACGTGGAGTTGGAGGGAAACGGTTACGTTGGAAAGAATGATTGAATCAACTAAGGACTATAAATAGAATAAAGAAGTAGTAGAGGAATTTTATGCAATTACTTTGATTGTATCTGTTTCGAGTAGTTGGGACTACGAGAACTTGGCTCTATTCCGTGTTGACGGTTAGAGATTGTATTCATCTTGTTCAGAGTAATAAAATACAAGTTTGCTCTTAACAATTGGTGCGGTGACGATCGGAGATGGCGACCGAGTTATCAGAGGAGATCGGAGCTCAACTCAGTGAGCTGGAAACGACGATTTACGGGACGCAGAATCAGATCAGTTTCTTGACCGGTGGTTACAAGCTGTTATCGGAAGCTTCGACGACGGCGGAGAAGCGCCTTGAAGCCGTTGATGCGCGATTAAACTCCATGGACTCAACCTTACTGGCGATGACGAAATCCTTGGAGAAATTGACGTCGGCGATTCACGGAAAGGCTCCGATGCATACGAACATACCTAGTTCATCTCACAATAACGATCAGGTATCTTCGATGAATCTGGGAACAAATCCGGACGTGAATCCGCTAGGGTATCGATCTGTGTTGACTGATAGAGATCGAATGTTGAAGAAAGTTGAGATGCCTGTTCTTGATGGTTCACATCCGTATTCGTGGATTGCTCGAGCTGAACGATTCTTTCGGATCGGTCAACACTCGATGCAAATGCGAATGGATATAGTGTCTCTCAGCTTGGAAGATGATGCGTTGAGCTGGTATAACTATGAGGTGGAGCATCGTCCATTTCCTGACTGGTTTGATTTCAAGCAACGTATGCTGGCTCGCTTTGCGGAATCATATGAGAAAACTCCAGGGAAGCGGTTGTTTGGTATAAGGCAGACAGGGACAATTGCTGAGTATATTCGTGAGTTTCAAGAGCTAGCAACACAAGTGAAGGTGGAAGAATCTCAGTTAGAAGATATATTCTTTAATGGCCTGAAGAGAGAATATCAGGAAGTGATTAAGATGAAGGAACCAAGAGGCTTGCCTAATTTCATTGCTGCGGTTCTCATGATGGAGGACAGTGACTTTTGCAAGTTGATAGCAAGCAGACCTCAGAGTGATACTCGTCCTTCGAAACAAGGCCAAGGGGTATCGTTTCGCAATGCTTCAATTAATCAGTCTACTTGGAAGTCTAAGAATCATCTTACTGATTCGAGTCAGCAGCAGACGAAAGATGGTGAAAAGCCAAGAGGCAATAGACAGCATAACACGGCAACAATTCCGTATAAGCTTTCTGAAGCAGAGTATGCGGCTAAGAGGAGAGACGGACTCTGCTATACTTGTGACGAGAAATGGTCTAAAACTCACAAGTGTAGAAACAGAGAGTTGTATGTAATCGTGGTGCTCAAAGATGAGGAGAACGAAGAAGAATTCCATGACTCGATAGAAGATATCAATGATAAAGTAGCGGAGGTGATGGAATTGTCACTTTACTCTTTCTTTGGGTGGTCTGCACCAAAGACAACGAAGATGTGGGGTTACATTGGTAAAACAAGAGTTTTGGTGATGATTGATGGCGGTGCAACACATAATTTCATCTCACCTTCGGTCGTTTCTCAAGCTCAGTTGTGTCATGAGGAGGATACTAAGTTGAGAATCAAAGTGGGAACTGGTATCATGGTAAATGGATCCGGTATTTGCAAGAAGGTTCCTTTAGTTGTCCAATCGGTGGAGTTGACAAATGACTTCATTGTACTTGAACCAGGCGGTGTGGATGTAATCTCGGAGTTCAATGGCTGAGAACATTGGGGAAGTGTGAAGTAGACTGGGAGACGCAGGAACTGTCGTATTGCAAGAATAACCAACGCATTACTCTTCGTGGTGATTCATCAATACAATTGAAGACTGGTACATTAGATACAGTCTCTGTTATGTTTCACACACAGTGTGTTGAGGATCCTACTGATTTGTTGCAAGGGATTCCTTTAGACCTACAAATGGTGCTGGATCAGTTTCAGAGTGTGTTTGCTGAACCGACACAACTACCCCCGAAGCGTGGTTATGAGCATTCAATAAAGCTTCTTTCAGGAACAAGACCAGTATGTATGCGACCGTATCGTTATCCACATTCTCACATGGAAGCTATGGAGAAACTGGTGGATCAAATGTTACAAGCTGGAGTTATCAGACACAGTCGCAGCCCTTACGCGAGTCCAGTGCTGTTGGTGAAAAAGAAAGACAACTCCTGGCGGTTTTGTGTTGATTATAGAGGACTTAACAAAGCTACTATTCCGGATAAGTTCCCTATCCCAGTAATAGATCAGCTTTTGGATGAACTTTACGGAGCGACTGTATTCTCAAAGTTAGACTTACGATCAGGCTACCACCAGATTCGGATGGAAGAGAAAGACATTGAGAAAACAGCGTTTAGAACTCACGCAGGTCACTATGAATTTGTGGTGATGCCGTTTGGTTTATCAAATGCACCTGCCACCTTCCAAGCCTTAATGAACGAAGTCTTTAGACCGTTTCTGCGAAAGTTCGTATTGGTTTTCTTCGATGATATATTGGTGTATAGCAAATCAGTAAAGGAGCATGCTGAACACTTACGTATCGTGATGGAGTTGTTGGTCACTCACCAGTTGTTTGCGAATCAGAAGAAATGTTCCTTTGGACAGAGCAGTGTGGAGTACTTAGGACACATTATCTCTGTATCTGGTGTGGCTACAGATCCTTCTAAAACGTCTGCTATATCGAAATGGCCTGAACCGAAGACAGTGAAGGAATTACGGAGTTTCTTGGGACTTACGGGCTACTATAGAAATTTTGTGAAAGGATATGGGGTTATTGCTCGACCATTAACTGATCTATTGAAGAAAGACGGGTTCGAATGGGGCAGCAAGGAGAATAAAGCGTTCACAGAGCTGAAACAGAAGATGATCCATTCACCTGTGTTGGCGCTGCCAAACTTTGAAGAGCAGTTTGTAGTGGAATCCGATGCTTCTGGATATGGTCTTGGCGCAGTCTTGATGCAGAATAAACGCCCAATAGCCTATTTTAGCAGAGGATTATCTGACCGCGAGCAACTAAAGCCAGTATATGAGAGGGAGTTAATGGCCATTGTAATGGCAGTGCAGAAATGGAAACATTACTTACTCGGGAGAAGATTTACCATCTATACTGATCAGAAAAGTTTGAAGTTTTTGCTTGATCAGAGAGACGTCTCTATGGACTACCAGAAATGGCTTACGAAGTTGCTTGGCTATGATTTTGAGATCATTTACAAGGCAGGAATAGACAACAAGGTAGCTGACGGGTTGTCTCGAGTGATGTATTGCAATTCAGTCAATACCTTGGACTTGTTTATGGCTATCACTACCACGTCTAATCTGCAAATTAAAGATGTTCTGGCTGAGATTGATGAAGATGATCAGATTCAAAGAATGTTACGTGATGTCTCTCTTGGTAAGTCGGAGAAACCTGGATATACAGTTAAGAAGGGAAGACTGTTTTACAAGGATCGACTGATTATTCCGAAAACGTCAAAGTATATTCCAGTGATATTGGAGGAATATCATAGCAGTGTCGCGGGTGGTCACTCTGGAGTGCTTAAAACTGTTAAACGCATTCAACGTTTGTTTCATTGGGCAAATTTGAAGAATGATGTTCAGAGATTTGTTGCTGAGTGCCGTGTTTGTCAGACACATAAGTCAACGACCTTATCTCCGGCTGGTCTCCTTCAGCCGATTCCAATACCACAACAAATTTGGGAGGAGTTGTCGATGGATTTTATTGGTGGGTTACCCAAGTCACAAGGCGTCGATGTGATTTGTGTTGTGGTTGATAGATTGAGCAAGTATGCTCATTTCTTGACACTTAAACATCCATATACGGCTCATTCGGTAGCTGAGAAGTTTGTGAAAGAGATTGTGAGGTTACATGGATTTCCAGTTTCTATAATCTCTGACAGAGATCGAGTATTCTTGAGCAGTTTTTGGAGAGAGTGCTTTAAGTTGGCAGGGACAAAGTTAAAGTTCTCTACGGCTTACCATCCGCAAACCGACGGACAGACTGAAGTGATCAACAGATGTCTTGAATCGTATCTGCGTTGTTTCACCTCGTCACATCCGACACAATGGAGTCAGTTCTTGTCTTGGGCAGAATTTTGGTATAATTCTTCTTTCCACACATCATTGAAAGCGACACCGTTCGAGTTGGTTTATGGAAGAAAACCTCCTTCTTTAATCAGATTTGAGGAGGGATCAACAACCAATTTTGAGCTTGAATCTATGCTTAAGGAAAGAGACGCGATGCTTGATGATATGAAAATGCATCTGTTACGTGCTCAAGACTTAATGAAAAACAATGCGGATAAGCACAGGAGGGAGTTACAGTTTGAAGTGGGATCGTTGGTGTTTTTGAAGTTAAGACCGTACAGACAGACGAGTCTTACGAAGCGTTTCTGTCAGAAGCTCGCAGCGAAGTTTTATGGGCCATTTGAGGTGTTGGAGAGAGTGGGGACTGTGGCGTACCGTTTGAAGCTTCCTGATCAGTGCAAAATTCACCCCGTATTTCATGTTTCGCAGCTGAAACCTGTACTGGGAGCGGGTCATGAGGTTATGCCACTACCAGATTCTTTAACAAAAGCTGAGGAGTTGGTTCTGTTTCCGGATGAGCTGCTGGACTATCGTTATGATACAAAGGGATTATTGGAAGTGCTGGTTAGCTGGAAAGGGTTACCACATTTTGAGCACACGTGGATGAAGATTACGGAGCTGGAACAATCTTTTCCTACCTTTGAGCTTGAGGGCAAGCTCAATTTCGGGGAGGGGGGTATTGATAGGCCTCGGCGTTGTTACGTGAGAAGGAAGAAAGATAACGATGACAAGTTGGGAGAACAGAGGAGTGACGTGGAGTTGGAGGGAAACGGTTACGTTGGAAAGAATGATTGAATCAACTAAGGACTATAAATAGAATAAAGAAGTAGTAGAGGAATTTTATGCAATTACTTTGATTGTATCTGTTTCGAGTAGTTGGGACTACGAGAACTTGGCTCTATTCCGTGTTGACGGTTAGAGATTGTATTCATCTTGTTCAGAGTAATAAAATACAAGTTTGCTCTTAACAGAATAACCCTTTGATCAGTCAAGGCAACTTCATTGTTGCTTTAACTGAACAAGAATACCCCAAGTTCATGAAGACAAGGCTTGATCGGAGGCTCGGAGCTCGATTATGGATTTCCATAATGTGGTTTTACTCTGATATGGTGAATTTACAACAGGTTGCCCCTTGTTTCACTTGGTCAAACTGTCAATAAGAAGCTTGATCGAGTTATGGTAAACTGTTGTTGGTTAAATATACGTATATGCAGTCTTTGCAATATGGTGGTGTCTCAGATCACCTTTTTTTTTTGTCTCAGATCACCGTTGTATGCATATTTTGCTTAGGACTGCTCCCAGTGCAACATGAAACCTTTCAAGTTTTTTAATCATACTGCCACCCATCCAAGATTTTCTTGAAGTTGTAGCTCAGTGTGGAATGAGTAAAACCCTCTCTTCTATTCTCAGTCTGCTCTAGAGAGGTTACAGAAGAGACT
Organism: Brassica nigra; assembly: GCA_016432835.1. Classification (NCBI taxonomy): domain Eukaryota; kingdom Viridiplantae; phylum Streptophyta; class Magnoliopsida; order Brassicales; family Brassicaceae; genus Brassica; species Brassica nigra. The sequence goes on along the minus strand of CM028245.1, from coordinate 4,719,659 downwards.
AAAAGCGCATTAAAGAATCGCTCCATAGGGTCAGAGACTCAAGGTTACCAGCTACCATCTTACTTTACAATTTAAAGCAATACAAAAGCTATCGTTACATGCTACCGCAACATCACAAACAAATATGACATATGCTACAACTACAAGTATATGCAAAGTTTGTTTTCATGATCTAAAAGCAAGAGATGTTGATTACATTTTCCAATTAAATGTGGGTTTCTCGTTTTCAAGAAATAAAAGATAAATTCAAAAGTGCAAAAAAAAAAAAAATACCGTCAAGCATTTTCCAAAATAAAAATTAAAGCCAAGAGGTGTTAATCCGGACGAGCACCGCAGTATAGAGAAACCTGCTAAGGTCCACATAAAAGCAACATTGATAGTAGATGACTTAAAATTAGAAAATATATTAAGATAACTCTCAGGTCTATATAAATACAAGCATTGCCCTATTCAACAATCACAAAAACCCTATTTTACAATTTAAACAACAGCAACGACTAGGACGCCTAAATCCTTTACATCCTATATAAGATAATATCCACTGAAACAAAAGTTCACATAAAATAAATATTCATTTAAAAATTAAAAAATGTCAACCTAAATGTTGGTTTAAACTCGAAGAAGCTTGAGGAACAAGCAACCTAATTCTATTGAGTTATAGAATAGGAAAATATCTATTTGTGATTACTAATGAGTTTAGGAAAATGTGTTTTATATATAAGGAGATGCATATGATGTTGCATAACTTATGAATTGTGAGAGCTTTAGTTTTTGAGTTATTTTTCTGAAGCATTGAGAGAATTATAATAAGAGTTTGAGTTTGAGAAGTTCTTGAGTTCATAATCGTTGAGTTACGACTATAGTTTGATTCAGTATTTGGTATCAGAGCCAAATATTGGATCAAACGTTTCTTGAGAAAAATCGAAGAAGAAAACAATGGGTGAGATCATTGCAACCAGCGATACAAGGAATGGTGGACCTTCATCTATACAGTGTCTGATGCTTAATGATACTAATTATACCATGTGGACTATGCGAATGAAGGTGGCTTTGAAGCTTCACAAGGTATGAGAGACCATTGATCCGGGAGAAGCTGAAGGAGAAAAGGGTGATATTGTGAGGGCTCTTCTCTTCCAGTCCATCCCGGAGACATTAATATTACAGGTGAAAAACCTAGATACTGCAAAATAATTTTGGGAGGCAATAAAAACAAGGCATATGGGAGCTGATTGAGTAAAGGAAGCCTGGTTGCAAACCCTCATGTCCGACTTCAACCGACTAAAGATGAAAGAAACTGACTCAATTGATGGGTTCGTTGGGAAACTCTTGGAGCTATCAACCAAATCGGCCTCCTTAGATGAAAGCATTGATGAACCGAAGCTTGTAAAGAATTTTCTCAACAGTCTACCTAGAAAGAAATACATACATATCATAGTCGCACTTGAGCAAGTCCTTGATCTTAATAAAACAAGCTTTGAAGATATTGTGTGAACATTGAAAGCTTACGAAGAAAGAATATTTGATGAAGAAGAAGAGAAACATGAAGATCAAGGTCAAGACAAGCTTATGTATACCAATACGGACTCACAAACTCCGAACCAGGAGAGGTACGAGTCATGGAGAGGTAGAGGAAGAGGTGGTCGGTTTGGATATCAAGGACGAGGTCATGGTCGGTATGGTTATCAACGGAACAACGGATACTATAGACAAGAAAGAGATGCATCAAGGGTCGTGTGTTTCAGATGTGATAAGATGGGGAACTTTGCTCAAAATTGTCCAAGCCGATTGCTTAAGCTTCAAGAAACGCAAGATAACGAAGGTGAAAATACTCGAAAAGCAGAAGAACTTATGATGCAGAGATTGTATACTTAAACGAACGTATTTGCATACCGAGTAAGCTTGAAGTTAGAACAGCCGATGATAATCTCTGGTACCTAGACAATGGAGCTAGTAATCACATGACGGGGAATCTTAGCTACATCTCCAAGCTTGATCAGAGAATCAAAGGAAAGGTAAAATTTGGCAATGATTCGCGCATTGATATAAAAGGTAAAGAATCTATATTGTTTGTTACAAAGAATGGTGATCGGAGGATTCTATCGAATGTCTACTACATTCCTAATCTTCAGAGCAACATTATTAGCCTTGGAAAGGCTACTGAGTCGGGGTGTGAGGTTAGAATGAAAGATGATTGGCTATTCCTAGACGATCGAGACAACAAATATTGTTAGTAAAAGCAAAAGATCAAAGAACAAGTTGTATAAAGTGGTTATGGAAGCAGAGAACACCAAGTGTCTACAGATAATACACCTTAAGGAGTCATCTAAGTGGCAAGCGCGATTAGGACATGTCGGATTGGAGAACTTAAAGACGATGGTCAACAAGAACCTTGTAATTGGAATGCCAAGGTTTTATATTGAGAAAGAAACATGTGCATCGTGTCTGAGAGGCAAGCAGGTTAGAAGATCATTCCCACAAGCAAGTTCCTATCGAGCAACAAGTTTATTAGAGTTAATACATGGAGATTTATGTCGTCTTATAACACCATCTACGGCTGGAAGAAATAGGTATGTGTTTGTGCTGATCGATGATCATTCTCGTTATATGTGGACTATTCTCATGGAAGAAAAGAGTCAAGCATTCTCAAAGTTTAAACGTTTCAAAGCCGTGTTTGAGCAAGAATCTGGTACTACGATTAAGACTTTTAGAACTGATAGGGGAGGAGATTTCACATCACAAAAGTTTCAAGATTTTTGTAACGAGACGGGTATTAAGCGACATCTGACCGCACCATACTCCCCACAGCAAAACGGAGTGGTCAAACGGAGAAACAGAACACTACTTGAGATGACTCGAAGTATTTTAAAGCACAAGAATGTACCGAATTGGCTCTGGGGGAAAGCAGTGCGACACGCAACATATCTCATCAATCGAGTAGCAACGAGAACTCTTAAGTTGCAAGTTCCATATGAAAGCTACAAAGGGAAGAAACCCAACATCGATCACTTAAGGGTTTTCGGGTGTATTGGGTATGTGAAAGTTGATAGTCCGCACTTGAAGAAATTAGATGATAGATCACGGATGCTTGTTCATCTTGGAACAAAACCCGGTTCCAAGGTGTATCGACTACTTGATTTGGTAACTCGGAAAATAGTTGTAAGTCGCGATGTAGTGTTCGATGAAGAACGAAGCTGGAAGTGGAGCGAGGCAGGAAGAATTGAAGAAACAGAGCCTGGTGTAATCAGTTTTGGTTTCAAGGAACTTGGAGATCAAGTTACACAACCAGGTGAAGTTGATGCAGATAAAGTTGATGATAGCGAGATCAAGAAAGAAGGATTTGATACTGAAACTAGCAAGACCAATACGCAGGAGTCACCAATAGTGCTAAGATGCTCTACTCATCCCAGCAATAAACCAAGCTATCTAGAAAACTATGAATTATTTTGTGAGGAAGACGACTACGAGACGTTGTGTGAAGTCGAATGTGAACATCTACTCCTACTTGTGAACGAAGAGCCCTGGAACTATGAAGAAGCAAGTGAGTTAAAGGTATGGAGAGATGCTTGTGATGATGAAATCATTGCGATAGTGTAGAACAACACTTGGACTCTTGTTGATCTCCCTCCAAATTGTAAAGCAATTGGACTGAAGTGGGTGTTTAAGATTAAAAGGAATTCCGATGGAAGTATAAACAAGTACAAGGCACGACTTGTAGCTAAGGGATACATACAGAAACATGGTGTAGACTTCGACAAAGTGTTTGCTCCGGTTGTGCGTATAGAGATCGTACGTCTGATCGTCGGAATGGCTGCGACTCATGGCTGGGAACTGCATCATCTTGATGTCAAAATGGCGTTTCTTCATAGCGAGTTGAAAGAAGAGGTTTATGTATCACAACCTGATGGTTACGTGATCAAGGGAAGTGAAGCTAAATTCTATAAACTAAAAAGGCACTCTACGGCTTGCGACAGACCCCAAGGGCATGGAATGAGAAACTCAATGCAGTTTTGCTCGACTTAAATTTCGTAAGATGCTTATAGGAGCCATCTCTCTATCGAAAGGAGAAGCAAGGACATCTTCTACTCATGGTTGTATATGTTGACGATTTGGTTGTCACTGGTTCAAACTTGGAGATGATACTTGAGTTCAAAAGAGGAATGGCAACTAGGTTAGAGATGAGTGATCTCGGACAATTAAGCTACTACCTAGGGATCGAAGTTTCTCAGCTTAGAGGAAGCATTGTTCTAAGTCAGGAGAGATATGCTGGGATGAAGGGTTGTAATGTTGTGCACATACCAATGGACACAGGATTGAAACTACCCAAAGCAGAGGATGAACAAGATGTTGATGAGAAAGATTATAGAAGAAACATTGGCTGCCTTCGATACTTGATACATACAAGACCAGATCTTGCATACAGTGTTAGAGTTTTGAGCAGGTACATGCACGCCCCGAAGGAGTCACACAAGGCTGCTTTGAAACAAGTGCTTAGATATCTACAAGGAACCTTATCGTATGGTTTAGAGTTTGGTTCAAGATCAAAGGAAGGCTTAATCGGTTATAGTGACAGTAGTTATAATGTCGATCCAGAAGATGGTAAGAGTACAACTGGACACATCTTCTACTTTGGTGGCAATCCCATTACATGGTGTTCTCAGAAGTAAGGGATTGTTGCTTTATCGTCGTGTGAGGCAGAGTTTATAGCCACCACAGAGACGGCTAAACAAGCAGTGTGGCTTGAAGAAATATATGGACGAGCGGGTGACAAAGTAGTGATACGCATTGACAACAAGTCTGCAATAGCTTTGACCAAGAACCCCGTTTTTCATGGTCGAAGTAAACATATACATACGAGGTTCCATTTTATTAGAGAATGTGTCGAGAAGAACATGGTGAGCATGGAACACATTGCGGGTGTTAAGCAAAAGGCTGATATTTTTACGAAAGCACTTGGGAGAAACAAGTTTAAGGAGATGAGAGAACTAATTGGGATTCAAGATGTGTCAAATGGAGATTTCAAGTTTAAGGGGGAGAATGTTGGTTTAAACTTGAAGTAGCTTGAGAAGCAACCAACCTAATTATGTTGAGTTATAGAGTAGGAAAATATCTATTTGTGATTCCTAATGAGTTTAGGAAAGTGTGTTTTATATATAAGAAGATGCATATGATGTTGTATAATTTATGAGTCGTGAGAGCTTTAGTTTTTAAGTTATTTTTCTAAAGCATTGAGAGAATTATAATAAGAGTTTGAGTTTGAGAAGTTCTTGAGTTCATAATCGTTGAGTTACGATTATAGTTTGATTCAATACTAAACACATAACTATGTCACTCTCTGCACGAATAAACCCTTAAAACAAATAGAAAGTTGTTAATTAAGAAAATTACATAGACATATTTTCTTGCTGATTTGTAAACTGTTATAAGAAAATAGAATACAGGGAATATATATATATATATATGTGTGTGTGTTAGGTTCTTAACATTTAGACCAAAAAAAGATGTAAATGTTAGGTTTTGGTATGTTATTCACTATAATGTGTTTGCTTCCTTAAAATGAATGTGGAGCTCTTAACTAATCAATGTAATAAATGATACACACCCAAGGCCCAAACCTCCTTGTTGAGAGCTTTTTGGTATTCTTATGATTTTTTTTTTGGACACTTTTTTTTAGAGCTTTTTGGTATTCTTATGATTAAAGTATACAAACAGAAAGTTATTAATTAGTTAAAAATTAAATATTTTATAGACATGTTGATTAGAAAACTCTTTCCACTAACTTTAGTTTGTGAATAATTTCTTCTGCTAAACTGGCTTTTAGGTCTACCTAATCTACATCTTTCGTGTATATACTAAACCCAAAAACTAGTAGTATAAGATAACTATAAAATCAAAGATCTTTTGATACTTTAAGATGAGATGAAATCTTGGACTTGTTTGTTTGTATATGAAATGAGCTCTTACAATATAGCCGTGTGTACCATTATTACGTCTCTTTAGTGGAGAACGCACCATCGCTCTCCCGATTAAACGTACTGAAAACATATACTTGCAAATACTTAAGCCTTTTAAACCTTTTATCGTTTGACCGATCACCGATGGTATCATGTTTTCAACACATTAGAACTTGATATATGTTAGTCGGGCAAATAAAAAAATAAAGTAGTGTATAATACATATTCTGATTTATTTGAATTTAATATTAAATTAATTTTAAGAAAAAGCTGTTTTCATATTTGGTGTTACTATTGTGTGAGCCTGAGTTGAGATAATAAACTTCTTACAGGTTTCAGATAAATAAAAATAAAAACAAGGTTTAGAAGCTTTCCTCGTATCATTAGGGGCATGTGAAATGTGATGATTATAAACAATTTTAGATGATCGCGAGATATGTGATGCATCGTGTGCCAGTTGTGCGTAACACTATGTCACTATGGAAACTCGGATATGGGTACAAAGAGAAGTCTAAAGTTCATAGTATTAGCGTAAAAAGCATACAAGACAAACTCAAAACGAGACAAATTCCGCCGTTAAAATAATATCCTCAAATCGCAATTATTCTCATCGCCATCACATTAATAAGGATTCTTTTTTTACTAATTTATTATTGTATTGTTAAGAAAATATTTCGAATCATTGAAATACGCCGAATTTAACTAGTGTAGTAGCCGCAAAAAGGCTACATTTCGATTGTTTAGTACTACATTATAGATTTATAAATGTAACACCCATAATGAAGTAGTACACAGAATATATATGCTTGGGCTAAAAAGTTTTAATTTAAATAACTATAAAGCAAATCAAAGTTTACAGAATGATAATAAGTAAAACAAAAGCAATGAAAAATCATTTCAGGTTCAAGATTAATTAAAATACCATCCATTCTTGATTCTCATTCAAATATGGTCAGATTACAACAACAGAATTATGGTCAGATTACAACAACAAAAATGCAAGCGCTTTGGTCAGATTCTCATTCAAATACCATTCATTCAACTCGCTCTAGTGTTTTCTTATCATTTCTTATATGATTTCGTACAAATGAATAATATAAACAAATAACCATCTAAAATACATATGAAAAATATGACGATTTAGCCGTCTATGAAACTGAACATTAACTTTTAAGGTGACAAATGAATGATAGAATAGCTTTATTTTATACACATATTAAAAGACCCATTTCCAATCTTATCTATTATACCACCAAATATTCTCTCTGGTTCTAAAAATATCACTTTAGCATTTATTTCTTATTATATAAAAATGTCATTTTAGAATTTCAGTACAATTTATACTCATTTCTAGTTTAATATACTAATTGTAAAATATATTGATTTTATAAATAAAATTATTTATCTCAAAATACTATTGGTTAAATAGATGGAATTAATAAAAACATAAATGCATTTTAATTATTTTTAATATGGCTAAGAACTAAGAAGTGTCTAAATGGCATTTTGGCATTTTTAATGAAACGGAAATAGTATTAAGAAAAATACATAGACTGAGAGCTCTCTCCACCAACTTAAATTTGTGAATAATTTTTTCCTCCAATTTGGCTTTTTGGTCTACCTAATCTATACATGTCCGTGTATATACTAAATCTAAAAAGTAGTATAAATATTGATAGATTTCTTTTTAAGATGAAATTAAATCTTGAACTTGGTTGTTACTCTATGATATGAACTTTAGATATGGCCGTGTGTACCATTATTACATCTCTCAAGTGGAACGCTCCATCGCTCTCCAGATTAAATGTACTAAAAACATACACTTCGCAAATACGTTTGACTTTTAACTTTTCCATCGTTTAGCCGATGGTGTCATGTTTTCAGAATTATAGAAACTGGTATAACATTTAGGCTGTATTTTGAATTTAATGTTAAATAAATTTCAGAAAGTATTCTTACATTGTTTGAGTCTTGAGTGTAGATAACAAACTTCTTACATGCATGTTCTAAATCGAAATAGAAAATCAAGTTTGGAAGCTTTCTTACTATTGTTGATCTCCTACTGCCTTTACCAAAAGACACCGACTTCTCACTTGCTTGTTAATGAAATGAATGAACTGAGATGTGGGATTTGGATTTTTAACATGTTTACATAAGTTCTTTCTTTTTGAATGGAATGTATTATAGCCTGAAATATATCTCACGATAAATTTTTGAATGCAATCAACTTTTTTTTTTTGAATGCAATCAACTTGTTATCCGATATATAATTGGAATGGGATTCTAGCTTGTTTGTTTGTCAACTATCCAATTTAGATTAAGTTTTGGTCGAGATTAGAATTCTTCTAATCTGATTTATACTAGAAAATAAGATGCTACGAGCTATAGTTGGTTAGTAAGGATGTCAGCATAAGAATATGAGCTATATCAAAAATGTCAAAACAATTGCATAGAAAACGAAAAGAAGCGGTTTCTAAAGAAAAAGTCAGCCAGACGACTGGATTCCACTTTTAGTTTGGAGAAGATTTGAAGTTAGAAAATACCAGATTTAGTACATATGATAAATAAGTGATCCCATGTTTTCACAAAATCTACTCAAAACGCACAAGAGAGTTGGTTGATGTGTTCCATTTAGGCCGATTTTGTTATATTCATTAATAATACGTTTTGCATTTTAACAAATATTTTCTACAACGAGATATCTCAGAGGACTTAAGATCTTAATTATTTTCTTATTTTACCTACTGATGTTTCTGAAACACGCGTCTTTCCGAATATTTTGTGGATACGGACGAAAAATGTGTTGCGTCTTGTGCGTAACACTAGGGCCATTAAAATAAGAGGAATCTTTGTAGGGAAAAGAGAGGTGTAACAATCATAGAATTAGTGTAAAAAGCCTATGAGACAAACAAAAAAAAGAGACAAATTCCGCCGTTAAAACGATATTAATAACCCTTGTTTATGCTAATTGATTGCTCTGTTATGGATGTATTTTGTTGACTATGGAGTTTGAATAATTGGATACAACGAATTTAATTAGTGTTGTAGCCGCAAAAAGGCTACATTACGATTGTTTAGTACTACATTTTAGATTTATAATGTAACACCCATAATGAAGAAGTACACATAGAATATATGCTCTAGCTAAAAAGTTTACTTTAAATAATTATAAAGCAAACCAAAGTTCTCATAGAAAAGTAATTAAGTACAACAAAAAAGCAATGAAAAATCATTTCAGATCATGATTAGTATATGTTAAACATTTTCAAATCATATAATTTAAAAATGCAAGAGCTTTGGTCAGAGTCTCATTCAAATACCATCCATTCATTTCACATCAGTGCTTTCTTAGCATTTAAAATACGTGTGTTACAAGGCTCACAACCCTAAAATGGTATCATAAGCATGTGTGTTCACAAGACTCACAGCCATACACTATTATGCATAAGCTTATTCTCAAGCTTGTAAACTTAAGTCTGATATTGATAACGGATCAACGGTGTTAGTTTCTTTATTCATCTATTTTGTCTATTAAGTTTACATACAAAAATGATTATGGTTTTTTTTTTGTTAATATCATTTCATATAGTATTTCTGATTCTTGGAAACTGATGACACGATCGATTAGATCTAGTTATTTGGGCACTTGGATTGGTGATCAGATAAACCGTTCGATTACGTTTTTTTTTTTTTTTTGTAAAAATCACGTATTTGTTGAGTATAAAAACAATTGATCTTTATTTTTCGAATGAATGTCAAATTATAAAAAAAAGTTTCACTTTAGTATAAAAACTATAGATCAATTTAAGATTTGCAAGTGTTTCGGTTAGGTATCTATCGACTTCGGGTCATATTGGTCTTAGTTGTAAAAATGGTTTGCTATCTGGATTTTTTTTTCAAATATGGTTCGGTTCAAGTATTTATTACCTAAAATATCTAATATCCGAAAATCTAAATCATATCTGAAAAACTAAGAAAAAAATAAAAGAAATATATTTAAATGGCCAAAATATATTTGAAAATCTAAACATATATTCAAAATATAAAACAAAGAATATATAAATTACCAAAAATATATTCACAATACTCAAAATATAATTTTTAGGTCATTTGAATACCTGATTCATTGGTTAATTAATAACTAGACCCGAACTAATACACCCATATCTGAGAATGTATTACCCACTAAGATAGCTATAACCAAATCCGATTCACTGTTTTCTGTCGGTTTTGGTTCATAATATCCAGTCTGGATAATGTCCTAAAGCAAAATTTTCACAAACAAAGCTTAAATGTACATCAACTTTTAGTGTGACAAGTGAATGACATGATAGCTTGATTGTATATATGTTCATTATGCACCATTCTAGTTGTTTGGTATCAGATCATCACACAAGTTCTAAAGCATGATTACGAAAATATAAAATAAAACAGGAAATTAAAGATAAACTAAAATCTAGCGTTTTCGAACCCATGCAAATCACTGACTCTGTTCATATGTTTTCTCATCTTCGCCACTTTAGCCAATCTCTCCGCCGCTTTCCAAGCCGACGTTGGAGTAAGCGGCTCCAAACTCTCCGTTGATGACGTCAAGTGTCTTCCTCTCACACCGTTAAGATCCGCAAGCTCAGCGTCTAAGCCACGTAAGCACGTATCGGTCGAGCTCAAGCCGTCCTGAACCAGCAAGGCTCGAGCTGACGTCAGCAATCTCTCGGCTCCGGAGTAATTGTTGCGCTCTATTAGCCGCCGAGACTCCGCAACGGCTCGAGTGCTGACGTGGAGGTTTCTGAGCCTTGCGATGTTCGGATTGGATGATGATCGTACGGTTAGAGGATGAGGAATCAGAAGCGCCCGATCTTCCGGGTTCCTTATTTCTTGAGTTGCGGGATCCACGTAACGAGATCGAACGGTCAGGATTCTGTGGGACCTACTCGTGGTGGAAGAAGTACTAACCGGCGCTTTGATTTCCACGAGCAACGCTCTCTCTTCTCCTGCGTACATATCACCTAACCGAACCGAACCGGTTCCAAGCCAAGCGGGTCTACCCGAAAGAGAGTAGACGGCAGTAATCTCTCCCTGACCCGACCCAGAAACCAACCCGAGGCTTAAACCGAGATCCTGAACAGACAAACTCAAATAGCCGTTGATACTTCTCGCGAAGGCGTCCTCTGAAACCACGTGTTCCCACGCGCCGAGCCACACGACGGGGATTTTAGAATGGGCTAACTGGGCCTGATGGGCTTGACGGTCTGTTAAAACGAAGACGGTGGCGAAAGGGTTTTTCTGCCGGCGATCCTCTAACACCTTCACCGCCTTCTTCAACGCGTCGTTCGCGGTTATTCCTCCGCCGGTACAAGCTACTCCGGCGCCGGAGATGATATCCACGATTCTTCTCGCTGATCTCCTCCCGTTCGCCGTCATCCTCCGTAACGGCAACAACCGTTTCGAGCTCGACGAAAACGCGACGATCGATAAACGATCCGTCTCCCTTAGACTCGAAATCAGGAGCCTCATCGTTCGCTTCAGCGATTCAATCCTCCCGCTCACGTCTATAACGGTAACCAAATCCACCGGCGATCTACGCGGCACTCCACGCGCCGTCGGAAACGGCGGTGATTTCACCTTCATGACGACGGAGTAAGTCTCGTAACCTTTCACCGCTGCAACGATCGCAGCTTCCGGCGAGAGCTTAACCTCCACGTTTCTTAAAGAATGATCCGTCAATAGCTTCGCCGTTAAGGGTGACGGCGTATTAACGGAGAATCCAGTGAACTCGCCGTCTTCGTTTTCGTCGGATTCGAGTATGGTGTGGAAACCGGCGGGAGACATCGGAGATGTAATCAAAGGCTCGTCGTCGTTGTAAACTCTTAACCGGCTCGTCTCTTGACCGGTTTGAGAACCCGGTTTACCATAATTCCGAGTTTCGGGCAACAGAGAAGATCCGCAAACCGGACAAGAGACTAACCGGTTATGATCCGCGGCGGCACGTGACGTCACGCAGGGGAAATGAAAAGTGTGCGAGCACTCTGCCGTGAAAATCGCCGTACCCTGACCTGGCTTCACGCTCTGCGAGCAGATTCCGCATCTGCTGCTGCTGCTCTTCGCCTTGTTGAACCGGAGTTTTGATTTGAGGAGGGAGAAGCTCGCCGGAGAAGAGACGAGGCTACTGTTTCTCGTCGGAGTTGTGGTTGGAGTTGATTCGGCGGTGGTTGTTGTTCTGCACGTTAGCTTGGGAGTCGAGGGAAGAGATGGAGAAGGTGTAGCGGTGGCGACGGCGGTGGCTGCAGAAGTCCGACAACGGAGGCTGTATGTGCCGGAAACAGAGCGAGGGGTAGATGGAGTTGAGAAAAAACCGAACTTGTAAGAGGGTTTGTGTCGGAAACGTTGGTCCTCCTCCGGTGAATCAAGAACACCGTTGTCGTCGTCGTGTCTCTCTTTGGGTAAGGAAGTGCAAAAGGCTCTTCTCCAGCCGCTTATCATTTTTTTGCCTTGTGAGTCGTGCGTTCTTCTTAGTGACAGACAGAGAGAGTTTTGTTTTCTCGTCTGGGATGAAGGGGAAGAGAGATGGTGGGAGGGGTTGAATTTAAAAAGGAGTCCTTTTTGTCAATAATAGTGGAAGAATGAAGATTGGTTTAGTGGATTATATAAGCATTTTCGTTTAATTTTATAGACATATTAAAGAATAACTGACCTCCCTGAAGGCTACAGTTGTGAGTTTATACAAATTACTCTCTCTCTCTCTCTCTCTCTCTCTCTTATTAGATGATGTTTTAGCTGTACACAAATTAAGAAAATTACTTTTCATCCAAAAATATCACTAAAATATAATTTAAAATCAATTTATTTGATTATATTATAAATAGATATAATAACAATTCAAATGGTTACAGGGATTTTGATAAAGTTAAAATTATCTATAGTTGTGCAAACTTCATCTATTATGAAACAACAAAATTTTTCCAAAACGATCATATATATTGAAACGGAGCGGATACTGAATTTCTAATTGCTTTTCTTTCTCCATAGTTAATTATAATGAAATCATTGCTTTTGGTATGAGTATTTATAAACATATGTAACTTATGGGGGCTACAGGCTATATCATGCCCTAATTATGATTATGAGAGAATAATCTTTACCACGTAATTTGAACATGAAACCACATAATTTGTTGCTTAGTTAACCCTACCATAAAAATGACAAGAGTTTTAAACTTATCGGCTGTATAGTTAAACCACTACCGTCAAAAAAAGAAAACTAAACCGACTGAGACTAACTTTTTTAAAAAACTGGTATTACATATTCCACAAAGAATCATTCGACATATTTTACACAAATTTTAAAAAACGCCAAATTGTATAAATATATTCTAACTTTTTCTTTTTGTCGATATTTCTGATTTACTATATTATTAATTACTCCCTCCATTCTAAAATAGATGATGTTTAGAAGAGATTTTGATGTTTCAAAATAGATGATGTTTAGATATTTTAATATTAGTTTAGTTGTATCGAAAACTGTGTGACCATTTATGTTTTATAATACATTTTAATGATTAACTAAATTAGATTTAATTTATATATTTAATGTTACTTTTAGAGAAATGATATTTTTAAATTCTTGTGCCTACAACCAAAACATCAACAATTTTAGAATCGAGGGAGTAGATGATAATGGTTCCATTCAAATAAAATGAGGTTTTGTTGAGGAATTAAATCCTTAAAAATGCTTCAAAATATATTGTAAATGACATTTTTGTCAACCAGAATTAAACATTTTTGCATGACGGTGAGAATATTTAATTTATTAACCACATGATTTTTTAAAGAAATGTATATATATACATATATGTATATATAATCTCCTAATATTGTACTGTACAATCGAGGATGATTGTTTTAACTAGTTTTTGATTTTAAATTTTGGTTTTAATCTCGTCTTTAGCAACAACGAAAAAAGAAAAAGATTTACTCTTGTAGCTGGTGCATCATTAAGATTTTCACATGGTAAAACTCGGGATTTAAAATGTAGAAATAGTTACAAACAAATCAGAAGAGCATATGCTAAATTGATACTACTATTTTTCTTTGAATAACATTATTGGATCTTTGACGGAATTGAATGTAGTAACTGAGAAAATATGATTGGGTTAATACAGTTCAGTGAAAGTTTAAAGGCATTATTGTATTATTCGATTATTTGGATCTATGGATGTGCGCCATTAAAATTATTTATATATCGATCCATGCAGCACATTTAATGTTCGAATCGAGACTTGATCCGATAAGCCATCACTTGGTGAATAGAAAATAACATGTTGCCAATGTGATGATACCAACTACTACATTTGTTCAGACATTTATGGCTTAACCATAATGCTGAAACTCATGAGATTCTATAGTGAGTAACGGTAGGAAAGTAAACAAAATTATGGGTGGTAAAGGATTTAACATTTTCACCTAAAAAGTAATTTATTCATACCAAAATTTAGTTATTAGAGATCATGGTAATTTAGGATGTTTTATGTTGAAACAAAGTTGTGTTATTTTATTAAAATAAAGTGAATTTGGTAAACTAACGTGAATTTGGTAAAATAACGAGATATTTGGTAAAATAAAGCGAGTTTACTAATTTGATAATTCTAGGGTAAAACTTTAATCAACCACCAAATTATTTACACAAAGTCAAGGTCATTCACCTAATTAATAAAAATGTAAGGTTAGTTAATGCATATATCCCAAAGTTGTATTAATCTAAAATATTTACACTATCTGATCTGGCCTAAATTCATTTTTTTTTTTGTTTATGGATACTCTGTTTAATAGTGAAGAGTTATCATAAAAACTGTATGTACATTTTGCTTTTAATGGAAAACTTCAACAAAATAGTTGTCTTTAATGGTAAATACAAGTAACATAACGAGCATATGTCCAAAGTAAAAACACTCTAAAGATATAATGGTACACATCAAATAAATCAAAATGCACTTTTTAGTAAATATCTCCAAGGACATAACAAAAGTGTTATTGTCAAGCCAGTTCTCAAAAAAAAAAAAAATTGTTATTGTCACATTAAAAACCAAAAAAAATCGACCTACTATTATAAAAAATCAATGCTACTAGAATATGGAACGAATTAAATAAGGGATCGGCGAAAAAACAAAAGAAGATAATGAAGCATCAATAAATGAATGTAGTGATAGTGAATGGCATGGAGATAGGACGAAGATCCCCAGAACAATTTATTACAGATACGCCAAAGAGACCATAGCTACTGTTTTAGTCTGTGTACTCTGTACATTTTAAAGTTGTTGTAATGGGTCGGTCCATTTTTTATTTCATCTCTATCCATGTCAATTATTTATTGCTACGTATCACTTTTTCCTCCTAATCTTTCTTGTTTTATTTGTCTGTTTTGTTACAGCTTTTAACGTACATTGCATGCCAAACCTACGTGTTTGGCTATTTTGCATGTTCCAGGACCAGACATATATCTAAGTGTAGTAGTAGTCTTAAGATAAGTACATAAACAGAGTAATCTAGTCACAGTTCAAGCACTAACAAGTGTTTCTCGCGTTAATGATATGCCAAACATATTATTTTCATAGACTAATGGTTCATGTGTGATGTGTAGCAAAGCAATTGAAAGGACTTGTGAATGAAATGAACACACTTATATAGGTCTATGCTGTAGGTACAATGCAAATAGTTAATTAACGGAAATGGAAATATTGATATATATTACGGGAAAATTGACAAAATAATCCCCAATTTTGGAAAATAAGCCAAAATAATTTCCAACTCACAAACATGCCATTTTAACCCTCAACTTCTAGTCGAACACGAATAAATCTCGTACTTTCGTTGACCAAGCCATTTCAATCTCGTCAAAATTCAACCGTTTGGTACCGTTAGTTATATTTAACTGTTGACTTTTAATGAGACCAAAATGGCTTGGTCAGCAAAAATATAAGGATTTTTTGGTTCAAAATTTAAAAATTAAGAATTAAAATTATTTACTTAATATCTTAATTAAAAAAAATTACAACAAAAATTGTAGTTTATTATATCAATTAGAATGACTAACTTAATAAAATATGTTGAAATAAGCTTAATATTCTACAATTGAATTCAAAACTAAAAATTTTAAAAAATTATTTAAAATACAATTATATTGTAAATTCAAATATAACATAAAATAATTAAATGCTTAAGTTCAACACAATTTGAAAAATAAACACAAAAGTTAAAGGTAAAACCTTAAATACGTTTTTGTTAGAAGTATGATCACAAAAGTTAAAAGTAAAACCCTTTACGTTTTCTTTTCTCCTTTTTCACTTGTTTCATACATCTTTAATCGAGTATATGTGATCATACTTCTAAGAAAAAGAGTACTTATGGTTTTCCTTTTACATTTTATATTTATTTTGAAAATTGTGTTAAATTTAAGTACTTAATTATTTTATGTTCTATATGAATTTACATTGTAAATTTATTTTAAGTTCAAGTATTTTATCCAACAATTTTTGTTTTAATTCATATTTAAAATATTATATCTAAGTTTATTTGAACGTGATTTTAAATTAGTCACTCTAATCGATATGTAAATCTATAATCTTCTTTTTCAAGAAAAAGAAAAAACAACAATTTTTAAGTAAGATAGTTTTAAGTAATTAATTTTAATCATTAACTTTTAAATTTTGAACTAAAAAGACTCATATTTTTGTTGACCAAGCCATTTTGACCTCATTAAAAGTCAACCGTTAAATATAACTAACGGTACTAAACGGTTGAATTTGGAAGAGATTAAAATGGCTTGATCAACGAAAGTATGATACTTATTCGTGTTTGACTAGAAGTTGAAGGTTAAAATGGTGTGTTTGTGAATTGAAAATTATTTTGGCTTATTTTCGAAAGTTGGGGGTTATTTTGTCAAAAATATATTTCAAATTAATTATATTCTCATACTGGAATATAAAAATCAATGAATTCATTTTAAAAATTCGATAACCTTTTATGAAAGTTTTCCAGTAAATTTCTTTATTACTAGTTAAGTTGAAAATTAGTATAATTCTATTGTTGAGAACCTGAATAGAGGACGACTGAAGGTAATTTAAATTATTCAATTGTTAATAGTAAAGCAGCCTTAATTAGTGAAAGGATTTCATACAGAGTTAGTTACATGATGAAGCTCGAAGTTAGAACTGCTAGTCAATGTAGCCTTCCATCATTTGACCTCTCAACAAGATTTGGAAATTGTA
This sequence comes from Brassica nigra, assembly GCA_016432835.1. Classification (NCBI taxonomy): domain Eukaryota; kingdom Viridiplantae; phylum Streptophyta; class Magnoliopsida; order Brassicales; family Brassicaceae; genus Brassica; species Brassica nigra. The sequence goes on along the minus strand of CM028245.1, from coordinate 4,702,448 downwards.
TTCAAGATCTTCAATAATATAAAACTATACTATATACTTCTATGTCTCAACATTTTTTTGGCGTTTCTTGACCGACATTTATCTATCTTAATATATATATATATATATATATATATATATATATAATAAGAAATTTACATATATGTAATTTTAAAGGCATTCATAAATCACGGCAAAAATTTACATATAACCTATTCCCTCTATTTCACAAAGATACATATTCTAAATTTTTACATATATTAATAAAAACATAATAAATACATATTTTTGTGCTGATCTTTTCCCCATAATTTTAAGCCATAAAAATTCAATAAATGCAATTAAATTTTTTGAAATTTATAGTTAATCATTAAAACTTGATAAAATATGTATTGAAAATACAATATATATATATATATATATATATTTTGAAACAATTTTTTCTAAAATATGGAACTTTGTGAAACAGAGGGAGTAATAAATAAGTGTAATCTCCAAGATTTTCGAGGCATTTATATGCGAAGATTTGGATTGGACAAATAAAACATGGCACACTTGAGATATAGTTTTTTTTTCTTGAATGTATGAAAATCATTCAGAAAAATCTGAACAATACAAAGAAATGAACATATTGACAATTTGACAGAATTTCAATGAAAGAACAAAGAGTCTATAACACTAAGGTTGTTGAGCATATGAGCTTGTAAAATTGTTTAGTGATTTTTAATAGACAAATGCAGTTTTTTTGGTAATGATTAACTGCAAAGTTCTTTGTATCATGTATAAAGTCTCTATGTTATAGGTTTTACACTAAGTATACACTCAGTCATAATTCACAAACACATAAAAGCATATTCGAATAGTGTATTGTTTTATCAAGTAAAAACGCATGCAATCATATTATTTCTCAAATCATATTTCAGTATTATATATATTTTTTAATAAATATATATTTTGTTTTATTTGATGTTTTTTTTGGATCGAAGGCTTTGTTTTATTTGATGTTGAAAGACATTTTTGTTTTATTGTCGAGTACTGTAATTAATATTATTTCACTATATGTTTTAGTAATTTTTTTTTTTTTTGCAAAACTCAATATGATGTAAAAATTCGTAACTGTCTGAAGCTGCATTCCGTATCTCTAGAATTCAATATATAAATAAAATTCATATTAGCTGTGTGAATTATTTCTATGTGGCGCGCGTCACCAACAATCAAATTTTATTTAGACTTCTAGAAAAGAAAAGAGATGAATTGAAAAATCATAGACGACTAGTCAAACCAAACTTTGGATAGTATAGTTTATAGCTTCATATCTAACCAATATTGTATACTCTTTTGTCTTCAACAATAACGTATGTTTAAAACATATAAAATATATATCATACGAATTACGTATGCGAAACAAACATAACATATAAAAATATGTATTTTTGTGGGTACGCTTAAAAGAATTGACTGCAATGATTAGAAGATAGTGGCTCCTTACTCTTTAGAGCGTATATAATAAGAATAATTTGACTAGATACACACAGCTTAGAAGAAATGTTTTGTGAGACACACCATATGATCTGTGAGACTGATCCATTATAAGTTTTTTTTAGTCGAGTATTAAATATAAGACGTGGTCTATAAAATATGAATTAATTATATTAATCAATTAACAATGAATTTAAATCTGAGTTACGTATTATGTATGCATATTTTTAAGTTGGCTAAATTTTAAAACGTACTCTAACTAGGGTTTGTTATGTTGATTATAACATATATTTACTAAAATTAGAATAATTTATGAAACAAAATGATGAATTTATTAAAAGAACAAAATTTACTTGGCCAAAATATAACTCCTTGTAACTTTATAAATATGATTTACGTTAAACCATATCCATCAAATTTCTCCACAGGGTGATTTTGCTCAATATTCATAGGAGCTCATGAAATTATGAATATAGCCATTGAATAGTTGATGTGACAATTAGTGCTAAATCTTGACAGTTCTCTCTTTCCACTCGCGTGCGCGTAAGTATATGCGCGTCACATTGTATAGTCAATATAACAAAATATACTATCTATAAATCATATAGTATAGTCGAAGCCCTATACAAATATACATTGTGAGAAGAGAAACATGTAACAAACATTAACAAAACCACTATATTAGCAATAAGATTTTAGACTTTACAAACACACCAAAACATCTACCAAAGATAAAACCTATGGCATAGACTGTCACATATATATATGGTAGCACATAAATTTTTCTGAACTTAGACTCCACCATGCTCACAAATATACGATACTATACATCTTATAAAATAGTCCAAAAAAAAATAACCAACATCCAAAATGGCATACTTTTGTAGAAGAAGCTAGCACTTACGAGTTGTGTCAGTTGCAAGAATGAGTATTCGAATGGAATAAGAAACAAATAGTCTAATTTGTGAACTCATGAATCACGGAGAAACTGTTGGAAGCTATTATATAAGAAACTATAACATGTGAGAAGTATATATGTTATGCGTGAAACTTACTATACTATACACCATATAGTATAATCATACACTTGAGTAACTTAATATAGTATAATTCTCCATTATCAACTGCATTAATCAACCCAAGCAAAAGAGAAATACTCAATCCACAGAACACAGTAAAGGTTAACACATATTACAATCTCCCATTATCAACTGTCCTAGTCAACCCAAGCAAAAGAGAAACACTCAATCCATAGAACAAAGTAAGGGTTAACACATATTACAATCTCCCATTATCAACTGTCCTAGTCAACCCAAGCAAAAGAAAAGAAAAGAGAAGAAGGGAGGGATAGGCTGAAGAGGATGACATATTATACTATAAGAATCTGCATTCTATTCTATTTGTTATAATAATGTGGAATGAACATCTCTTCAATGCAACCCATCATTTGATTCTAGGGTGGTGCTAAGTGGCGATGTTGCTGAATGGAAAGGCGGTAGAGCTAATGGAGTAGTGAAGGATAAGAATCAACAAACAAAAGAGATACAATCTGGCGAGGAGGAGGAAACAAATTGTACCATATACTGTGATTATGAAATAGAATAGAAGAAGAGACGAAAAGGAGATGATGAGTGGCGATGGTGTTAGAGGACAAAACAATGGAACGAATGAAGTAGGAAAAAAGAAGAATCAGAAGGCTGAGAAGGAGATCCAATTTGCAAAAGAGGAGCAGAAATGTATTATACTATACTATAATGTAAAATAGTATGGAATATATGACAGAAGATATTGTTTATCTTCCCCAATTCAATCCATCACATTATTCTTCATCTTCTTACAGGCATTGATTCACATGTTTAACTCATTGTCAACGAAATTGTTACTTGAACCCCTAGTTCTATTCAATATCAAACCGGAATTACAGAGATTCAGTTCGTTTCTTCGTAGTCGCGCCGTCAAAAACTTTCAATCTTCGTTGTAATTCTGAAAGTAATTCTCCTATTTCTGCGATACTCCACAACTTCACCTCTTTGATGGTACCTCTTTTATGTTCTCCAATTTGATGCTCAAAATTTTTCTATCAGTTTCATGGAACAAGATATGAAGTTATCTCATCTTTTTTCACGCACAGTTAAAGACATTTTTGTCCAATTTCGTGATAATATGTATTATATCGTAGCCTAAGCATTGCTATGTGTATTTTCTTAATTTTTATTCTACTATAAACATGTCGCCTAATTCCCCTTTCTCCGCACCTATATCGTAGCCTATACATTTATCCCTAAATACTACGTTATAAGCTAAGAAATCAAATCTTTGTAAACCAAACGGCCAAATGTAAAGAATACTTGGATATAGCAGGTGTATGATAAATGATTTTCTAATCGTTATTTTTGAAGGTGTATATTTTCTCGCTGGGTGCAATATTTATTAGTCATTGTGCAGAGATTGGGACTTCAACTATGAATCTTAATTTTCTTTCAACCCTTAGAACAAAAAGAGAAAATAGCCACTAGCTTCCATTACACTGGGACCAATATTCTTCTGAATCCATGGACTACAAACTAGAGATATATACAACACTCCTAAATTTATACCATAAATATTCTCCTGGACCCTTAAATTTTATTTTAAACAAATGTCTTAAAAGATCAACGTAGTTAATTTTTTTTTTTTTTGAAAAATCAACATAGTTAAATATTAAAGAAAAAACAAGATATGATTGCTTAGTGGGGCTCATTTATCCATGGTTGGAGACACAGTCAATTCTTACTATTAACACATTGAAATTATTACGTTATTTTGTTATAAAATACAATCTATCTATACAATATAAAAATTGAGCAGAGATATCCACATAGAATTTAAAATCATAAATTATATTACAACAAATAAGTATTTTAATTAAGTATTTTCAAAATGACAGTTTTAAAAAACTTTTACTTTTAAAAATTCAATATAATATAAGGTAAACTAACAAAGTAAAAACATTATAAATAAATTAATTAAAAATCTATAATAAATTTTAAAATTGATATAAAATAACTAAAAAAACTAATAATTAACTTTAAACATGCAAGACTTTCAAATCTATACTATTATAAATTTAAGGGTATAAACTACTGAAAGTATCTACATAAGATTAAAAATACCAATTATATTACATATTATTTTAATTAAACATCCCAAATAGCCTAAAATACTATATTACCTTAAATACAGTAACAAGTCTATAAATTAATAATGTTGGGATTATAAATTTTTATTAATTTATAGAGTTATCAATTTATAAGAAGTTTGTTTTTTTTATGTTTTTAGTTGATAATATATAATTGTTTTTAACCGTATATACACTAATGATTTTTTTTTAAAATTGTATTATTTATTTTATAATTAGGTGTATATAAAATTTAAATGTTGTTTTAGATATGACACTACTAAATATTGTCAAAATATATTGAAGTGTTAATAAAAATAAAAATAATTCCATTGTGAATACAAAAAATATAATGTTTTGTTTACACTTATATATACAATATATATATATATATATATATATATATATATATTATTAGTTTATCATTTACATTAAACCATAGATGAATATGATTCTAAAATAAAATATTATTTTATTATCTTACAGATTTGTTTTATCGAGTATTAATTTATAGAGTTTACGGTCTGATGTAAGCAATAATATTTTTATCTAAAACAACTTTTATAATTTTATATAAAATTTTTAATTTATGTATTTATTAATTTATCGAGTATTAATTTATATAGTTTCTACTTTATATGAAAAAATCAGTATATATTTCGAAACTACGTAAATTCATTTTTTTATCATCAACTTAAACAGACTCGTAAACTCATTAAAATATAATTTTAACAGAAAAATTGAGGATCATCCAAATTAGCTTAAAATACTATGTTACCTTAATTATATGACAAAATCAGCACATATTCCCAAACTAAACAAAAACTCATTAAAATGTGATTTTAACATAAAAACTAACGATCATCCAAAATCGCCTAAAATCCTATGTTACCTTAAGTATATGACAAAAATCAGCACATATTCCCTAACTAGACTCAAATTCATTAAAATGCAAATAACATAAAAACTAACGATCATCCAAAATCGCCTAAAATACTACATTACCGTAACTATACAACAAAAATCAGCACATAGTCCCTAACTAGACGCAAACTCATTAAAGATTTGACGAAATCAGCACATATTCTATCATACATATAATAGTCAGAATTCATTGTAAAACTTTGCTAAATACAAAGCAAAGTTAAAAATTGTGCATATCAATTAATATTTCATGTCTCTAAAATAGAAAGGTTGATAAAAGAATAATAAAAATATTTATAATAGTGTAGTAGTATTTAACACAAGAATAATCAATATAAAATTTAACAATTAGAATTTTATTTTTAATAAATAATAAAAATATGTTTATAAACACAATATTTCAAAGAAAATTTGTATAATTTAATTATATTTTAGAATTTTAAAATTATTATAAAATGAAATTAAATTATTAATACACTCAGCTACTAGCGAGTAGAAAATCTAGTCCTCTTATATATATGTATATATATATATATATTAAAAGGAAAGTCGCTTAAGTGTATTTTGCTTACGCGTTGATCATTAGTGAAATCTTGAAATTTTTGTATAACTTGATTGGTTGATGACATTTAGTTTTATTAATTTTAATTAGATCTAAAAATAAAAAGTAAATATAGAACCAATTAATATCACTTGTCAAATACAATAAAGATATTAAAATAATAAATATATGTTAATTAATTGTCAAATTTTTAAAAGTAATGATGTTTGATCAGTTTTATTTATTTGTAAAATATATAAAATAATGTACAAAATTATAATATAAAAACCGATATAATGATTTAATTATCATATATAAAGAAATATATTCATACTTGCTATGAACAAATACAAATTAACCTTGAAAAAAACAAAAGAGAGCAAAAACGTATTGAGACAAATACCCGTTTAGAGTTTCTTATTATCATGTTACAAACCCTTAAACTCGTATTAATAACAGCCTTAAAACCCAATTTCTTTTTCCCTATAGGAATACATACTTATCTAAAAAGGGTATTGTACCTTTTAGAAAAACGAGTGCTGGATTTTTACTGGTGCACAGAGATTTAAGACACACCGATGCAACAATATTTAAAGTATTGTAATAACTATTAATGTCTTATACAGTCCATATATGCTTTATAAAAAGAGTGATGATGTTTGATCAATTTTATTTATTTGTAAAATATATAAAATAATGTACAAAAAATTTAATATAAAAACTGATATAATGATTTTACAATCATATTTAAAAATTATATGGCATCTACTAGCATAAATAGAATCAACACTTCGGGCTGAGGCACAAAACCTGAATGTACAGAAGGCAGTACAACAAGTAGAGGCCAGGAACCTTCCAACAATCTCAGGAAGATGGTGTTTCATTGATGGTTCGTAGAAAGACAAGGATCCTTGTTCAGGACAAGGTTGGTATAGCACTTTAGAGGGTTTTGATGGCTTGATGGAGGTAAGGAGTCTATCACCTCTTCACTCAGATGGAAGCATTAATATGGGCAATGGAATGCATGACGAATTTATGTCAAGTTCAGATCAAATTTGCAACGGATTGTTCTCAATTGGTGAAGATGGTTTCGGAACCAGAAGAATGACTAGCATTTGCAAGTTATTCAAAAGATATCAAGTCCTTAAAAGAAAGCTTCCTGAATTCAGAGATTATTCATGTACCTCAGACAGAAAATTCAAGTGCGGACAGTCTATTACGCAGTGTCAGACAACAACCGTCTTTCGTCGTTCACATGGATGCAGAGTTACCGGTTTGGTTTACAGAGTCTATATGAGTCTGTATAAATTGCTGACAAAAAAGTATTATATTCATATTTAAAGTATTATAATAACTATTAATGTCTTATAAAGTCTATAGATGCTTTATAAATCATTTATAAAGATTTTTAAAAACATGTATAATATTATTTATGGCTTACAAAATCATTTTATCATTACATTTATTTTATTTATAAGTACTTATAAATCATTTATTAAAGTTTATAAATTAATTTATAACTTATACAAATATAATATAAATTATAAAATCATTGGAAAATGTTTAGAAATCTATTAATGATTATAAATATTTATAAGAATTTATAAATCATTTGAAATTTTAATACACAACTACTATATGTTAAAAGAGAAGTCACTTTTTTATGGCAAAGAGAAGTCACTTACTATTCTTTACACATCTCATAGATGAACTAACTCTCTGGATTGATTTATTGGCAGTACTTTTAATTTTATTCATTTAATTTAAGTATAAAAAGAAAGGCTAATTATTGATAAACAAAAAAAAAAATTCAAACAAATCTTAAATATAGATAATGTTATGTAATTATAATTACATAAACAATTATTTATAGATTATATTATAGAAACTTAGAATATACATAGAAAAATTATAGAAAAATTTAAATATAATTATATCAATAATTACTACAATAAAATATATATTCATCTAACTAATTGACTTAAATCTCATGTTTTATATTTATAAACTATATATCTTATAAAATATATCACTTGGATGCACAATAATCAAATATATAAATTGAGAGACCTTAAGAAATAAATATATAATTTTATGTAGTTGATTTCATATTTTATCAAGGAGAAAAATACAAAAGAATACTAATTTTTTCAAAGAAAGTTCCTGAGTTAAATTGGAGTCTATAGATTTCATATTGGTAACTAGAAAGATTATCTAACAACGATGAAAGTAAAACTAGAAAATTTTAAGAACAATAATAAATTTGCAAGAGAGAAATATTATGTAATTTTTAAAAAATAATGTGATAACTATATACCAGCATAAATGTTAATTACTGAAATGTAAAACAAAGAATATATATGTTAGCCATTTGTAACTAATCATGAATTTATAATCATTTGATCAACTTATGTAAAAAAAATATTTTTAACGACTTAGAATAATATTATTATATTGTCCCTAAATCTCACAAAATTTCTAAAAATATAGTATCGAAACTTTAACTTTAAAATTAAAATTTAATTTTCTTAATATTTCTAATTATCATTCAAAATTATATATTATACTAGGTGACCCACCCGCACCCTGTGCGGGTATAAAAGTATAGTATAATTCTGAGACAAGAGTATCGATTGAGTTCAAATGTGGGAGTTAGTGGAACAAGTGAGAGTTTCAATGCTGAGACAAGATTTGCGAAAATCTCTAGGATGCAGTAGGGGTGGGCAATTTGTTACTTTTTCGGTTTGGTTTGTTTAGTTCGGTTTTAATATATTTTTTCAATGGAAGTAAACCTTATTTAGTCTGGTTCGGTGTGATTTATGTCCAGTTCAATTTATATTCGGTTCGGTTTATTTTGGATCGGTTTAAGTAGGCTCTTTGTCGCTTAATTTTTAGAAAAATTATGTTTCAAAACGTATACAAATAAAGTATGTGAACTAAATTCAATATTAAACTGAAACAAAAACTAAAAAAGTCACAAAAAGTATATAAGAATAAAACAAATGAAAGTTAACTAAAGTAATAAAAATTAACATCATTAGTATGTTTTTAATAAAGTTAACTATTAAAAAAAACAAATGTAAGAAAAATATACAGGAGACAATGACATATTAAAAATATGATAAAATCTCATAGATATCACAATCTCATAGAAACCTGCAAAGAAAAGTGACATCACAATCTCAATTACTTGCACAAATTTATCATATAAATTTGTGCAAGTAATTGATAGCAAAATAAGGTAACTCAAATTATTTGCACCATTAACATATAAATCACAATCTCATAGATATCACAATCTCATCATCATATTTCCGAATTAACTAATTAGGAAAATAAAGAACTTACACATTTAATGCAATATCACATGTATATAGTTACCAATAAATGACATCATAAAAGAACAAGAAATTTACTTAATAGACATATATTTTCACGAAAATTTAACTTTTAAATTTGTCAATTAAATGTATATTTAAAATATACTTCCTAAAAAGATTATTTCGTTTAGAAATATATATAATAAAAATTCAGAATATTTCAAATTTAAAGAATAATTACGAATTAATAATCATATTTTATCATTAAGTCTTATGGTTCCTGAAATATTTGTTATAGAAATTCTTGTAAAGATAATTCTTGAGATATATAAAGTCTTATGGTTCTTGTAATATTTGTTTCCTTTTAATAAGCATGAAGCAATTAAAGAAAGATATTAAAAATTTGCTGTCATAAATTTGCAATAATTAACATACCATTTAAGACAAGTAATTGATGGCAAAATAAGGTAATCATCATATCAACTTGCAAGTAATTGATAATGAAATAAGGCAAGTTGTTAATAAACGAATTAACCAATTAAAACCTTTACCAACAAGGTATATCTTTCCTAATACCATAATATGAGTATAGAATTAAAGAATAATAAATAGTTTTGATTTTGATATATTGTAAATCTATAGAAATATATTATAATTATGTTTGATTAATAAATATTACTATAGATATTTAATTTTAATTAAAAGATCATATAAATATGTAACAAATATGATTTTATAATTTTATAATAAATACTTACGTATCATATCATACAAAATGTTACACATATCACATTCTAACTATGAATTATATACAAAATTTATTATGTGATAAATTGTATAAATTTATATTATAGTTGACATAGAACTATATAGTTTATGATGACAAAAAAAGATGATGAAAAAGAACTATATAGTTTACATATATGAATTTATAGGATATACATTTGTATAAAATCATATTTGAGTACAAAGTTGATAATATATATAAAAGTATATAGTATAATGGTAGACTTTACTAAAATATTTAGCTTTCACAATAAGCTATGTAACAGAATGTTCTCAAATTAATTTAAAAATTTATCTACCTATAAGTTAGGATTATTTATGGAATATTTTAGTAAATATTTTGTAAAGTCTACCATTATACTATATGTATAAGTGAGATTGGGTATAAATATTTTAGTAATATTTTAGTAAAGTCTACCCACTTATATAAGCATATAGTATAATGGTAGACTTTACTAAAATATTTAGCTTTCAAATAAGCTATGTAATGAGAATGTTCTCAAATTAATTTTAAAATTTATCTACCTATAAGTTAGGATTATTTATGAAATATATTGTTACTAAAATTACATTTTAAAAATAAAAGAGAATATCTCGGAGTAGTTTACACTAATGATTTAATTAACAAATCTTGTCCTTAAAATTTAAATATTAAAGCATCATATTAGGAAATAAGATATTACGTCCAGAGAAAATACCATTCTAAGCACATCTTTTGCAGGATCAGAATGGTGAACTTTTAGAAGTCTGAAATATGAACACTTCCCTCAAATCATATATGAAAAATATAAAACAAAATCACAATCAGCAAACCAAAAAATATATATGTGTATATATAAGCTTATAATTCTAAACATTAATATAAATCTACTAATAAAAAAAGTATTAGCACAAAAAGATGCTATTGAAATGATATAGGTGAGATATGTTATCAAATTGAGAAAATTATTTTTACCAGATTGAGGAACAAAGATGTTATCGAAATGATATATCAAAGAGGTGTACAATCAAATCATATATAGCTTCAGTGGAGAAATCGTCATAATAGTGTATCTGCATATAAACCAAAATAAAAATCAGCTCTCATGAAATATAAAAGCATAATGTTCTAAAATAAGAAGAAAAAAAGTTCAGAACATTATTAACATAAAAGTTTAGAATACAAAGTTCAATGATTTCGTTTCTTCTGTGAATGTCTTATTTATAGTAAATTGGTGGACGTTTTCAATGATTTAGGTTGCATGATAAGCTAAGAAGTAGAATATTCTCTAATAAATTCTCAATAAATCTTATATTTATAAGGTAATAGATTAAATAAAGTAAGAACTTCCAAAGTAATGTATATTTAAAATAAGGTAAGTCAACAAATTTGATAGATTTTAAAATTAATTCAAATAGATTAAAGAAAGTAACAACTTGGCAAGTTATGTATAATTACCTTATATAGTATCTCATGCATAATATCTTGCTACATTTATTTCAAAATTATTTGCAGTAAATATTAATTGCAATAAATTAAAGAAAGTAAGAATTTGCACAAGTAAAGTATTTTAAAATAAGGTAAGTCATTAAAACGAATTAAATTTTTGATATATTTATAAATTAATTCAAATTGATTAAAGAAAGTAACAACTTGCAAGTTATGTATAATTAAAATAAGGTAAGTCATTAAAACGAATTAACAAATTTGATATATTTAAAATTACATATTGAATGTTGTTTCTATATAATTTTTAGAAATCACATATTATAATAAGGTAAGATTTTAGCAACGAATGTATTTAAATAATTTTAAATTGAATGCGAATTTTGGTGGGTTAATATTTAATAAAAAATATAATTTATTAATCCTTCAATTCTTAAATAGCCTTTATATTTATATTTTAGAAAAATATATTTTCTGTTTGCGACCTCGATAATGTATTTAAATATTTAAATATGTAGTATTTAGTGAATTTTTAACATATTTTAGTATAAAATGTATGTGTGTGTTTTCTAACAATAATTATATAAAGGATAAGAAATTTTATATTAATTTTAACATATTTTAGTATAAAATGTATGTGTGTGTTTTTCTTACCAGGATAAGAAATCACATACAATTTAGGTTTATGAAAATATATTATCGTTTGTTGAAAAACATAATTATATTTTTATATACAAATATAATTTATTAGTATATATATATATGTAGTAATGTATGTGAATAGTTTATATAAGTGTTTGATAGTGTTTGGAAGCCTAAAATTAGTTGTTCTAGGTTAACTCTATCATTGAGAGTGTTTGGAAGTCTAAATTAAGTGGTTCTAGGTTAACAATTCTCTATCGATTTAAAAATAAATCAAAAAGAAATTAACAAAAATCAACCAATAGAATTAAGAGAATTAATCTGAGAGTGTCCTCTATGAGTGCCACATAAGCAGAAATTACTAAAGTGACTTCTCTTTTAATATACAGTGTAACCTCTATAAATTAATAACGTTGGGACTACACCAAAATTATATTTTTTTATTAATTTATAGAGTTATTAATTTATCGAAATACTAATTGAACCAAAAACTCAATTTGAGACTATGATATTATATTAATTTATAGAGATTTTTAGTGTATATTAATTTATCGATTATTAATTTATAGAGGTTCTACTGTATAGGGGGATATATACACATTTTATAGTATTTATATCTGCAACATTAGGGACAATTAGGTAGTTTACTTAAAATATAAAGAAAGATCAACGACCCAACACAAAAGAACTCCAGGGAAGTTTCGGTTTAAATAATGGTCTCTCTCTGTTTAACATATTTATGGGAATTCTAAATAACATAAAAACATTTCCAATTTTACTCTATTTTTATACCAAAATGAAGTTTGGAGTAAGAAATGTTTCAATCTATTCTATTTTCTATTCTATTATGGAATGAAATGAGATTACTTCGTTTACATAGAATAATGATTTCATTTTTTGTTTACTACTCTATTATAACTCTCTTTTTTTCTTTTGTAACTGACTCTATTTTTAACTTTAAAATTGAATAGAATTGAAATAAATTCAATTCCATAATAGAGTTACTCCATTTTGAAATTAAAAAATGAAGTGGTACATCAGATATGCTCTAACCCCGTATGTTGAACCGCCTTAATACTTTTTCAATTCGAAGGTGGATATTCATTGGTGTTCATCATTCTCTTCATGTGTAGGAGAAACGATGAACTGATTTTTGTCGGAAAATATTGGAAAAAATGCCTTCCGGCCATGTGAATCACTCACATCTTTCTCAATGAATCGCTCTCCTGACTCAGTCTGCTTTATATTAAGTCTTGTTTATCTACTCTTTTTATTGGGGGTTAATATTGTGTCTTAATGAATTTTATAGTAACATAGTGCTAACACAAACATTAACATACATGAATCATTTAGTTGTAGGAAACATATTTTTAAATACAACTTGAGAAGATAAGCAGTGATTAAGACTTAATTCCTAAAAATTTCTCTTAACACAAATATGTTTACAGTCACTTTTAAAAAATGTTCATAGTTAAGTCATTATATGTTTTTACGTTTAATTAAATCACATGCTAATGAGTAAAAAGTTCAATTAAACTTCTGTTGTTATATGTCTTTTTTGTTACCATAATTTACTTTCTTCATTTTACTTTCAATATTTTATATACTAGTATTATCACCCATGCTCCGCATGAGTCAGTTTTGTTTGCATTAATATTATTTTTCTTTAACCAAATTCTAGTGTTTGCTTTACATATATATTTTAAAACTAAATATTATCTTAGTCGTAGCTGGATAAAATAGAAACCTTAAAAGTTAGACGGTAAAACCATTATTATTCCAAAAAGAGATACATGTTTGGAAATTTTTTTTATAGAAAATAGTAATTTATAAATACTGTCCCAACACATATTATTTGTTTTTGGTTTGAGATAAGTTTTCTTTAAAATATAATTTTTTTTTTATTTTAATATAACAAAAATAAATGTGAAACTAATTTTTTTTTATTGAAGTCTTTTTTTTGTCATCTTTATTGAAGTCTTTTTGTTCAGAAGTTTTTTAAAATATGAAGCCTTGTATAAAGATCACTTAGATAAATGCCTGATTAAATATAAAAAACAACACATTCTTAAGATTTTTTGGTTGAACTTGCGTTTTGGGATTCTTCTCCATCACCTTTTTTGTAGTCATCTCTAATCATGAAGTTCAACAGTAAGACAAATAAAAAACAGATGAATAATATATATAGACTCATAAGCAGAATTTTAAATAGTTGTATATGTTTTTCTTTTGAAGAAACATAGTTGTATATGTTCTGTTATAAAAAACTTTGTAAAATAGTTAAACCATAGCAAACAGATTAGTAATATTTAATTTGTATATAGCAGATTCAGATATACATATTATTACCTAAAATTGCTGAAAAAAATCTGAGTTTTCATTTCTTGTTTGAAGAAAGCTTTGAAACTGGAGTATATTTAAGTACCATTTTCAAACTGAATCATGCTGAAAGAATTAGAAAGAATGAGCGAGAACATTGAACTGAAAATGGAAGAAAATTAAATCTGAAATAAAAACTTTTACACACTTTTTTACTACACTCAAAACAAAAGAAAAAAAGAAGAGAGGAAGAAGAGTAGACCATGATTGTAAAAGAAATAGATAGGGAGAATAGATTAGCTGCTTTTATATAAGAGTTAATTAAAACGTTTTGAAATCGTGACATGAATTTTTATTACAAATGACAGTTTTCAAGAAATTTGAATGTGGTAGTGGCATGAGAAAATTTAGGATATCGATTTTTATAAGTAGTTTTGAAAAACTGAAATATAAGAAACTGTTAATTGATTTTTTTTTAATGACACGTGTAAAATTTTTATTGGTTAGGTGACTTGCGCTTTATTATATAAGTAAGAGATTCATTTGTTTTAAATTTTATCGTTCTATTTTTATAGTTATTTCTTTTACATTCTTCAACTCAATAAATTAAGCTTCGTATTTTGATATTTACTATTTTTAACTGAGTATAGATTTCATATATACTTTATGTCCACTGATGATTTATTTGTCAAAAAAATTAATAACGCATGAAAGAATCATCGAACGATGGCCTCGATTGGTACAGCAGATGAAGAAACAGTAGCAGTATGCTGTAGAAGCAGTATGTTGCAGAAGCTGTATGCTCTCATTAAAATTTTTAATAAAATGATTGGTAGAGCAGTAGCAGTATACAATTTTAAAATTATCATAAAAGTTAGTATATAATATATTTATTTTAAAATAATATATATTAAATTATAATATATATTAATAATATATGTTTTACTAAAAATAATGAATCTTATTTAATTATAAAATTAAATTAAATTTTAAATATAAAATATTATTATTTAGAAAATAAATGTAAATATTATTTTAAAATATAAATTTATTTTGGATATAAAAATAATTTTGATATTATTAAATACAATAAAATAATTATATATAGTTTATATATAAATTATCATTATTTATCTATTGGTAGAGCAGTAAATGATTCATATAATATTATCAGAAAAATTAATTTATGACATATAATTTATTTTTTTATAAATAATATAGATATGTTTAATTTCTAATATAATATATATATATATATATTGTTTTATTTTTTTATTAAAAATAATGAATGATATGTGTAATTATATAAGTTATATTATATTTCAAATGTGAAATATTGTTCTTTTAAAAAGTTAAAATAATTAATCACAACTTTTATTTTTTAAAATGTAAATTTATTTTTTTATTATGAACACAATTTTTATATAATTAAATAAAATATATTAATTATATATAATTATTTTAAATTTTTATATATTCTAACTTCAAATGCTCTACCAAAAACTTCATATGAGAGCATTGAGTAAAGAGCATTTGGAGAGCAATAGCATCTTGTAAATGCTCTTGTAAATACTTTTGTGATAAATGTTGATTGGATAATGAAGAGCAAAATGCTTATGCTAATGCTCTGCCAATCATACCCAAAATCATCAATGCAAATTATGGTGGTCAAATTTAATTTATTTAAAGAATAATTTCTGATCTTCACTGTTAATACAACCAAAGTCAAATATGATAAGCATCTAAAATGATTTCGATCTAATAAAGAGTTATTTGGTTGGTATGAAGAAAGCACTAACAAGACATGTATACATGTGCTTCATTTAATTGTTCCTAACGAATAGAAAAACAATCAAAATTCGAAACACAAAGTCAATGATGAAGTGCACAAACCACAAACTCACTTAGAAGTGCTATTTTTGTGCTTAACCACTTTCCCCCTCCTTTGATAAGACTAATTGACATTGATGTCTAATTTTGTTTTCTACAAGGTTATGTGTATCAACACAGCATGAAGGACACACTATAGAAAGTGAAAAAATTACCTCTAACCGACAAAACAATTTTTTTACATGTTGAACCAAATTTACATAGATTTTTAATAAAAAACAAATACTACAAATTACAAATGTTAAAAAAAAAAAGAGAACTGTATGGATAAACATTGGGGGCACTCAAGTCATACAGAAGAGGTTTGCCAAAATCTTGAAGGTGAATTATTGGGATTAGTCTAAAGTTAATTCAGGATTCTTCTTTGATAAATAAAATTATCATGATTTGGTATTCCACTTTGTGTGAAAAAGGCTCTTTAGTAGTCTTTACATATACAGGATTACCCACCAACAACCAACTTTTATCCTAATTATCACTTATAGACTTTTGTACTAACAGTAAACAAATCAAGCTTTGCATATAATTAGAGACAAGAAAAAGTTGGGTCTTTCCACTTCATGAGAAGATTAAATAGCAAGCAAATAAGAAACAGTATAATATTCTTGCAGCACAAACAAGTGAACAACTAATGAATGGTACACAAGCATTTGGTTCTAATATATCACATTTAAGGACTCATTCATACATCGGAGTGGAAATGAATTCTTGACCCTCTATGAGATCTAAGTTTTTTCTAAACTAGAATGAAAGAGAATTTTTGGTTGAACTAATTTTATATTTAATAAAAGTGAAAATGAAAGCAATAGACATTTTGAAACATATGATAAGTCTTGAAAATTAAAATTGAACACACATAAGAGCAAGTGTATTTGTTCTAAACAAGCACAAAAGAGATTCCAAAGTCTTACAAACACAAATTAGTAAAAGACAAGATAATAAGAGTTTTCCACACATATCAGTTTAAGAAGACTGAAACATTGGAGGAACTGTGCATAATGTTTTGTCTTGAGCCTCAATCTTTGTACTTCGATTTCTCCACTGCACTTGGAGCTGAAACAAAGCAAATCCAACAGCCATTAGGTTTTGTATTCAGATATCAGAGGAAGATGCTAGGCAAAACAGAATGGCTCTTACCTAAGCCAATAGAATCAGAGCCCTTCATGATCTTCAGTTTCCTACATGTTTCAGTAAATATCCTGCAAGTAGGAACCAACTCATAAATGAACCATATTTTTAACTCATGTTTGGCCCGTCTTTAGTTCAAGAGAAGCTTACTCCCAAGGGACATCTCCAACGAGCATCCAGTCACCGTCTTTGTCTTCATAAGTAAGTACAAACTCTGATCCATGAAGAAGATCTTTCAGCTTCACCTCACTCATTCTTTCCCTCCCATGAGCTCCATGAAGTCCACATTGACCTGAGATCACAAACCGAAAAAACTCACTGTTCTTGTTTCATTTCTTGTATTCAAGAGTTTGTTTTTGAACTCACCAAGAGTGAAGCAGCTGAACATTTTCTCAAGTGCAGAAGACAAGTGTTGATAGCAAGTGTAGGTTCTCAAATCCACTTTCCTCAGATAGGGAGCACCATCCATGCTCACCTTCACAAACAGAGCACCAAGACCAGGCTTCCCATCAACCTCATTAGTGTTCCTGGAAGTAGAAGAAGCCATTGTGTTCTTCCTGTAGGATCTGATTGGAGGCCAACCAACAACCTGTGCCCTACAAAAACCAAATGACAACATTACCACAACACATTATGTTCCATTTCCTTATAAACAAAAAAGGTTCAACATTAGTTACACACTTGGCAGCAGGTGCATTGTTGGAGCCACTCTTAGCAAGATATCCTCTTTTGTTGCCTGAAGCATGGTCTTTACAAGGAAGCAGCGGGAAGAGAAGTTTCTCGTCAGGAGTTCTTGGACTCAGCAAACCGAAGTCAGTTTCTCTCTGGGGAGATTGAGAGTCAGGAAGGCCTAGTCTTAGCTCTGTAGCTTTGAAGTTGAGACTGCTCTTCTTGTCACTATCTGGAACAGCATTGGGAAGGGTTGAGCTGTCAACAGAGGAGCAATCAGACAAACCCAAGTAGTTGCGTTCCTTCAGACCAGGTGATGTAGCCAAACCCTCCTTGTCCACACTTAGCAATCGATAAGACATGAGATCTTGTTTTTATCTGCTTAGCATCACAAGAACAAACCCCAAAAACAAAAAGTAAGATTGCATGAAGAAACATTCTCAAACTCAACCCAGTTCTAGCAGAAACGATCTACATTGAAACTTAGTGTTCTTGAATGTTAACAAACAAATCTTTGACCTAAGTGAAGCTAGTAGTACCTGGAGAGAGAGAGAGAGAGAGGGAGAGAGAGAGAGAAGACGAACACAGTAGAAGATCAAACTAACGAGAGAGAAGAAGAGAGAGAGAGAGAGAGAAACTGCACGAAATCAGGAGAGAGAAGGGAAGCAGAGCTCAAGGTCCATCCATGGAAAATGATAACAAAAGCGCAACATTCAAGAACAAGAGAGAAGAAGAGAAGAAAACATATCGAAGGAGTGGCAGTTTTTGGTAATAAAATGCAAAAAGCATGGTCTTTTTAAAAAAGATAGAGATCCGACGGTTGAAAATGAGCAGATGAGAAAAGAGTCCGAGACGTTGGATCCGTGGAGGAGTATAATAATAAATACATGTCGTTGTTACAGGTAACATGGTTTCAGGTCTCTTGTTTGGAACGAAGCCTATAATAAATATATATTTTAAATTTAAAGTATATGCATTGACCATTCTGTCCTTGCTTTCTTCTTGTTGGTCCACACATAACGTGCGTGTGTTTTATTATTTGTTGTCATATATATCATTTGTATTACTACATGATTTATGTTTCATCGAGATAAGGTTCCAGATAATATATATCAGATTTTTTTCGTGTATGAAGCTAAGAAAATGATTTCAATAGAAATAGGACCATCCTAATACTAAAGAGTCTGAATAGTCTAAAATACCTATAAAATTGATATTTTCTTATAATCTGAATTTTAATAGTTGTGGGACCACATATCGGTTGATGTTTTGTCTGCCTGAAATTTGGTAATATTTCCCAATGAAAATTTTAAAGAAAAAGTAAGACAGAGCAATAAACCAAGGGGTAAAATTGGAAGATTACGAAATAATTAGACAGTGTAAAAAGAGAGAAAAGTTTTTGTTAACTAGTTAATGGACTGTGAAATTATAAAAAAAAAGACAGAAGAAACACAGCCAGGGACAATAAAGCAGCAACTGAACTTGGTTTTGCCATTCCATTTTATCTATAAAAGGTTATGAAAGCTAGAAAATTACATTATACAAAATAGCAATTTTGTTTTAACTTAATATAAAAAGTTATATTCATAGATATCTTACATTTTGAGCACATATTAAAAACAAATAAAATTTTGATGATAAATATATTATTTTGTGATTTTTAATAAATTTAAAACTAGCCACAAATTCAATTATTTTAAGTTTACAATTTTATCATATAGAAAAAATTAATCTATTTTAACAGTTTTCTAAAGCCACTGTTTGCTTCCAGTATGTATCAAAATAGGATATAGGTACTTGAATATCAATTCTTTTCTACTAACAAATACAATATAATATGTAAACGCAGCTATATATATCTTTTAGTCGTTTTGTTTTTGTTACTTTATTACCAAAAAAACGCAGCTTATGATACTTTAACAAAACGACTAAAATTTTCCAGTTTATTATATTTTGTTTTTGAATTTAATTTTAAACTAAATATTTAAACTTTAATATATTTTTGATACGACTCTGGATCTATTTCAACTTCAAAAATTTTGAGACCACGTAAACGAGCTATAGATCAATGCTTAATGTGTGGTTTCATGAGCTTATAATTTTAGTCTAATGTAAACTTACGTAATATTTAAACGTGATATTCTTTTTCAAAAAAAAAAACTTACGTAATATTTGAATAAAAACCAAACTTTAGATTATTCTTATAATACTTTACTAGATAATATCCCTTTGTGCGATTAATACATAGATGCTCAACAAATTATGATTTAATATAATTTATATTTAAATTATTCAATTTGATACAAAATCTAAATTAATCTTATAAATTATTCAAATTTAAACTTTATATTGACTATCAATGTATTACTTTTATTTTTTATGCATGGAGTGTAAATTTTGGATAAACAAATCTTCTTTCTAATGATAACAAAATTATTGTTAGGCAACTTGGAGTTGAAATCAAACATTTATTGTATTTGTAGATTGAAAATAATCTCAACGATATTGAAAGCATTAGAAACAGGCACGGTTCATAAAACATCAACATAATAACAATGACTAATAAATATCATATATTATCAATTAGATTTTATAAACTTTGAGAAAAATTAAAAAAGTTACCTCCGCATTCCTTTAGATTATATTTTATTATTTTTATTATTTGGTAATTTATTTTTATGTTATTTGATATTTTAATCATTGTTTTCATGTTTCTTTGTATTTTAGTGTTCTTTAATAAGTTTCATTTTGTCTTTTCTATGTTATATATTATTTTGGTTATAAATATATTATTTTTATAATCTTTATGATTCTACCGATAAAAAAATAATTTGACGTTCATCATGTACAAATGAAAATTAATTAACATTAGTTAGGAATCTGATTATTTATATTCAAAATATATAAAATATTTAGCATAAGTATACAAAATAGTATTGAGATTAAATAGAATATCAAATTAAACACTTAATAAAACTATTTTATCTCACAAATAGATATTTCTAACTTAGTGGAATATTTTGATTTTGTGAAAAGATCCTTCGGAGTTCTAACAATTCAAAATCTGACTAATAACGTCTACAATACAAAATATTAGAATAAGGAACTGATGATCAAATATAAATTAATAGGATACACCAATTAAAAAAATACTACGATTTAGAAATTCATCGACTAAGGTTTTTTTTCTTACTGTCATTTAAATATTTCTTTTGAATTTTTAAAGTAACTATTTCCAACTCTTTCAAGAAATCATTACAAAAGGTTATTTTAATGGTTTTAAGCAGTAGTTTATTAATTATATATTATGTGGTATATTCAATGATGGTAAAGTTATTCAGAACAAAAGAATTCCTTTAAGATAATTTAGATTGAAAGTTATCAAAAATATTTATCAAAAAAGACATAAACCCTGAAAGAAAAATTACAAATAAGTGATTAATATCATAGTGTTTTATGTTATTTAATATTTTTATTTTAGTTATAATGTTTCTTTATATTCTTAACATTTTAATAAGTTTTATTTTGTCAGATGATTTATTATTTACATTTATATATATTATTGTGATAATGTTTGTAATTTTCAAGAGAAAATAGTTATTTAGTGTTTGTCATGTATAAATACTTTAGTTAGGAATATAATTGTTTATTATTAAAATATAAAAACATTTAACATAATTATAAATTTATATTTTACGACATATATATACACTATATATATTCAATTATTAACTAATTTATTAAGTATTACATTAAGATATAGTTTAAATAATTTTATTGATAAAAATAATAACTTACCTTAAAATTAGGGATAATTAATAACATAAATTGAATATAAGAGAAACTTAACTATGATGTTATATTTAGAATTTGTTAATATTTATTTATTAATTATTTTAAATTTCATGATAAATATGAATATAAATTAATTAATATAGAGTTTAAAATAATAGTATTATTTAAATTAATAATTCATCCTAAAATCATGGAGAATATGACAAATAAGCAAAATCACTTCATATTAATTATTTTAAATTTCATGATAAGTATAAATTATTTAATTTAGAGTTTTAAACAATAATATTATTTAAATTAATAACTCATCCTAAAATTATGGAGAATATGACACATAAGCAAATTCACTTCATAAATAAGTATATAGATTACCATGTTCACGTGATCGCCTTATTTTCATCTAAAAAAATCGATCCTCCAGTTAAGAGATATATATTCATTATTCAAAGTTGCAAACGAAGTTACATGTTACTTATTGAACAGAGAACAACACAAAGACATCCATAAGGACCATAACCATATCATGTGAAGATCATCAACACGTCCCAAGAGACCTAACGTTCAAGAAATTCGCCCTCAATATCCTTCAAGTGAAATTGGAACAATGTCTTCCTTTTCAAAACCGAATCAATTTTGAAAATAAAAATTAAATTATCTTATTTGCTAACAAAAAATTAAACTATTATTAAAATAGAGTAATTATACTCATCATACAATTTATTTTGGAGTTAGACAATTTTTCTAAAATGGTTTATTAGAAGTGCTTTAAATATGTGTTGTCATTCAATTTAACATGTGGGTCATCAATCTTATCTGTTGTTAAAAGATAGTGGTAGTTATGAAATTCCAACAGGAATTCTTAAGAAATGTATAACCAAAATCTAATTATTTTGAAAAGTGGTGAAAATACACGCATGAACAAAATTCTAAGAACACAATCAACGTGAAAGTGAAAATAAAAGGACATCACTAATAATTAACCTTTTTAATTAAATAAATCAAGTTCTGTTTTATTCAAATAGTTTTCCTTCATTTTTTATTCAAAAATAATATTTAAAATATACCATTATTAGTACGTATTACTGATTCTAATAATTTTCTCGTTATTTAAAAAAACTACAAATTTTGCCTAAATTTTATTTTATTTTAACTAAATTATTATTATATACATAAGTTAGTTTCTAAAAACACATACAATGCCATATATTAACTTACAGTTTTATTATCAAAGTATAATAATTTTATTATAGTATAAAAACAACTGCTGAATCTTTTAGACATAAAACAATTTATATAAAAATTTATAGATCAATTTATAAATAACAAAATTTATTACTAAAATAAAATTGTTTATAGTATCCCATCAAATTTCAAGAAATATTATTCATAAATTTATTTAATTTTTAAATAATGCAACATTTATTTATTTTTCATTTTTAGCTTGTTTTCTATTGGATATTGTTGTCTATAAGATAGAAGTGATATGTTCTTATTATAGTCATCATGATCAAAAAGGACACGTTTAGGGAGAAGGGAAACAAACAAATCAGGCTTTGCAGCTTCAAAGTTGACATGCCTGTCACCTAACTTCATCATCACCCGCACAAAGCTGAAATGACTATTTTATGTTTAATTATTATTTTTTTTAATTTTGTTTTTGTTTTAATTCTTCGTTTAATGTAAAGAGCAGGCATACATAAAATGATCGAACTTTATACAAAACCAACTATTTGTGGATTCTATTAGTTCTCATGGATTGTAGTCTAGCTTTTAAAGGAAGCAAGAGGAAACTTAGAGCAACTCCAACGGTTAGAGCCTCTTATAGGTTCTAATAAATAATTTAATAGTTAATTTTGTGATTTGAGAAGTTTAGAACCCTTGTTAGTGTAATTAAATTTTTTATGGTCCAATGAGAGAACCTCTTTGAGGTTTTTAAATTTTTTTCTTTTTTTTAGAAGTTGAATTATTAAATTTAAATTTTACAAAACACAACACAATCCAATACTCTGAAAACAACACATGAATCCAGTGAATTGAATTCTAAGATGGATTATCTCGATACAAGGTGATGAAAAGGATGATGTATATTACAGGTATTGCTAGTATGATTGTTCCAAAAAGAGCCTACAAATCGTCTACTGCAACAACTGTTATACATGAGAATGAAATGTTTAAGATTTTCTTACCAGCAGCTGAATGAGCGAGAGCCAATATCAAACGCTGGATGTCTACTACAGAAAACTAATCTAATGGGGTGCCTCTCTTGAATGACACTTTAACCTTGAAGCTTCCAGCTCTTGTTTTAATGTCTCTATCTTACTGAGCAATGCTGCATTTTACTAACCCAATAGACAGAAGAACTAATGAGCCACAAGCATCCAATATTATAACTTGTAAGGATTGCGGATTTGAATTTATGATTGAGAATGTCACCTTATTCAATGACTCTAGCTTTTGATTGAGAATAAAGGTGTTTCCATTCCCAGATGAAGACTCTTTCATCTGTACAAGAACAAGCAATGCTCTTAAAAAATCAAGCCAAACAGAGAAAGACAGTGTTTTGATGCACTAATGCTTCCTGATCAACAGGTAAACTAAACCTTCAACGATCCAGAAGCTACGAACATATTAACAGGGAATGCACTAACCACGAAAACAAATGCAAGTTGAGCAGAACATTCTCCGCTATTCTGCAGATTCATCCATTGCTTCCCTATTCGCCAAATCAAACTGTCTCCTACACACCAGCGTGAACACTTACTTGATTAACCACCACTATACATCACCAACCATATAAACGCAGCTGAGCTCCAAAAGATCAAATCAAGGGAAAATGCAAATAAAAAGTCTGAAACTTTAACGAAACTGACGAACCCTTATCACCAAAAACCAATACTTGTAGCAAATACAACCCAGATTTGAGAAAAGAGAGGAGGATAACCTTAAGTGTTCTGTGTCGTCCGAGGCAATTGAAAACATAAAGTCTGGAGCTTTAACGAAACTGATGAACCCTTATCATAGGAAGCAACCTCGTGGCTAGAGAGTTGACAATGTGTTTCTGAGAAGATGGTGGTGGCTTCTGTTTGTAGTAGCGCATGAATTCCCGAGACCCAAGAGTCCTGGTTACTTTGTTCACCCCTCTCCTGGTTACTTTGTTCAACCCATTCATCCTCACTCAGCCAAAAGAACATAACTTTTAACATCCCCATCAACGCAAATCAAAAACCGAATCATCAAACACACAAAAAAAAACCGATTCATCAGACAAGCAAATCAGCGACTCATCTATCCTATCGCAGCCGAAGTCTTCGATCACCTTCTCGTGATCGACATTACCGGAGACGACCCACGGAGTCACAGCTTGCGCCTCCTCCATGATGACGATTCAGGCTCTTGTTTCCATGATGACGATTCAGGCTCTTGTTTCTCCAACATCGACGAAGAGGAAGAGAGAGAAGACATTAGCCAATAACAAAGAAGCAAGTATAGGATGCTTAGAGCACCCTCATTAGAGGTTTTAGAGGGGGATCACCAAAAAAAATTAATATAATAATCTGGATTTTATGAATCCCTGCCGCGCAGGTTCACTGGGGTGAACCCGTATCAACACCTGCCGCGCAGGTTCACTGGGGTGAACCCGTATCAACACTATTCACGGGCCCCACTGACACGTAGCGGCCCGTGATTACTTGGTTGATTAATTTTTTTTTTTTTTAATTCCAGCGAAAAATAAAATAAAAATTAATATAATAATTTTGGGAATCTGGAAGAGAGAGTATCACTGATGTGGATGCTCTTACCAGTTCTAAAAGTGTTATATTAGACACCGGTTCTCTCCTTTTAACTCATTTTTCATTTTTTTTTTGTTTTTTTTTCTAGAACCTCTCATTAGAGCCTCCGATGGAGGTGGTCTTAAAGCCGTGAGACTGTAGCTGACAATGCGGTTAAGTCTAGTGGGGGCTTCAGTTACAAGGACAAACCTGATACTCACTTGAATATGTCCTTTGTATCATCTTGTTATTATGTAAACTCATTGACCTTCCAAAACATAATGTTCTGTTTATGTGTTAGAGATAACATCATCAAGTATATGGTAAAATTGCAAGCGGCCTCCAATGCTACAATGTAACTTTCTTTTCCTACAGTGTAACTTGATTGCATACTCGAGGTTTTGGTGGATAACAAGCTTAAGCTTCAGTTATCAGTTTTCATATAGAAGTAGCAACCATCAACATACTTAAGTAACAAGCTTAAGCTTCAGTTAGAGTACATTAAGGACATCAGCAGTGGGCATCTCTCCACTAGTTTCCTGGCAACATCTTAATATATAACAAGCTTTCCAATTTTACAAACAAAAGAAAAACAAACTTACGTGAAATAAAACACAAAGAGAAGCTTTTATTTATTCTACAAACTTGACCGGTTCGCTGTTTCAAAGCCACAACGTTTTTCATAACTTTTACAAAAAAAAAAAGTGAAAGAAAAACAAAGAGAAGCTTTTATTTATTATACGAACTTCTATCTTTGCTATTGATTTTCAAGCCACAACGGTTGTAGTAAACTTTTATCATCCAGCCGCAACCACATTTCCGCATCCACTAGAGTCATCCCAACAAACACCAGATTATGCTGCTTTCACCATGTCTCCACATCCACCGCCACATCCACCGCCACAGCTGCTAGCGTTTGCTGCTTTCTCCATGCATCCACCGCCACATCCACCGCCACAGCCGCTAGCGTTTGCTGCTTTCTCCATGCATCCACCGCCACATCCACCACCACAGCCGCTAGCGTTTGCTGCTTTCTCCATGCATCCACCGCCACATCCGCCGCCACAGCCGCTAGCGTTTGCTGCTTTCTCCATGCATACACCGCCACCCCCACAGCCGCTAGCGTTTGCTGCTTTCTCCATGCATCCACCGCCACATCCACCGCCACAGCCGCTAGCGTTTGCTGCTTTCTCCATGCATACACCGCCACCGCCACAGCCGCTAGCGTTTGCTGCTTTCTCCATGCATACACCGCCACCGCCACAGCCGCTAGCATTTGCTGCTTTCTCCATGCATACACCGCCACCGCCACAGCCGCTAGCATTTGCTGCTTTCATCATGCATACACATCCACCGCCACAACCACTACCGCAGCCGCTGGCGTTTGTTGCTTTCATCATGTCTCCACATTCACCACTACAACCACTACCGCAGCCGCTGGCGTTTGTTGCTTTCATCATGTCTCCGCATTCACCGCCACATCCACCCCCGCCGCAACCGCTAGCCGTAGCTGCTTTCACCATGTTTCCACATTCACCGCCACATCCACCCCCACCGCAACCACTGCCTTTCACAGGAGCTATGACAGCAGCTGCAGCCTGCCCATTTGTAGTGTCCCCCTTCACTTTATGTTCTACCTTAGCTACAAGTTTAGTCTCTTTGTCTTTTAGTCCATTGCTTTTAAGGCTTTCCTGTTGCGCCACTTTGGTTGTGGTATCAAACCCATTGGATCCTCCTCTCTTCAGATGAGTATTGAGTATGAATGCAGATACAATCCCAGGCAAAACCACCCAGTTCTCCTCTGCCTGCATATCGAATAACAGAGCGAAATTAGCATGGCAAAGACACAAGAAAGAAAAGTTATATGCCAGGTTAAATCAAAGGTTTCTACACTTGCCTCAATGGAACCAAGCTTCAAATCCAACAACGCCACAGCTTTTCCATATGGATGCTGCTTAGAGAATTCGACAAGGGTCATGAAATCTTCATTACATCTACGGTTTGCACAGTGTTTTGGTTCATAATCCAGCTTTCTCCCAGAGAAAATTTTCACCTGTAAAACAATCAAAAGCATTTCATCATTCAAATGCATTACACAGTCAAAAAGAAAGATCTTTTGGAGTGAAACAGCAGAATATACCACTCTAGTTCCGAAAAGCTCAAAGATCGAACTATCACCATTGGTTTGCTTGAGTGACCATTTCGAGTCCAACAAAGACCAGAAAGTGTCAGTATACTCTGCTAGCACACGAGTTTCACCAGAGTCCATCACACCAATCACTTGTCTTTGAGCAGTATGATCACCTTTAAGTGTTGCTCCATCACTATATAAAGTGGTTTGTGATATCACATAGGAGAATCGAAAAAAATGTTCATTATGCAAGAGAGAATGTTGTCTATAATGGCATACCTCATTTGGAGAGAGATCACCTCTGTTTGGGTTTCATCAACAACATGTGTTGAACTCTTAGCATGACGGGGCTTTCTGATGATTGGAAAGAAGCAAGAGCCTTGGCACGATGGTCTCGACTGAACCATGTGTAAAACAGACGGACAGAATGTCGGCGGAGTGAAAGAGACTGCGACTCTCAGGCTTATAGGTTTAGGATCTGTTTTACTACCTTTACTGGGTATCAACTCCAGCCACTTCTCAACAGAGAGTTGAGTAATAACTGGTGAGAAAAACTCTTTTAGTGACAAAGATGCAAAACCCAAGGTTTTAGGTTCCCTGGAAACTGGTATCTTAGAAGGTGAAGTGGAGACAAGCTGGAAACAAAACTCTCCTGTTGGTTCACACTGAAAAAGAGCAACTTGCTTTTGGCCAGCTTCAGATAAAATGGTCAGTCTACGCTCAGCATCGAAAAGAGAATCAGGCTGAGTCTTGCTAAACACAACCGAGAGCTTTCCTTTATGTCCCTCTGGTATGTTTTTAACTTCGATAATCTCCAAGAGAACCTGCAAGTTTTCAAAAAGGATCACAAGAGTGCACTTACAAACAAGAGGAAGAGCTGAAGAAACTACCTCAACAACTTCCACATCTGGAACTTGGATTAAACTCTGGAACTCCTCTTTTGCATTTGGTTCTTTGGCCAAAACATCAGAAACATAAGGTGAAGTTGCGACAGGTGCAGGTGTACTGCCTCTATACATTGCACCGGCTTTCCAGTATCTTCTACCAAATGTCTCCTCCCATTGAGCAGTAGTGTTAGAGAAACCGGTATCGAGTTTCTTACCTTTGCCTCGGTCAGAATCTGTGTCGTCATGCTCCAACACCTTACCAATGAGCTTCTCCAAATCATTACGGTAAGCTACAGGGTGGAGCTGGTGCGTGTGCCAGATAAGGTCAACGTCATAAGTCGGAACGCAGAACCGTTTCAAAGACCTTTCTCTGTTATTCTTAATCAGGTACAGGAACCCCTTATACCTAGCAACAGCTTCTTGAAGAAAAACGTCGTTGCTTACATAGGATCTCGAAACCTGTAGCAAATACCACATCAACATATCAGAAACATAATCATAAATGTTATCATGATGACATAACAACAAACTCGTTCAAAATTACCTGGTAGTAAAATGGGATTTGCCTCTTTACAGCTGAAACAAGATCATACTTGGTGCACTTCTCAGGAGCTGAAGATTTTTCAGAGACTACCTTATCCAAGTCAAGGTCATAAGGCTCCTCGGGGTACAACTTTTTCCATAGCTCTTCAGTTCTAAGTTTGCAGTTCCCATTCACGGAAGAGACAACGCCAGATACGTCAAGAACCCTCCCGTAAAACTGCTCACAGTCAGTCTTATATCTCACCTATGAATTGAAGAGCATATTATCACTCAAAACACCCAAACAACGAAGACTTTTCTTAAGAGAAAAAAACTATGTGTTGGCTTACAGGATTAAGCCTGTGACAGTGCCAAATCCATTCACAGTCAAGAGGAGGGACCAAAGGCCCTTCAGTAAGTGATGACTCCTCAGAGTGTTTGGCAAGCAAAGGAAGCCAACAAGCATTGTACCTGAAACATCACTTAAAAGACCCTCATCAACAGGCTATGCCAAAGAAAGATGGTCTGACACAATCTATGAGTTTGCATCAGATTAAACCTGTAGATGGCACTTTCAAGAGCAGGGCCGTCGTAGAGCCACCGGTTACGATCAACAGCAGCGAGGAAGAGAAGCTGTTGCTTAGCTGCAGCAAGCAAGTCAATGCTCGTCTCTATCTTCTGGGCTTCAAGCCACTCCACTTCATGATCCATCATGTTCAATCAATTTCACCTTAAAACCCCCAAATTAAAAAAAAAAAAAACTCAATATGATCCTTATCTAATCTAATTGATCGTTTTGGAGAACTTGTCTCAGATCCAACGCGAACTAGGATAAGAAGCTAAACAGAAACTTTACCTTCGATCGCCGGGGAAAATATTCCGATGAAAGGCCTGTGTTGTTTTGTTGCCGGAGACTCCGAGAGAAAGGGTGGTACTATATAACGACTTTGAGAGAATCTTTTGCGATCTTCACAAGGGAGGGAGATGATGATCAAATAACTAAAGTACCCCTATCAGTAATATTCGTTTAACCTACCAACAATTATTATTAAATTTTCTTAACACAAACAACATGCGATGCACGGGTTTGTTCATGTTTTAATTTAATAAAGAACATAAAAATAATAAATCACTTTATTACAGTTTTAGGATTGTTTTTGATGTGTGGGATTTAACTTATAATTAAGAATTCATTTTCACACATAAAATTAAGTATATTGTAATCATGGTGCATAGTGAATTATATAGGCTCATGTGCATAGGTTTTGTTTGATATTTTAATTTTATGAAGTATAAAAAAAGTGAGAAACTTTTTATTGCATTTTTAGTATTTTTACTATATTTTGTGTGAAATTTATTTTAGGATCAAAATCTCGTTTTTCACATAAGTTATGGATAGTATTAGTTTGACAGACCTATCAGTTGTTTTATTATTTTTTATTTTAATAGTCATGGTATCTGCACGAGTTATTAATAACTTTGTACTTAGAGCTAAAAAAATATTCAAAACCAAAGATTCAAACCAAATTAAACCTAAATAAGTAAGAATTACAGTGAAATACAGATAACTTGAAAGTTGAATTAAGCCAGTAAATTAATACAATATCATACACTTTCTTTTGTTCTTTATTTAATGTTTCCATTAACTTGCTATGTTATTCTTCTTGTTCAATATATTTTGATGTTTTCATGGTTATTTACTGATGTTTGTGTCGTCATTGTTATTAGCATATACGCTGTATCATAGATTTGATTACGTAAATCTCGTCAGTTTCCATATTCTCTCGTTGTATTGATTTGAGTATATCTTGATGACTTGCTCATCACTCCATTGTACCTGTATATAAGCGATTGCTTATTGTTAATAAAACTCAAGCTGAATACAAAACCTACATGGTATCAGAGCACTACAAAAGATCCTAAATTTTTTTTCTTTTCTTTTACACCTTCGTTCTTTATTGCAATGGCAACCAATTCTCACTCTGCTGAAATCACACCAGTTTTCAGCAGACTGATCCAAAACACCATTAATCTCGGTCAACATGTCCGGATCACTAAGCTCTCGCTGAATTACCTCACTTGAAGATCCAAGTCTATGCACTTCTTGCGCGATGAACTCCATGTCTTTCTCGAAGACACAACGATTCGGAGTCCACGATCACAGCCGACGATGTGACCACTCCCAATCCTCGTTCCAGTGGAAACGCCAGACAGGATGCTTTACAGTGCTATTCTAGAACACTCTCTAAGTGTTCAACCAGTTGTGGCAAGAGCAGCTACAACACGCGAGATCTGGCAAACTCTTGCTAACACGCACGGAAACCGCCTCGCGCATGTCAAACAGCTCAAACAACAACTGAAGCACATCACCAAAGGGAGCCAATCTGTTTGGTATATGCGTAGCATACTCACCAAAACTGATCAACTTGCCCTTCTTGGAGCTGCGTATGAACATGAAGATCTGCTCGACATTATCAGCGATGGTCAGGTGAAGATTTCCGAGCAATAACAGAGATGGTGAATGGTCGAGATGTCCCAATCTCGTTGAGGAACTTCATGAGAAACTACTCAACCGGGAAAATGCTCTTGCAGCGGTTAAGGAGGCGACACCAAGCTCCATGCCCATCACGGCGAATGTAGCACAACACCCTCACCAGTCAGGACAATACTCTAACCAGTCAGCCTCACGCTTGGGCTCATCGTGCGAGGTGGTACTTCTCATGCTCGCGGGAACTATCGCAACGCTAAGCCGATCTCGGTAAGTGCCAAATCTGTGGCACACAAGGGCACAGTGCTAGACGATGCCCTCAGTTTATGCAAGTGTCACAGCCTCCTGCACAATTTCGTGGAGCACCTCAGTGGTATCAACAGCCACAACAGACGCCTCCTCCGCAATGGACACCACAGGCGCACTACACCACGGCGTCTCCATCTGAAGCTGCTCAAGCTTGGCTACTAGACAGTGGGGCGTCACACCACATTGCCTCTGATCTCCAGAACCTCTCTCTTCACACCATATCAAGGGAATGATGACGTAATGATTGGCAATGGCACGGGTCTGAACATCACTCATACTGGTTCATATGTTCTACCTTCAAACTCTCGCCCTCTATCTCTTACTGATGTTTTGTGTGTTCCTCAAATGAAGAAAAACTTGATTTCAGTCAACAAGTTATGTCGGACTAATAATGTTATGGTTCAATTGTGTCCATTTACATTTCAGGTGAAGGATCTCAGCACGGGGGCAACACTTCTCAGAGGCAAGGCCAATGATGGAGTGTATGAGTGGCCGGTGACTCCTTCTTCTTTCATTCATGCTTTTCCCTGCATCAAGTCTTCTCTTTCGACTTGGC
Organism: Brassica nigra; assembly: GCA_016432835.1. Lineage (NCBI taxonomy): Eukaryota > Viridiplantae > Streptophyta > Magnoliopsida > Brassicales > Brassicaceae > Brassica > Brassica nigra. The sequence goes on along the minus strand of CM028245.1, from coordinate 4,669,730 downwards.
ATTCTAGACTCGGGCATCCTTCACCACCGATTCTACATCATATTATTTCAGCTTTTTCACTTCCTGCTTCAGCTTTATCAACATCTTTGTTTTGCAATTCTTGTTCTATCAATAAAAGTCATAAACTTCCATTTTCAAAAACATCTATTTCTTCGTCTGGTCCGCTTGATATCATTTTCTCAGACGTATGGACTGCTCCAAGTTACTCTGTAGATGGATTCAAATACTATATTATCTTTGTTGATCACTTTACAAGATATCTATGGTTTTATCCTCTTAAGCTTAAGTCTCAGGTCATACAACTCTTTCCTACCTTCAAAGCACTTGTGGAGAATAAGTTTAATGCTAAGATCAAGACACTCTACTCGGACAATGGTGGAGAATACATTGGTCTGAGATCGTTTCTTGCAGCACAAGGCATTACTCATCTCACTACTCCGCCTCACACACCGGAGCACAACGGCATAGCCGAGAGGAGACATCGTCATATTGTTGAAACAGGCATGTCTCTTCTCACTCATGCAAAGATGCCGGTAAAATATTGGTCTTATGCGTTCATGACGGCTACGTATCTGATCAATCGGATGCCGACACCAAACCTGGACAAGAAGTCGCCATTTCAACTGCTTTTCAACACGGATCCAAACTATATGAAGCTGCGTACCTTTGGCTGTCTTTGCTACCCGTGGTTAAGACCTTATGGTGAGAATAAATTCAGTTCCAAATCTACTCCATGTGTGTTTCTTGGCTATTCTTTATCTCAAAGTGCTTTCTTGTGCTTAGATGTTCCAAATGATCGCATATATACTTCTCGTCATGTCATATTTCATGAGAATATATTTCCTTTTCCTCAAACACAAGCTCCTTGTTCTCCTGATTCTACTTCTACTTCGTCTTCAGCTTTTCCTTCAGCTACCTCTGTTCCTATCTACCATCCGCCACTCATACCAGCTACGCCCCTGAACTTGGATCCTTCGCCACCAGCTCCGACGCCAGCTATGGTGACTGAACCAGAAGTTGCTGTCCCTTCTCCGAACAGATGATCCCACCTGAACCACCAGCTGCAGAACCGTCTCACCCCATGACAACTCGATCCAGAAACAATATTCGCAAGCCAAATACAAAATATGGACTTACTGCTCAACTCGGTGAAGTTGAACCTCGTACTTTGACTCAGGCGATGCAAGATGAACGATGGCGTCGATCTATGGGTGAAGAAATGGATGCTCAGATTCGTGAAGGGACTTGGGATCTCACTCCACCACCGGTGGATAAAAATATTGTGGGATGTCGATGGATTCACACTATTAAACGTAACCCTGATGGTACTGTTCGCAGGTTAAAATCGCGCTTGGTGGCAAAAGGGAATCATCAACAGCATGGGCTGGACTTTCATGATACTTTCAGTCCTGTGATCAAGCATGCGACTATAAGACTTGTTCTTGGTGTTGCAGTTGCTCGGAACTGGCCTCTTAGACAGCTGGATGTTAACAATGCATTTCTCCAAGGCAAGCTTCATGAAGAGGTCTACATGGCTCAGCCACCAGGCTTTGTTGATCAAGACAAACCACATTATGTCTGTCGGTTAAAGAAGGCAGTGTATGGGCTCAAGCAGGCTCCAAGGGCATGGTACAATGAACTTAGGCAGTTTCTTCTCAGTGTTGGCTTTGTGGCGTCTCTTGGTGACACGTCTCTGTTCATCTTGAAATCTGGTACACAATTTGTCTACATCCTTATCTATGTAGATGATATTGTTGTAACAGGAAGTTCACCAAAGATGATTGATGAGTTCATAGCCATTCTCTCCTCGCGGTTTTCCTTAAAAGACCTTGGAAATCTCTCCTACTTTCTTGGGCTTGAAGCAACGAGAACATCTTCCGGACTGCGGCTGACACAACAACGCTACATCTCTGATTTACTTCATCGCACTAAGATGGAGAATGCCAAACCAGTTGCCACTCCGATGTGTTCATCTCAGATCTTGACAGCTTCTCTTGGCACTCCGCTTACTGATCCTACGCAGTTTCGTGCTACTGTTGGCAGCTTACAGTATCTAGGTCTCACACGACCGGATATAGCATTTGCGGTGAATCGTTTATCACAATATATGCATCAACCTACAGATGTCCATTGGGATGCAGTCAAACGAGTTCTTAGATATCTAGTTGGTACTGTTACTCATGGAATCTTTTTCTCTGCTTCAACTCCCTTGACGCTTCATGCATATTCAGATGCTGACTGGGCTGGTAACAAGGATGATTACACATCTACAGGAGCCTACATTGTCTACATTGGCAAGCAACCTATCTCGTGGGCGTCGCGTAAACAGAAAAGTGTGGCCAGATCGTCCACGGAAGCAGAATACCGTTCGGTTGCTGACACTGCAGCTGAACTTCGCTGGATTCACTCAGTAGCCAATGAACTCTGCATTCCACTCACTGGTACTCCGACGATCTTCTGTGATAATATAGGTGCAACTCAGCTTTGTGCGAATCCTGTCTTCCACACACGAATGAAACATGTGGCTCTTGATTATCACTTCATCCGCGAACAAGTACAGCAACTAGCTCTTCGAGTCTCCCATGTTTGCTCTGAAGATCAACTTGCTGATGCTTTGACAAAGCCATTACCTCGATCTCGGTTTCAGAATCTGGTGGTCAAGATTGGACTTACCTCAGGACGTCCATCTTGAGGGGGGATATTAGCATATACGCTGTATCATAGATTTGATTACGTAAATCTCGTCAGTTTCCATATTCTCTCGTTGTATTGATTTGAGTATATCTTGATGACTTGCTCATCACTCCATTGTACCTGTATATAAGCGATTGCTTATTGTTAATAAAACTCAAGCTGAATACAAAACCTACAATTGTAAGGTCAAGGAATTTTTTCTGTAAGGATTATTATCTATATACGTTAATTTGCATGGTTTAGTTATTCAACCAATAGAAAAATCGTAAATCAGCATTTCTATCATGTAAGTTCGAAATAATGAAACGATCAGTACCTTCTACATTTGGATATTGTTTTGATTCTTGTAGCTATAATAACTGTTTACAAAAAAAAAAAACTGACACAACTATCCATGATAAAATAATGAAAATGTAGTAAATAATTTTAAATAAACAATAAATTGTATTAGTATATGTTATAATAGAGCTGACGAAATCATTATCGCAAAGATCTAAAGAAGTTCTTGTAATTTTATTTTATATATTTGAAATTCAATATTAGATTTATAATCTGAATTTTTATTTACTGTTTTTAATATGATTATTTAATGTTTTTCTCCTATTGGATTTACAGTTATAATAACAAAAAAATTCAAGATGAAAATGATGAAGATAGTGGTAAAAATTTTATGTTCACAGTCTTGAGATATATATATATATATTTTAAATAACTAATACTTTTTTTCAAAAAACTACTACCATTAAAATAATTACTTATAAGGATTTTTTAACAATGCTCTTTAGTTTGTAATTTTAAAAACTAAAACAAAATATTAAATATTTAGTAGAAAAATATTTTTAATAATTTTGGTTTATATATAAAAATTTATCTTAAAATAATGTATTTTTATTTTATAATTATATTAAATCCACGTCTTAAAACAAATACTACTAAATAATTATAAATATGGAAATATGTTTTCTCTTATATTTTGTTTAAGTTTTTTTTATAAAAGTAAAAAAATAAATACTACTATTAAATAATTATAAATATGTGAATCTTTTTCCTTGTATAAATTTATGTTTAATATTTTATAAAAGGAAAAAATATATTAAAATAATATCTTTTATTTCCTAATTATCTTAAACTCACTTCTTTTTAAAAAAATACTGCTATTAAATAATTTATAAATATGTGATATCTTATTATATAAAAGGAAAAATACTATTAAATACAATCAAATATAGTAATTTATATTTATGTTACATAGAATAATAGTGGTATGAACTTATGTACGACAACATCAAATAATATGACGCAAAGATAATAGTAAAAATAATTACAGCATTACCAAGAAAAACTTCACCTAATATTTTTCTTGTAACTATTATTAAGTGGGGCTTATTGTATTAGGGATTTCGTAAAATTTTAGGTTTTTGCCAAATCCCCACTTATTGAATTAGGTATTTATAAAAAGTTTTACAAATCCACTCTTATTGGATATAGCATTTATAAAAACCTTATCAAATCACCCCTTATTGGAAAATATAGATTTATCATTGAGATTCATCAAAAGTGATTTGGATTATGAAAAACGATCATTCACTCTTCAAGTTCAATAGAAAAGAATACCATCTAATGAGATGGAATTTAAGAAAAAAAAGATTATTTAATATTTACTCAAACTTTTCTCAATGGAGGTTTCAACGAGAAGACGAGTCACCTTCCCGACCCTCCTCTCAGAAATCCAGTTTGCAGTAAATCAAAGGTATGATTACACTGAAGAATCTGAGTTCAGTAGAGCAACAGTTGGTTATATGTATGGTTTGGATATGTCTAGCGACGTATTAAGTGGTCTATCCCATCAGAACTTGGAGAACTCTCAAAACTACGAGCCATGAATCTATCTCGTAATTTCTTCTCGAAGGTGTGTTTTGTCTAGCTACTTACACAAGCCTCGTATCTTCATACAGGTCGGAGCTCTTTGATTTGTCTCCAATGGATCCTAAAAAGATGGATACTGGCTCCAAACGCACTCATCTGCCACATCTCATCCTTCCTCTCCACAAAAGATGCTATTTTGACTTCAATTCTCTCGAAAAGGTGGAGATATCTGATAGCTTTTGTAACAAATCTCGATTTTGACAACACCATCTACGACCTTCCTAAAATGGGTAGACAGAGAAGGGTTCATTTGCGTAAAAGCTTCAAGCTTTTTGTGGATAGAGTCATAGCCTTGCAAGGGAACGCTCCGTTGAACAAAGTCTCAAGGTGTTGATTCGGTTCTGATTCATCTCGTGTCAATGGTTGGATACTCAAGGTGTTGGAGCGTGGTGTTGTTGATCTTGATCTATACATCTCTTTGGCAGACAAGTATCCATTGCCTCCACAAGTTCTGATGAGCAAGACGTTGGTTAAGCTGAAAGTAACAGGTACAGATGAGTTTGTCATTGATGTCGGAGAATTTTCTCTTCCAAAGCTCAAGACTTTGCATATGAATGATGTTTCTTTCGATGACGACGAGAGTGGTGCTGCATTTGCTAATCTAGTTTCTGGTGCACGCGCTTGAGGAGTTAGTTATGGTTAAAATGACTTGGGACTTTTGTGGCTCTTGCTCTGTCTCTAACCCAACTCTCAAGAAACTAATAATCTATCTCGCAACTTCTTATTAGTGGATTACTGATAGATAGAAGATGTGAAGGAGCTAAGAAGAGCACATAGAAAGCATATAACAGAGGAGAAGAAGATGATGATTAAGCTGATATTGACATGCTGGTCTTCTATTGGTCTAGTGTTTCAACTTGTGGGACTGCGTTATTAGTATTAAACTGATTTCAGGCCAGTTTGTGTATTTCTCACCACGCAAACTATTGAGTCCCTGAGTCTATGTAAGTGAAATGTGCTGAGACTCTGAGAATTCAACAAACCTTGAAGATCTTCTCTTTGTTGGGTTATTGAAACAAACAAAAAGTTCCCGGAGTGAAAGTCATAACAACAACTATATATGTTACCGTAAGGATTTTCTTCAAGTCTATTCACTTGTTTAGCAGAATTAAAAGGTAGGAACATAGTATATTTTTGGCAGAATAACTTGTTTCAAAAAATATCACAAGCTTTCTCACTTACAGATTACAATATTACGTTTTATGTAGTTTTTTCAACTTCGAAAATGCATTGCAATATGATGTTTGTGTATTTTGGTTTAAATCATTATAAAATATTTTTTTAAAAAAGATCTTACAAAATCTTACCAAATTCTCCTTTTAAAATCTCCATCAAAATCCTTGAATTTAACAAAACCCTCCATCAAAATCCTTGAATTTATCAAAATCCTCTAAATTATAAAATCTTGAAAACCTTCTCAAACTCCTAATTCAATAAGCCCCCTAAGTTTGGTGATAAAATATGAGAGAGTCTAATCCTATATATATATGTGAGTATTTGAATTTTTTATTTATGATTTTTAAACAGAAATGTACTATTAAATAGAAAATTTAATTATTTATAAATAAATATTTGAAATAGTTATATATGAAGCTAGAAAAGGAAAACTACTCTCAAATAATATTTTACAATTATATTTTGTGTAGGATTCTAGAAAAAATATTATTAAATAATTTTAAAACACATGTCACAATCTTAAAATTTTATTGTCATATGTCGCGTTCATGTTAATTAGCAACTGTGAATAACCAAACTTTATATAATAAGATTCTTTTAACACAAATCTACGATCAATGATTGGATTGAAAAGGCGGACAATATTCTATAATTTTCTCTATATTCCACTCAAAAATGAGAATATAGTAACTTTATTATAAAGTTGGATTTGCTCCAGTGATTTATTTTATAATAGAGTTACTCTATAATAGAGTGGAATATAGTAGAATGTTGTTTTTTCACTCTAACAATAGAGGAAAAAGATAACATTATTCTATTTTTCACTCTATTATAAAGTAAATCATTGTAACAAATCCAAGTATATAATAAAATTAATCAATTTTAAAATGGAATATAAAGAAAATTATAAAATACCATTGGAAATGGTCTAAACAAACTACTTTTTACGCCTACTGAAAGACACATACTGGTATAATCCATACCGGTTATCTTATGTGTTCTAGTACAATCAGAACTGTTAGGAATGAATCCAACCACCCTTTTATACTTTAGAACACAAGTTTGATTTGATGACAATTAAAGCCCCTCCTCAAAGCTAAGAGAGTTTGTGAAAGAACCAAGGTTCTAAAAATCGGTCTACGCGGCAACTCGGTCCTATCCGAAATGATTTTATTAAAATCCGATTTATGCCGATTTAAACAATTTAAGTAGGTTTAAACTGTTTTAAATCGGTTTACATTGATGTAATTAGTCTAAAAATGTTAAATTAAGTAATAGTGTTAGTATAAATCCACAAATTTGTTTAATTTCTTTAGTTTTGTATATCTAATTTTGATAATTTATCACAAGAATTCTATAATTAAACTCAAAAACCAAAATATTTGATATAAATATAAAATATATATAAAATAAGTCAATAATTTGTTCCCCGAATAACCCGCCTAGTCGCTAGTCCCCTATAAAGCGCCCTAGTTACCGCTTAGCCATTTCTTGAACATTGGAAAGAACAAACTAAATAAAACACAACATGTTACCACAATTTCTCTTCTTCTCTATTCTCTTTTCAATTCATGCTTAAATACAAAAATAAAGAAATAAACTAACTGCTACGTGAAACCAACGTGGGTAAGAAGCAACACATATCCTCAAGTTAAGGAAACATAATCCCACTAAATAAAATGCAATATGGAAACTAAAATTTCTTAAAAATTAACTTATGGAGATGGTCATGTTCTCTTCTTGCTTAAGTAGTATCTCATCAATACTCTCATCTTCAAGTTAAGTAAACATAATCCCACTAAATCAAATGCAATATGGAAACTAAACTGTCTTAACAATTAACTTATGGAGATGGCCACGTTCTCTTCTTGCTTAAATAGTATCTCATCAATACTCCCATCTTCAAGTTAAGTAAACATTATCCCACTAAATCAAATGCAATATGAAAACTAAACTTTCTTAACAATTAACTTATGGAGATGGCCACGTTCTCTTCTTGCTTAAGTAGTATCTCATCAATACTCCCATCCTCCAAACAACGTTATCCTCAAGGTTGGACACAAAACAAGGAAAGCTTTTCTGAACATTGTGGTGTGGAGGTAATTGTCTTGTGGCTTGAATTCCTTTGCTGAATACATGAGACTGTGAAATTCTTATCACGTAATGGTGGTGGTCTACCAGGTGTTCATCTTCAACGACACATACCTTTGAAAGGAAAAACAGCAGATTAGTACCTCAACTAGGGTGATATTCTCTAATCGATACCCAAACCATTTGACCATGCAAATTGATACCTGAAGTAATAATAAATTTAAACTAGGTTCAGATCCGCGCCTCGCGCGGAATGATGATTGTATATACATAATTTTATGTACTATTATTTTTTACGTTCTTTTACATATTACAAAATAAATAAATATTAAATAGCAGAGAAATCAGTGACTATTATGTATATAATTAAAATAGTGCGGACTTATAGATCAAAAACAATCATTCTTATTTATTTACAATCATTTTATGGTAAATAAATCCAAACAATCATTTCTATCTATTTTATTTGATATACGGTTAAATTTAAATGATATTAACATCGATGTATAGTCTATTTTTTAATATGACTAGTTATTAAATAAAAAGTTTATATTCATATGGTTTTATGATAATTTACATTTTTTATAAAAAAATTAAAATTATTGATTAAAATTTTCAATAAGAAACTTTAATATTTTTAGTAATTTATAATTATTTTTACAAATTGAACCAAAATTTTGAAACTAAAATATTAAATTTATAGTATTTTAAATGCAAATTTTGAAATTTAAATATTCATGCATTTTATATAATATATAGTTTAATTTAAATGATATTATATATATATATATATATTAAATCTAATATTTATTAAATAAGACTTCTTGCTAATATAATTTTATGAACATTTGTATCTTGTTATATATAAAAATTAAACCATTGATCACAAAATTTTTAAAGTGAGACTTTTAGCAGTTTTATTTATTTATAGTCGTTCTTAAAATTCAAAATATAACATATACAAAAAATCTAAATTTTTATTATGTGGTTAATGTGATTGTTTAATTTATTTTAATAATATAAAATAAAACAAAAATTAATGAGGATGTACAAATTATTATCAGATCTTAATTATTTAAGACTATTAATTATCTTATTATTTTGATTATATTAGGTAATTCCCTATTTTCTATTTAAGGAAAGAATGAAGAATGAAGAATATTTTTACATTAATAATTAATTTCATAATTAGTTTAATGAAAAATATACTATATGTTAAGATGAACCAACATATTTTTCTAAGGACACGTGTTACGAGATCACGTGTTAAGATGAACCATAACACTGATGACACGTGTTAAGGTTCAAAGGATGTAATATTTCTCTTTTAATGTATATATGAGATTTAATATATGAACTTTGAATAAAAAAACTTTTAAATGCCTGAAACTAACGGGGTATTGGTAACATGCTGAATTGGACAAATTTCTTGCTGAGTTGGCTTCTTTTAAATTAAACTACGTCGTTTTATTAAAAAGGTTAAAAATGGCAAAATATGGCAACCTAGGATCGAAATTGGGTTCCATACATATGGATAATCGGATTACATCATTAATTAACCACTTGGACTAGTGAAATTTCGTTGTTTATTTATACAAACAAATGTATATAACACAAAACCCTAACCTCTATAAATTGACAGAGACCCATCTCTTCTCTTTTTGATCTCACAAAGCTTTCATCTTTTTCATCTTTTCTACTCTCATAAGTTCATACTTTTCTCAAAACTTCCTCTGTTCTCTCTCTGTCAAAGTTGTCTCTTTCTTCACACTAAGTCTTCCACTTCTTTTCTTCCTACTGCCTGCTACTTCAACATAACAGAGACTGACGGTTTCAACACCAACGAGCTCTACAACACCGTTTAGCTTTACCTTAGCTCTTATGTTTCCATATCCAGCTACCGTTTAGCTGTACAGAAGGATGTTAATATGGACTCAACTCACATGGTTAGCCCTAACCATGTAGATCCATTTTTAGCCACAACTCTTAATTTTGAAGTAGGGTTTAAAAACGGTTAGCCCTATTATGTGTAGGACTTAAATTGTAACCCTTTTATTTTGATTCACACCTCAAAAATAATATGGGCTCAAAATAGAATTTTCTTGTCAAAATCTCATTAAAAAAAAAAACCAAACTTTTTCCGTCAAAACCAAAAATCAAGTTTTCTAGCCAAAATTGCAAAATGGATTTTTTTCCGCAAAATAGAAAATTAAAATTTTTCGCCAAAACCAAAAAATCAAATTTTTCTGACAAAACCTCAAAATAGAGTTTCCCGCCAAAACCGCAAAATCGAGTTTTCCGCAAAATTGAGTTTTCCGCAAAATCGAGTTTTCCCGCCAAAACAAAAAAAAAAATTGAGTTTTCCCGCCAAAACCGCAAAATTAAAATTTTCCACAAAACCAAAAAATCTAATTTTCCTTTCAAAAACTAAAAAATTGAGTTTTTCTGCAAAAATCTAAAAAGGTAAAAACTCAATTTTGTGTATTGGCGGGAAAACTTGATTTCCGGTTTTGGCGGGAAAACTTGATTTCCGGTGTTGGCGGGAAAACTCGATTTTGCAGTTTCTGCAGAAAAACTCGATTTTTAGTTTTTAGTGGGAAAACTCGATTCTGCCGTTTGGGGCGGGGGACTCGATTTTGAGGTTTTGAGAATAAACTTGATTTTCAGTTTTGGCGGGAAACCTTGATTTCATGGTTTTTGCGGGATAATTTGATATTCGTTTTTGATGGAATACTTGATTTTTTTTTGTTTTGACGTGAAAACTCGATTTTATGCTTTAAACAGAAAAACTTGATTTTCTATTTTGGTGGAAAACTTGATTTTTACTTAAGTAGTATCTCATCAATGCTTCCATCTTCAACTTAAGGCAACATAATCCCACTAAATAAAATGCAATATGGAAACTAAACTTTCTTAACAATAAACTTATGGAGATGACTACGTTCTCTTCTTGCCTAAGTAGTATCTCATCAAGAACCATATACCGGATAAGGGTTCGGGGATAAACAAAATCTTTTCCTACCTTCACAAAAAAGTTTATGGATTTGTGAGAAAGAAGCATGCAGAATTTTATTTGTACAATGTGAAGTCTAAACCGGTTATAACTAACTCCTTTCACTTCCATAAACTGGTGGGTTTTTTTTTGTATTGAGCTTGTGCCTTGCAAAGCCTGTCTAGATGAATCAGGGGAAGAGGCTTCCAGAGTACTACTACATAACTCGATTAGTTCTTCAGGGTATATATATATATACATATATATATATATATATATATATATCATACAACTCAATACTGTCTCACATGGGCGAATCTACGTTACGTAGAAAGGGGGCAGCTGCCACCACAAAAATATACAATTACTTTTAAATGCACTAGATTTCTAAAACAAATCTGCAGTTCTAGTGGTTAAACATTAATTGTTGCCCCCATTCAGTCTTGGTTCAAAGCCCCTTTGCTCCATTTTGCTTCTTTTTTTCTGAGTTCCCTATTTTATGCCCCCACTCAAATTTTTTTCTAGATTCGCCAATGCTGGCTCGTTTGTATAAATCCATGCATTCTGTTTTCTGCCGGTCACAATGTTAAAGATCAGATCCTGATTCAACCGTGATTTGATTAGAGAGATCACCAAACGCTTTTGGTTATAAGTGTATTCAAAACCGGACCGGACCGGCCGGTCGGACCGGTCCAACTGTGAATCGTTATGTAAACTGAGTCCTGGTTGATTTAAAACTCGGATTTGAATTAAACCGCCAGACCCGGTTAAAAACCGGCTACACCGGCGACTCAAGTCGACAATAAAAACCGGCTACACCGGCGACTCAATATGGAAAAGATTATATCATATCTACACTTTCTATAATTAACTAAAAGTTCGGATTTGCTAGCAAAAGAGAATCCAGAAACTTACTAAATGAGATTATTTTAGGTAAAATCCATGCTACTAACTATTTTTATGTTTTGCAACAAGAACTTTTTTGCAACAATTTGAATCTTTTTTTTTTGCTAAAAATAACTTGAATCTTGATTATGTAAGATTACGTAATTTATATATTGGTAACATTGTAATTTATTTTCAATTAAATATATAAAAGTATTCTAAATGTGATCATTTAGCTAAGATCACAGCTATGTGAGAAAAATGATCCAATTTTTTTAAAAAAATAACTAATAAAGTGGGTATGTTTTTTTCATGTACCAATATATTATCTATATTATTAAAAACAGAAACATCCCTATTTTCCCCTTAATGAAAATGTCAATTTTTTCAAAAATATCCCTAAATTTTCTAAGAAAATTTAGTTTCATTAATGTCAATTTTGTCTTTTGGATTTTAGGTTTAAAATTATACATACCCATTAATTTAATTCATTGCATCTATAACCCATTAAAAATCTCATTCCAACAATCATAAATTTAATTTTATTAATAGCATAAACCCATTGTATTCTTCTAAAAAAATTGATAAATTATCTACATTAGTATTGATCAGTACAAAACCTATAAATTAAAATGCATAGCAGAAATTCAATGCATTTACTGTATATGAGAAATAAAAAATAATAATAATCAGTTTTATGTACTATTTTAAAATATAATAGAAGTTTAATCAATTATAGAAAAAATATTATCGTATTTTCTGGATTTTTGCCAGGCTACCCTGATTCAGGGGTTAAGAGTTTTGGGGTTTACGGATTTTAATTAATAGGTTTTGATTTAATCTAAATTTTGTGGAAACATATCAGTTGGTACAACACTGATAGAATTTTACCTGAAGAACCTAAGCCAGTCCGTATTGTATATGGCCACATGTTTACCGGTTCAGTCGCATGTCCGGATGGACATGAAAACACTGCTTATATCTTAATTAATTTATAAACCACCTATGTACTCCTACAAAAAGTAGTTAAATAATTTTCTAAAACTAAAATTCTTTTTCAAACCATTTAAATGTAGATGCACTATTAGTCATTAACATTCAGTTCAACTATTTTGGTTTTAGGTGTTTTGGTTCTGGAAACTTAGGAATCGTTCGTGTCTTTACAAAGTTTGATTTGGTTTCAGTTGGCTTATTTTAGTTTTTGGTTTAGTAGAAAATTTGAAAACAAACTAATATCCAAAAAAATCGGGTCCGATTCGGTTTCAATTTTGTTCTGCTTTCCTAGGTAATTTGGATTTATAGATAGAATATCAGATAATTTGGAGTTTTCAATCTAAATATCGGGTAATTTGGGTTGTTTGGATAAAAAATATTAAATAATTTGATTATTTTTTAAAATTGAATATAAAAATATTTGGGTAATTCATTTTTTGGGTACTTCAGTTTATAACTTGTATTTTTAGAATATTTGGCTATTCAGAAATTAAATATATAAATAATATTTGTTGGTATATAATTTATATTTTAAAAATTCAGGTACACATTTGGTTCTTGGTTTAGTTTCAGTTTTTTGGTACGGTAGGTATATAATTTTTCAACTATTTATAAAATTCAGTTTAACTTTGTTTTCAGTTTTTTTGGTTTGGTAGGATTTTTTCGTTGTTCCGGATAAATGTATTTAAATTTATGCACTATCTTATATAAAAATTAATTTAAAATAAATTAATTTAATTTTGAAAACAAACCCGCGCTTTCCAAACACGGGTCAAGATCTAGTGTTTTATTTATAACGTTAAAGATTTCTAGGTGTACTCTCCGTTAATCACATTTCCACACATATATATATATATATGTATATGTATATACGGAAGATATATATATATATATATTTATATAACAAAAATCACTGAAAATCCGGTTGAACCGATTGGACCAGTCCGACCAATCACCCGGTGAAAATACCGAGTCAATGGTCGGTCCGGTTTTCAAAACATTAACAAACCTTTTGTGACTATTTAGCAGCAAAACAAACAGTGATCTATATAGCTTTTTTTTCCAAGCAACATCAATGGACATTATAGACAGATTCTAGATCAAGAAAATGATCAATAGTTCCACTTTTATTGGGTTTTCACAGCGATTTTGATACACTAACTGTGTAGGAAATGGTTGTTTCTAGGGAGCCTCACAAAAGATCAAAATGAAGCAAAACTCCAACTGACATAGTGAAATAATCTGGGATTCAAAAGATGTTACAAGTTACATCAACACTGGGATAGACAAAGACAACACAGTTCGTGTGTAGATTCATATTAATTGTTTACTACAGCAGCTATGGAAGAAAGAAAGAATGATTGTCGACGGTACACATTCAAAACGAAAAGATGCTTCTTTCTTCTCTCTGATTAGGCCAAAGGCTATGTGTGTTTCAGGTAGCAAACAGAGAAGGATTAGCTGTGGCGGTACTCACTTGGACCTCAAGCATTTCCAAGCGACGTTCCAGAAGATCCAACTTCTCATTCAATGATGCCAATTTGCTCTTTGTTGTCGATTCTGTAAACAAACACACACAACAACAACAACAACTCAGAGTTACTATTAATGGAAAGCTTCATCAGTTTAGCTCAAGAGAAAGTATCATCAACACACCACATCTTCTCAAACCAGATGGAATTGTAGCTTAGAAGATCAAAAGTTCTGGATCTCAGAAATGAGATCTCGACATAAAAAAAAGTTACGAACTTTTTCATCTAAAACCCATCACACCAAAACCAATCTCCCAACCCTTCTTTGACAAAACCCTAAAAAGTTTCTAAATTTAGCAATCAGACTTGAAACCCAACACAGAGAAAGCAAGAAAGTTGTTACCGAATTGGACGAGGAACTCGAAGAGACGACGAACATTGAGAGAGATGTGTGAGATGAACTCGCGATTCTCCCAATCTGCTTGAACAGCGATTCCTACGTTTACTGCGTTCGTGATTCCTCCTGCTTTCGCCATTAATTAACTTCCTCTTCTTCCTTGAGACTCAATCACACAACTCACAGAATTTCAGATTCTGCAGCTTTTTCAAATTAATCAAGCTGGTGAAATAAAATGATTGAGAACTCGATTAGAGATTGAGGGTCACCTCCTTTTTTTGAGTTTTCTCTCAGAAAAAGTTATGAATTTTGATCTTCCTTTTCGTCTTATGATTGAAGACGAAGTAGTAGATTAGAAGAAACGGGCATTTAATGAAAGATAGAGAAACTGAAGGGGTTGAATTGTAATTATAAGTTTATATGAAATGTGATGAAATTTTGTTACGTTTGGTGGGCCGGTTCGGTATTGTAATTATCATTGTAGAATGCGTAGTTAGTATCCAATCTTTTTCGTTCTATTCAAATGTCACTATCCATTGACGATTAGCAATTCCTTGTTCTTCGTACATAGGTATTACTATTACAACCAAAAGATTAGAAAAAAATACTATTACAACTAATCTTTAGTCTTTGGATTTAAGATATGTCGCAAGTTAAGTGAATAATTTGGTAACTAAAGAAATATTAATGTACTTAGACTCAAATCTTCTAAAATATTATGAATAGTTTTTGTCACAAAAATAATAACACAAGGGAAAATAACCAAAATAGTATTCGACCAGCCAATCTTTTATGATAATATTTAGCATACATATTAATTTTATTCACTTTTTTTAATGCGATCATACCAATATACAATCAGACTCACCTTTTTATAACTAGAAATCCACCGCTTGGAAGAGAGTACCGATACATTAAATGAGGAATTGTGCTTGGAGTGGGTAGAAGGATTTAAGGAGGTTGTTAATGGCAATGTTCATTGCACCATATAACGATTTTGAGAGAGAAGAAATCCAGACAAAACAACATGACGACAGCTACACGTAATCAAGATTCGACTCACAACACTTTACCGAAACTCCATTGACGATTAATTTAACTAAATAGAGCTCGAAAACAGAATGAACCCTAAAACTGGAGGGTTGCCATCATTGAAGATGATGAAGGTGACAAAGGAGTTAAGCTATTGATTTTTCAGAAACCCAGATAACTAATTACCCAAACCCGTTCAATTTAATCCTAAAAAGTTCAAATAGAATCCAAACAAAAATAAACTAAACTGAGAATTAGACACGTGTTATTTTTGCATTACTCTATTTTAATGATATGGCAGTTCCTAAAGAGAGGGAAATGTATTTTTTATAGAGAAAAACTTTACCATCATTAGTAATATACCAAAAAATACTATTCGACACTATACATTAATTTTTAAAGATTTTGCTACCCCTATATAAGTCTATGCCAAACTACCGTTTGATATCTTCCAAAATCTTTAAAGTGATTTGATTAGATATTTTTCTTTATTTTCTTTTTGTTTATGCTTAATATAAGATATTATCACATCCACGTGTCTTTCGACCAATCTTTAAGTCAAATTAAAATAACACGATAATTCCACAATTTTAGTCTTTCAAATTTCCAAAATTTCCTTCACCTCTATATCCATTCTCTCTCTTCATCTTTAAAACTCATGTATGCTTTACTATCAGTCTTATAATCCAGATTTACCAGTCATATATGATTCATCGATAACTTTTAAGACTTGGCTTGGATCATAGGAAAACCAACGATGAACTTCTCTCTAGAGCTCGTGAATCAAAGTACCCGACTTTCAAAATCCGCGCTGCCGCTGATCGAAGAACCTCGATGGTGATTGTCTACGCGGTTCTGGTGAGTGGTATAGTGGTATTAGCAGAATTTACCTCTGTCACGGGAAACACGAGCGTAGTGGTGCAGCGGATCCTTGAGAAGCTTTCACCGGAAACCACCGACGAGAGACTTTATTTCTCACAAAACTGATGGAGTTCTTCTCTAGTAACCCAAGCGCTGATACTCTCAACTGTGTTAGGGAAGAAATGAGTGAGTGCAGAGTTGTTTTCTTTGTATGGTTCCCTTTGAAAAGGCGCATAGTTGTTTTTTTTTGTATGGTTCCCTTTGAAAAGGCAGAACCATTAAGTATATCTTGTAAAAAGTTTCTCTTTGTTTTACTCATGTTATTTATGGATACAAGAGTGATGGTGGAGAACATTGGGAAGATAATGGAGAGGTGATACGATTGAGCTTCTTGTTGATAAAACAGCAACAATACAAGAGTTGAAATGGGAAAACATGTTAAATGGGACAATATTCATATGAACCTTTAGTATTTATTTTTCTGGTCACGAGAATTGTTAGCCGTTTTATGAATAATATGGATGTTCAAGGTACATGTTGGATTTTTCGTTTTCATTGTTAGATATTTTATTTATTTATTATTTAGTAGTGTCTATAGACATATAAAGTTGTACTATTTGATAATTTTTTGTCTTCCATTGCCTGACTGTTTACTAGTGACATTTGCAGGTTTTAGCAATGATTAGTGATGAGTTCTATTTAGAGAATGCGATGCTGATATATATGTTTGAGTAGCTGGATAATAAAAAAAATGTGTTCTCATTTGTAAGTTGTAACTGGTCTGTCAAAAAAAAGTATCTGGTCTGTCAATTAAATCGCAGGACTAGTATGTTAATGTTACAAGTTATTTAAGGCGATTAATATTGATGATGTTTAATCCCACAACTCATAGAAGAATTTGAACAAAAAAGATGATGATACAACAAAAAATATCAAATGATTTGATTGGAGAAGATAATATACAGCCGAAATTGTCAATAAATATTGAAGTATGCTAAACATGATTTCTTTTGGTTTAATACTAGATTAATAAAAATATTTTACCAATTAAAGATTTTCCTCATATTTATTTGATTCAATAATTTTTAGATAGATATAGTCTTACACATATATTTGAATTTGGTTAAGAATCATTATTTAAATGTTAACATATAACAATGTGTTCATATATTTACTTGTATGCTTGAATTAGCCTCTTAGTATTTGTGTTCAAAAAAAATTAGCCTCTTAGTATTATTATTAGACCGTTAATTTATTTGATAACATATAACTATTTGTTCATTTTTATGTCTCTTTGAAAATTATCATTTAGATCTAATGTTAAGCCGTCCAACTTTTCTTGTTTATAGCTAAAAATATTTTTAGCTGAGTTTTGAAAGTTTTATCGGGATATTAACATATTTAACTATTAGTATTTGATTTTGCTGAAGCTAATAATATGTTTAAAAGGCTACATAAAATTTTAGCTGGTTACACACTAACATGTAGTATCAATCACAATTATTTTTCATGTTTGTAAAACTCAGACCATTGATATTTCTAGTTCTGAAGGTTAGATTTCATATAACTTACGTGTTACTATAATGTCTTATATTAAGTCTTTTACCTAAATTTATATTGATAGCAACTATTATATTTCATATAAGGTTATTTATTGAAATATATATATATATATATCTTTGTATTATCATAACAAGTAAATAATGTGTTAGCTAATCATATTAGCCATCCATTTTTAGCCACTGATATCGTTTCGGTTATCCGAATTTGTATATGCTATCATTAATGGTACGGAATTAAAAGTAAATAATTTGTTAGCAATGTTAATATGAAATTAGCCGTCCATGAATCTTTATAAAAACAAATAAATAATGTGTTAGCAATGTAATTATGAAATTAGCCGTCCATCAATCTTTATAACAACAAATACATAATGTGTTAGCAATGTAATTATGAAATTAGCCGTCCATTTTTGTTGTAGCCACTACTATCACGGCCGTGTACTTAATCGACCCTTTGATGATGTGTTCTGTGTCACCTCAAACCATCGTTGATTTTTCACTACCACCTAGAGCTACACTAAAAAAGGGTTGTCAAAATTAGATCTAGTAAAAGTTGGCAGTGTTAATCACCGATCCATGCTTCTCTGAACACCTTTGGATAGACATCTTGCTTATGACCGGAGGCAAAGCTCAAATCTAATATATATCATATCGGAGAAGATAAGCCCCACGATTAGCAACAAACACTCATCAAAACCACCACATGTACATGGCGACGAGGTATGATTTTTTGCCTATAATTAAAAAAAAAACATAAAACGAAAAATTCAAGCGTATAATCAAAAACCCATGATGATGGATAAACTGTGATATAGAGAAGAAATAAACATGCAACAATAAAAATGAAATCATCAACCTTAGGCTTACCGTGGCCACCGTTAATAGAGGAAGGATGATAAAGATTCTCCCTGACTTTAACACAAAGAGAATAGAAAAGGTGCACAATACACAGCTGTGTCCATCTCGGTCACTAAGGATTTTACCATCATGACTGGTGAAATCTTACGGATAAATTAGGAGAGGAGGAGATGTAGAGAAAAAAATTCAGGAATTTTCTGAGAAAGTTGATATTTCTCTTACACAACCTCGAGAAGTAAAAAAAATCTAACCAGGATCTTAAAAAAAATCTTTGAGTTACTGGACAAAATCTTATTCTCAGATAATCATGTACTTGAACAAAACTAGTTGCAAGTGGGATAGTCAATTTCAAAGGACAATTATATCATTTTGAATCTACAGTATATACCATAAATCTCTAAGTCTTACTGTATTTGGTATATACCTAATTTCCATGTCTTTTGTTGGTTTTAAGCAAATTAGTTTTTTTTTTTATATAGATAGTTACTAAACCATGAAACATAATCATTAAATCCAAATATAAAATATAAAATATTTAGCTTTCAAGTATTATTATTTTAGATTTTTTTCTTCATTATGTACTATTTTGTAATAAAATATATGTTTTAGTGCCATCATAGTATTAGAATCGGTCCTTGATACATGATGATGAAGCATCTGCTTACGGCCTGATATAAAGTTACAAAGTTTAGGGGCCAATTTCAACGAAAAGTGGTCACTAGTTCAGGTGATATATTATTGTGTCAATGATAGCTAGTTTTCTAATGAGTATTAGTGGGTTGATGATAGTGCTAGCTAGATCCTTAACTAATACTCCCTCTGTTTTTTTAAGATGCATATTTTAAGATTTTCACACTTATTAAGAAATCATATTAAAACTTAGTTATTAATGCATAGTTTTTTGAAATTTTATATTTCCTATATTTTAAAACCAATAGAATTTTTAGAAATGCAATTAATGTTTTTGAAACACACAATTTTTCATTATTAGTTGACAAAATATACTTTGAAAACATGAAAAATACATCTTTTTGAAACAAAATTTTTTTCTAGAACATACATCTTCTTGAAACAGAGAGAGTATATATGATGCATTGGAAGTTTCACATAAATGATAAAATGTATGTAGTAGCACCATGTTATTATGTATGATAAAATCTAAGATGTACTCGCTCTGGAAGTTCAAGTATCCTCTAAGAAAAGAGCCTTTCGCTTGATTAAAACTCGATGTATATCACTTTAGAACACATGTAACAAAGAGATGAATAAGTCCCTTGTGTGCTTTTGTTTGGTACATATTTTTGTAGTTTGGATCTTGAAGATTTCTTTACTTATTTCATGTTTTTTTTTTCCTTTGTCGAATCAGGATTCTGGGACTTGCTTTGTATTTTCTTATTATCGAAGTAGCTCAACTAACACTACAAAATAAGTGTTGAATTGTATCACTTAATTTGTATCACAAAACTAAGTGATCTTATTTTACATTACTTATTTATAAACGAGGCAAAAAATACATAATCTAGCATCAGTTACGATAAATGATGTTAGTATTAATAAATTTGGCATCAATTGAACAAAGTGATATAATTTCTATAAATTAGAATCATTTAAACAAAAGTGATATAATTATATAAATTTAAATCGATTAACTAATTGATGTATTTCTTTTTTTTAGTTAACATCAATTACAAAAATAATACAAAATTTACATCAGTAACAATTGATTCTAACAAAAGAACTATATTAATGAATTTCTCTTTCTAAAATTCTATTTACAAATTCACACGTAACCTGGTACCTTAAGAATCAATAGTTATGTTTTTAATAATTAAATATCATATAGAACTAGAGTTTAGGAGGCCATGTTGCTTTGACCCTTGAATATATTAAAATCACACTATATAGTTACAACTTACAATTTTGCATATCTTTTATAATCAAGTCTTTGGCTGATTAATATAAATCAATGACAAATTTCCTTTTCCAAATGCTAAGTCAGTGGTGACCACGTCACTGTTAAAGTCAAAAATCATTAATTTCACTATCCTAATAAAAATGTATATAAAAATTGTAGTTCTCATTTCTGAAAATTAGTTTAGATTGGTATCATATATTCTGAAAGATTAGTTTAGATTTGTTATCATATTGAATTGATGTAGAAAATAAGGAATCTGTTTCGTATATTGTTTGATGTGGATTTTCAATTTTAGAAATACCACTCAACCTATGGGCACAGATAGACTTCATCAACACTTTTAAGTGAGAACCTTTGGAAAGGAGAAAGTTTTCTGATGACTGATTTGAAATATTTAGCAAATTTGTAAATTCTATTATAACTCAGGTTTTAATGACAAGTCCTGTAAATTATCCCAAGGAAACATTTTCTGGATTTTGCATTTACTAGATTTGATGAAATGTCCATGTAAGTTGTCCTAAGAGATGATATCGAAGTGCTATACTTACACAAGTATACTAAATGTATGTGTCTGATGTTAATGAGGTTGAATTGATTCAACTTTGAATCTCTTGGATGACATTTTTCCTGATATCAGCATGAATGTCTGGTGAACATGGAAATGAAACTTGACCATTTCAAGTGGAACCTTTGGAAAGGAGAAAGCTGATTATAATCAAGATGTATCCAAATTGCCGATTCATTTAAATGTATGTGCAAGATCAGCGACAAAGGAATGTCCATGGTTTGTTCGCAAAATGACATGAGTTGAATGACTTATGCCTCATGTATGTGGAAGAAAGAGTTTCTCAAGAAAAAGAAATGACATAGTAAGTAACATGCATAGTTATGATATAAAACTAGTTTATTATACTAATTTTGTTTATGATTGTTTTTATGAAGACAATCAGAACCGGAAAAACTCCATGTCGAGCAGAGTTTTTTATTGAGACACGCACAAAATCTGATGGAAACTTTGTATGTGAAGAGGCAAAAACACGAGCGGTTAGTTTTATATAAAATCATCATTCATTGTTTCTTTGCCAATTAGTTTAACACTTACTGTTTGCATGTTTTTTAAGAAGCGCTTAGAACTTTGTTGAATCAAAATTCTCATGGCACAAGCAATGTTACAGCCACATTGGATGATGAATTTGCTCAAAGTTTTTGGTCCAGAGCGTCCAGGACGAGTACGCTGTGTTGGTCGAGGACCTACACCATCAAAATTAGTGAGACGTTGTACTGCAACTAGACAAGAGGTAGAAAATTCTGAAATTGTCGTTGGGTTGCAGACACAAGTGAAAGACCTATCGGATCAAGTTAAGGGAATGACAACTTTCATCCAGCAAATAATTGGTACCTCAACCGGTGAACAGGTAATAATATAATAATAGTCTATAAGTTAAAATATATCATTATATTTTCTATAAAACTAATACATTAAAATAAATATGTAGGCTAGAGCATGGGCTGCAAGTTTTGCGGTAGCTTTTGCTAACATACCAAACCCATCGTTTGCAAACATACCAACTCCATTGAATCCTAATCAGGTAAATAGTATATTTAAGTTTAAAAATCATATGATACATAACAAGTTATATTATTTTATTTCAGGAAATGGAATGATGCAGGTGTCCATGGATATTCAAGTGTTGGAAACTATGCTAGTGATCATCATTAACATTAGTTTAGCAACATTTTTCTGCAACGTTTGTTTATTTCTGTTTTATGAATTTGTATTATGGATGAATTATGTAAATCAGATGCTTGTAATTAATTAGTAATTCAGATTTGTGTTTTTCTTAAATTTGTTTTTTTTTCGTTTTCTAAAATATAATATTTTTAATATTAATAATAAATACGAAAATAAAAATATTTTCATCACTTTTTATAAGTGATGCATTTAATTAGAATCATTTGTGAAAACTGAAATAAATGTAACATCAATTATAAGTAAATGATAACAATACTTTAAATCGGTAACTGTAAATGATACATTTCTTAAAATCACTTCTTATAATTGATATTAAATTTACATCAGTTATTTATGAGTGATACAAATTTTTAAAATCGATTATTTTAAATGATAGAAATACTTACATCATTTAGTATAGCTGATGTAAGAACTAACATCATTTATTATAAATGATACATAATGACATCATTAATGTAAATGATGTAAATAATTTGTATTTTTACATCAATTATTAAATGAATTGATGTAAATTATTTGCATCACCACTTTCAGAGTCACTTTTTTAAGTGATGTAAAACTCTTTTACATCATTTATAACTAATGCAAATATTCAAAATAAATGATGTAAAACTACCTTTTTTTGTAGTGTAAATTAGGGTTCTAAAGCCAAAATGATTTTAAAATTCAAATCTAATATTTAAATATTTTAACAAAATCAGCTATTTATCAGTTTTTCTTATATATGTGTGTGTATGCTGTATACATCTTAGGTTGCAACTGGATGTATGTTTTTTGGAATAGAATTCTTTGGAATGGCCAATTCCTGTAGATTCCAAAATAAAGTTACCATTTACCTGAAATTAAAAATAGATCACATTCCAATCATCCCTGTGGAATAAATGGAAACAGGAGGAATGCAGTGATAAAACATTCAGAATAAAAAATGCACGTGAATGAGAAGGAATGGAACCAAATTAAGTTAAAAATATTTTTAATTATGTTTAGATATTATCCAACTTATGTATTGCATTTAAATATTAGATTTACTAAGATTTTGAAATTGAAAATTTTGGTAGAATCTTACTATCTGTTACAACCTTAAACTAAATAATAGCAACTTCTTCTTCTTTTTATTTAAACAATCTCACGTATTATCAAACCAACAAATCAAGTTTGCTTTCTCTTCTGCAAGGTACTATCTTCTCTCCTCATTGGTATACTTTTTTGAGTTCAATATCAATGTTTCCTTTTCTTATTTAATGCAGAAATATGATAAATAGAAGCAGCAAATCAGGCAACAAAAGTCGGGTAAATCGCAAAGATAAGTCAAGTGGTGAAACATCAACAGCTCGTGAAGGAAATGGAGCTCGACTTAATCGCAAAGACAAATCCATTGATGACACACCAGCAAATCGTGCAGGAAAAGTAAGTTTTCTTAACATAAATTTAGCTTTTTTTAATATATTAGGAGTTATATATAACATATATTTTTATAAACATTTTAGTATAACTATTGGATCCCAAGAAAACAAATTTTACTCAACCTAGTGAGCGTTGAGTTAAAAGCAAAAGACTACATAATAAGACTGCGGACAATCCCGCTAAGAAAAGAATAGAAGAAAAATATTTTGAAATGACTGGAGATAAGATTATTTATGAGCCAGAGATGAGAAATAGACTAGACTACATGCCGCTACGACACCATTACAATATGTTAAGCAACCGTACCGGTGTTCGAATTAATCCTACGACAGAACAAATAGAGATGCCAAGTTCATGGTGGGACGATCGAATTGCTGTAAGTTTCACAAAATATTCATAAAACATATAGTACACGTATTTGTGAAGATGAGTCATAATTTTTACATAAATAACTATAGGAGGCTGGAACAACTAATGGAAAATTTATACGAGTGTTGCAAAGCAAACCTCTTCCTTTCAAAGAGCTACTTGATGAAATTTATGGTGAACATG
Organism: Brassica nigra; assembly: GCA_016432835.1. NCBI lineage: Eukaryota > Viridiplantae > Streptophyta > Magnoliopsida > Brassicales > Brassicaceae > Brassica > Brassica nigra. The sequence goes on along the minus strand of CM028245.1, from coordinate 4,645,167 downwards.
ATTTGGATCAAGATGAACGTTATTCACCATTCATGCTCGGTGAACATATCCAGCAAACGCAAACGGAGGAAGCTAGTGATGATGAAACAACAGTGGGAGAAACTGCAGAAGATAGTGGAATTCGAATTCCTTCTGAACCGATTAGCCTCTTAGCTTCAGATGATGAATTTCCCACTAGAGAAGAAGCACATCGATCTCCACCTCGTGCAAACAAGTCAATTTTGCGTGTCCAAAGTACATCTACTAAGCGTACAAATAGAAGAAGAGTTAATTTCGAGACACAAATCCAAAGTGGATTTCAGCGTGTGGAAGAGTCTCGCACAAACTTATTAGATGTTTTACGGTCACGAAACCACCAGAAACCAACTTTTGGAGATGCTTTGGCTCTATTAGAAACATTAGAAGTGGTACCGATGGGAAGCTTTTGGTGGGCTGCAAGTGGGTTGTTAATGAAAGACGAGGAAATCCGAGATGGCTTTATGAAATTACGAAGGGAAGAAAATAAAATCCGGTTTTTAGAAAGACTAAGTGGTGTTGATAGATATGGTGATCCATGCCAAATCATCAACTTAAGAGAGACGTCTACCACTTCAACGTCTTCTACCCCAATGGCTCATTCACAAATGGCTGGAATTACCACTAGCGCTTCACCAAGTTTTGGTCAGGGACTAGGAATGTTTGAACCAGGATCTTCTGGGACTAGTTTTTCATCTTTACTTGGGGTTCTTGGAACTAATTCGCTGGGTTTAAGTTCTGGGTTTTAATCTATTTTAGTTTAATGATTTTTTTAAGTTTTGTAATAAAATATTTTCTACTCGTTGCTTTGAAGAGATCAAATTTTGATAATCACCAAACATCCTGTCAAATAACATTTTACTACATGATACAACAATGACTAATAGTCATGTTTGTTTGGGTCGTCACTCCAACAATGGCCAAATAACTTTTAGCTAACTACATATACTTTTTAAATGTACATGTTTATATTCATTTTAAAAAACATAAGCTTAGATATTGTCACTAGTGATGCTCTTATTAATTAAGTATTTGTTCAGGAAAAATGACTAAACAATGATTGAGTATTATAGAAAAAAACAATGATTGACGTAATCTAATGAAAAAAACAAAATTGAGAAACCTAGGACTTGTTAAAGCTTCTTCTTATCGATCCTAACATATTTATTTATAATTTTTTTTTATCAGGAGTTTCGCATTGCAGAACTATTTTCAAATGGAATTGAAAACCTGTCCGATGAAGAGCTTACCGAGTTGATATTATTAGAAGAAGATGAGATATTCCATGCTTACATCACTCCTGCGATGGACTATTACTGTAAATTTTTCTACAAGGAACCAATGAGTCAAGAAAAGGGTAAAGGATGGTGTATGATCCGAAATCAGATTTATGGGAATGAAGGTTCATGTCGGGCTAGTGAGAATGAGTCGAGAGGGATTTACACGCCTGTGTGAGCTACTTAAAGGCAAGTATGGTTTACAAGACACTCATAGTGTATGCGTTGATGAGAGCGTTGCAATCTTCCTTATCCTTTGTGGGCAAAATGATACGCAATATGATCTTGGTTTAAGATTTGGACACGCGCAAGAGACAATAGGACGAAAGTTTCATGAAGTACTTGGGGCAATGGAACGAATGGCTGTAGACTATATGCGACCACGAACAGTTCAAGAAATGGAAGCTATATCTAAGCGTTTAGAAGGAGATGGTCGATACTGGCCTTTTTTCAGTGGCTTTGTAGGAGCACTAGATGGGACACATGTACCAGTTATGGTTACTCCGGGAAAAGATTCCATACGTTTTATAAGTCGGAAAGGAACAACCAGCCTTAATGTCTTGGCCATGTGCGATGCAGATATGCTTTTTACATATCGATCTTTAAACACCTTAAATTAAATACATAATATATATATATATGTGTATATCTATTAGTACATGGAAGTATACATGTGCGTACTTATATAATATCAAGTCTGTGTTTGCTTGGAATGGTTGGATTCATTCAGTGAGATGTGTTTAGCTGTGTGATCTGCTCATTTGTTGCGAACAGTTTTTTGAATCTTACTGATTTTAATTTATATAAAAAACGTGGTTAATCGCTCCGAAAACTAATCTTTGGAAAGGAAACTTGAACGGAGGATGCCAAGCAAAAAAAAAAAAACTAATTAAGGAAGTTTACTGATTTAGAGGATCACTGTGGCTTATTGTGTGTGTGTGGATATGTGCCATTGTGTCTACTTATAATCTTATTTCATGTATATATGTGTGTTAACATTATCTGTAAATTGTGTATCTAGAGTGGAAGTATGACTTTTCCAAATTTAGAAACATTTGGGAAGTCGAGGACATTGTATACTCAAAGCTCAAACAAGTACAACATTTACATACTAAAAGATGATAAAATGAGTGTATAAGATGATCACCATAGACACATTTGGAGACGATATATTGATATGTAATACGATGTTTCACTTGCAAATTTTTATGTATAAATATAAATCTAAATATTTTTGTGTATATAGTACTATGATAGAATGATTAGAAAATGTTGTAAATTTAACTATATATTAGTGTAACAGATTATTTATTTAGGAAAACTTATTTAAAAATATTACTCGAAATATATGGATTCTAAAGTTTAGAAGTTTAAGGGATACTGATCATCATTGATGTGTTATATATATATATATCTCAGTATTTTGTACGTGGATATTGAATAGCTCAATAAAAATACTACTGCAGATATATATAATTATAATATGTACCAATATGTGAACTTGTTACCTAGAAAAGTTTTGACAATATATTACCTCCAAATGTGGTATATAGATATACTTCATCTTTGTTTGACAACCTTTCTCATAGTTGGAAAATAAAATTGTTTAATATTGACAATTAAATCATCTTGAATATATAATATTAGTGAATTATATTTTTTATGTGACAACAATCTTATACCATTTGTTTAAACAATAAAATTGTTTTAACAAAATAAAATATAGTAATACGATTGTTCCGTATAAGTACTGAAATTTCTTTCATTAGCAGTGGAAATGGAAATGTTATTTGCTACAAGGGAAAAACACTATGAACTAATTATATGTTAAAAATCTCAAAATGAACAGTATGAAATCGGCAATTGAACGATTTAACAAGACCAAGATGGAGCAGCAACAACTATTGAACCCTGCATCAGAAGTTATGGTACGTATATCTGTACAAAACTTACACAACATACAAAAAGAGAGGAAGTTATCGTAACAAAGATCTTAGTCATGTTTGTGTACACTGAATTTAAGAGTTGATGAGTTAAATTTTGTTGCGTGTTATAGTTTTGGCAGAGAGAGGCCGCAACTCTAAGGCAAGAACTGCACTCGTTACAGGAAAATCATCGGTACGTACTTGCTTAAAATTGAAAATAATCACGAGTTTTCAATTCAAATCTAAATGGTATAGTCTGTGTATAAAAACTTCTCGTCATCTTCTTGTAACTACCTTCTCTTTTGGTTATATTCTTATGATTATGAGTTGTGAAAAGGCTCCCAAAATGGATATTATGTCCTTAATAAGTACCGTTTTAGATATATATAGCCATGTGTTGCGCAGAAAGATATATAGTCATGTTTGTATATTGTTTCTTGGTATAAACATGTAACTAGGGCAATAAAATCTCTGTATGTATAACATCCAATAAAATTTTGTAATGAAGCAGACAGCTAATGGGGGAGCAATTAAATGGTTTGACCGTTAATGAATTGCACAATATAGAGAGCAGACTTGAAATGAGTTTACGTGGAATTCGTACGAAGAAGGTAATATTTATTTCTCAATGTTTATGTACATGTTCACTCTTGTTCTTCTGTCATGGTGTATGATGTTGTAAGATTGACCATATAGAGGAAAAAAATTCGAACTAATATTCATTTTTCGAACCTTACAGGAACAAATGTTGACCGATGAAATCAAAGAACTAACCAAAAAGGTCAGTCTATATCACTCAGAATGTTAAATGATTTCCTTTTTATTACAAAATTATTTGCGAATCCTAAACGCGAATGTGAAAAGCAAACGGTTGATTTTCTTATAAACTCGCTTTTGTGTTTACAAATTACGAAAAATAATGTGGTTGAATAGAAAAAATTAAATTTGCTGTTAATTAACTAGGAAAGTAAATAAAATCTACTTACACATCTAAACACATAATATATGTTATGATTTCTAGTTTTTTTTCAGGTTCTTATAACTGGTTTATCTTTTGCAGAGGAATATTATTCATCATGAGAACCTCGAATTATCGAGAAAAGTACAAAGAATTCATCAAGAAAACGTCGAACTACACAAGAAAGTAATATAAAAACGTCATATTCATTACTTTAAGTTTGAATATGCAATGCATCCTTTGAATCAAAATCTCCTAGTTGAAGCTAGACATACAAAAGTTGTACTTAATGGTCTTGCAGGCTTATGCAGCGTCAAGCACAAATGTATTGGGACTTGGTGAGCTTGAAGATGTAGCCGATGAATCACATGCACAAGTTAGACTGCAGCTAAGTCAGCCTGAACAGTCCTGTTATGATTCCCCATCAAAGAGCTAAGATCATAATGAAAAGAGATACTTGTGCGTTCCTGATTCTCAAAACCCTTCAAACATATATACATGCATATATAATAATAGTGAAATCTCGTTTATAATGTGTCAATATGTTTTCATGTAGGACAAAGTGCAAGTATAATCAGAGAACAAACCGAAGGTTCGACTATGTACGATATACACACATATATATGATCAAGGAATGGAGCAGCGTGTTGGTTATATTCGTTCTAGCTTTCTCGTTTGGTTTTAAGTATATACTAAAGAGTTAACAAATATTAAGAAAACACATACAGTATATAGTTAAGGTGTTCAAATTGAAATTCGGGTTGATTGCAGTTTGTTTGTTTCTCGGTTTTCGGTGAATAGTAATTAAAATATGAGAGAGTGTTATTCTGGTTTATACTTCGGTTGACTTTGTTTTACCTTTCAGTTTAGAGTGGTGATGATGATGGAGCCTTTGTTACGTTATTAGGAGAATATTTATTTTGATTTTTCTTAGTTCTTTTGGAAAACTAAGGCTGCAACTGGATTGTATATTTTTGGAATGGAATGATGTGGAATGACCTATTCCATTAATTCCAAATAAAAATTTACCATTTGACATGAATGGAATAGAATACTCATTCCATCAATTCCACAAGAAAATAAGTAAAATATAAAGAGGAATGATTCCAAAACAAATTTGATTATGAATGAATTCCATTCCATTTTTTGCTGTATTTCATTCTTATCATTCCATTTATTTTAATTCCATCGATTTCATGTTTTTCTACCAGTTACAGCCTATGTATAATATGCTCCATACAATATATATCAAATTGAAATAGAAAACTGTTACTAAAACTACAGGGAACCATAAATTTAAAACGTTAAATATAAACAACGTATGAATTCCTTACTTCGCAAAAGAATCAAGTATAAATAAAATGAAAATATATGTTTTTCAGAGGAAAAAATGATAAATATCAGAAAATAGTAACAAGAATACAAGATTTTGGAATGTTTCCAAATGTTGCATCAAAAGTTCGATGTATTGTGAGTTAGGTCACACACCGATACAATTGAGTGGCGTCGCATGTCACGGTGTGTGTGTGTGTACATATATAACTGAAATTATTTATAGGGAATGATTGCTACCAAGCTTCATCGGAAAAGAGAGTTAGCAAAGAATAATGCATATATCTTTTCTTCATCTTCATGGGTGTGGGATCTACTATACTCCTTTCTACATGCCACTTCCCTTCTTAATAATCAAGCCACCACCATTTAGGTGTGGGATCTACTATACTCCTTTCTACATGCCACTTCCCTTCTTAACAATCAAGCCACCACCATTTCCAACCATCTGCATCTCTATTTTATGTTATATTTGAACCAAAAAAGAAGATATTTAAGGTTTAACTCATCAGTGAAAATGCTCTTACGCTCATTGGGAGAATTACGAACCGGAGGGAACAGAACATGGCGGCTGTACTTCCTTATCTTACAAGAAAATGGAATCTAGTGGGAAGAACTCATGGATCAGACCTGGGGAATGACTGTTTTCAGTTCCGTTTCCAGGATGAACAGGACATGCGTACGGTTCTGGCGAATCGCCCCTATCAGTTCGGACGTTGGATGATTATTCTTCAACAGTGGGAGCCAATTATCTCACCATCCTTCCCTTCTCAGATCCCGTTTTGGATCAATCTCAAAGGGATCCCGCTACACTTCTGGGACGAGAAGATCATCCGTGACATTGGACAGGAGTTGGGAGAACTGGAGCACTACACTCTTACTAAGACTACAGCTAGAGTTCGAGTCATGATGGACGGGCTTAAACCGCTACCTCAAGAAACGATTCTTGAGTTTTCTGCTGGGGAAGAATGTGTGATAGCTCTTGAGTACGAAAAGCTGGAAAACTTCTGTACTCTATGCCTGAAACTCTCTCATTTGGAGCGTAACTGTCCTGACAAACCAACCACCGAAGCAAGAGAGGGATTAAAGATGGAAATTTCAAACAACTCTGTGGAAGGCCCTCACCTCCCGTCTAGACACCAGCGCCATAATCACCATCGCACAGAGAGAATCTCCCCACCAGTGCATCACTCTCGAGATCATACAGCATTTCATCTTCGAGTGGACCGACATGGAAAACCTTTCGGGGACCGTGCAGCTACCTACCAGACTAGAGCACCTCCGCTCAAAAATAAGATCACTCCAACCTTGGAGAGAGACCAGCCAAGATACCCGAGGACCGACCGCAGCCCTACTCGCAGGAATCATGCTTCAGAGATTTCTCCCCAATACTCTACCCGTAGAGCAGAACCAAACCGGGCTCATCTAAACCAGAGTTTAGTATCACCCACGAGCCAACAGTGGCGAATAAAAGAGCAACACGCTGTCCGTAGTGGGAGTAAGGAGGGTACGAAAGGCCAGGAGAGACTTCCTCTAGAGAGGAACCTAGACAGAGAAGACTTCCCACCTCCACAACCTGCAGTTGGTCCACAGCCTAGATCGACGGAAGAAGTAATGGAGGAACTGAGAGAGGTTACATACCAGTATACGAACATAGCTGATCCTGTGGAAAGTGCGGCTCGTAGACAAAGAGTTTTAAGCGGAGAGGCTTATGGACTAATGGAAAAAACAGCAGCAAGCATTGTGGAAATGGAACGTGCAACCCAAGCAGCTCAACAAGCTTACCTAGAATCTTCAATCGCAGCAAATTCTCAGGAAGAAGCGATGGAATTAGGTTCAAGTACGGTCACCATCCCTCTGGAGACAAACCATCCCCCCCAACAAAGCAAAAGAAGGGGACGACCCCCGAAGACAAAAGACTTGCGCATCAGTCCAAAGGTCTTTAAAGGGTCAAGCTCAAGGAAACGTAATCTCCAAATCGCGGTAGCCTCACCTGCAAATACTGCGAGACAAATCTCTGGGATCTCGGGCCGAGCAATTAGGAGAACTGCTACTCCAGGATCTGACATTGCAGGAAATGGCATTGCAGATGGGGCAGGAACCAGTACAGCGCCCCCACGCCCACGGGCAAAAGTTTTTCCGGCAAGCACTCGGCAGGCTCGGGATTTTCCCCGGCAAACACCTCCTCTTCCTTAGCGACTCTGAGTTGGAACTGTTGTGGTTTGGGAAATCCCATAACAGTCCAACGACTAAAAGAGATCCGCAAGAAGATCTCACCTGCTATAATTTTCCTATCTGAGACAAAGAATCCTGATTCTTTTGTCCTCAAAGAGCTAGACTTTATGAATGAGGATAAGCACTTCCTGCTGCCACCATCTAGGCCAGGCAGTGGGGGAATGGCACTTTTCTGGAGACAAGATATCGATGTGCAAATCCTTTCCTCTTCACTGAACTATATTGATACGTTGATAACGGTTAAGGGTATCTCCTTCCACTCCACCTTCATCTACGGAGAACCAGAGACCACACTCAGACATGCTTTCTGGAATCAGATTTCATCTATGGCGGCAAACAGAGATACACCGTGGCTGCTCACAGGGGATTTTAATGAAATCATCGATAACTCCGAGAAGAATGGCGGACCGATCAGAGCAGAAGGGTCCTTCACCACTTTCCGCAACTTCTTATCGAATGGTGATTTGTTTGACCTTAAACACTCGGGGAACTATTTTTCATGGAGAGGGAAGAGACACAAGCATGTGATTCATTGCCGGCTTGATAGATCAATGGCAAATAGCTCTTGGTCTGATCTCTTTCCCTCGGGGAGATGTCACTACATGGAGTTTGAAGGATCAGACCATCGACCAATTATCACTTTCATCGACGATACAAAGAAGAAAGTAGGCAAGCTATTCCGGTACGATAGAAGGCTTAGCAACAACCCGGAAATCAAGCTCTTGATCGATGAATCATGGACCTCGGTCCCCCACCTCCCAGTAGAACATCGACTATCAAGATGCAGACGAGCCATAGCTGCGTGGAGCAAAACGCAAGTCACAAACAGCAAACTGCGAATTGAGAAGCTAAAGATTGATATTGAGACAGCAATGGCTGATACTATAGGAAAGGATACTCTTATCTCTAGACTGAATCTGGAACTTCTCAGGGCTTACAAAGATGAAGAAGACTTTTGGAGACAGAGAAGCAGACTTATGTGGCTTGCAGCTGGTGATAGAAACTCGGGTTATTTCCATGCAGTCTGTAAAGGGAAACGGGCTCGTAATCGAATCTCTGTAATAGAAAGTGTCGATGGCACTCCTTTGTATGAGGAACCTGATATTGTTAGAGAGATTACCTCTTATTTTCAGACTATTTTTACAGCAAAATCTGCACCCGGTCACTCCATTGAGCCTTCGATTGTGGTTGAACAAGCGCTCTATCCATGTATCTCATCTGAAACCAACGACAATCTGATCAAAATTCCCTCGGCAGAAGAAGTTAAAGTGGCTATCTTCTCTATCCATCCCGACAAAGCTCCCGGGCCTGATGGTTTCTCGGCATGTTTCTTCCAATCAAATTGGTCTACAGTTGGTCCCATGGTCACAAAGGAGACACAAGAGTTTTTCAGAACAGGTTCTCTGCCGGTGCACATAAATAACACCCATGTGAGGCTTATTCCGAAGGTGCAGAGCCCGAAGTTGGTTTCAGATTATAGACCCATTGCTCTCTGCAACGTGGTCTACAAGCTGATATCAAAGATCCTTACCCTGCGTCTGAAACCCATTCTCCATGGTATCATCTCGGAATCTCAGTCTGCTTTTGTGCCGGGAAGGGCTATCTCCGATAATGTTCTCATCACACATGAGATCCTCCACTATCTCAAGGGATCAAATGCCACAAAGAAGTGTTCAATGGCAGTGAAGACTGATATGAGCAAGGCGTATGATCGACTCGAATGGAACTTCATTCAACTAGTCTTGGAAAGATTAGGTTTCCACAGCATTTGGATCTCAAGGATTATGGCTTGCATTAGGACAGTCTCTTATTCGTACCTAATCAACGATTCTGTGCAAGGATCAGTGGTCCCTACTCGGGGAATTAGGCAAGGCGACCCTCTCTCTCCCTATCTTTTCATCCTCTGCAGTGAGGTGTTGTCAGGATTATGCCGGAGAGCACAACAGGCTGGCCTCCTAGCTGGAATTAGGGTAGCTAGGGGTTCACCTCGAGTTAACCATCTCCTATTTGCGGACGACACGATGTTCTTTATGCATTCGGATGAGGTAAGCTGCAGCACTCTACACTCGATTCTGCAGCAATATGAAGAGGCGTCCGGACAAACAATTAATACCAACAAATCGTCCATCACCTTCTCTGCAAAAACAACCCAGGAGACTCGATCTAGAGTCAAATCTCGCCTTGGTATAACAAGAGAGGGTGGGGTGGGAAAGTACCTTGGTCTCCCGGAACACTTCGGTCGCCGAAAGAAGGACCTTTTCACCTCTTTGGTGGATAGGATCAGACAGCAGGCTAATAGCTGGTCTAACCGCTACTTGTCGAGCGCGGGCAAAATGACCATGCTGAAAGCCGTGTTATCAGCCTCCCCAACACATGCTATGTCTTGCTTCCAACTTCCTGTGAGCCTCTGTAAGAGGATTCAATCAGCACTGACTCGCTTTTGGTGGGATGGGAATGATAATAAGAAAAAGATGTGTTGGACATCCTGGTCAAAACTCTCAAAGCCGAAGAAAATTGGAGGGTTGGGTTTCCGAGACATTCAACTTTTCAACAAAGCGCTCCTTGCTAAGCAATCTTGGCGAATTCTTACCAAACCGGACTGTCTTCTCTCCCGGGTTTTAAGAGGCAAATATTGTCACAAGGCTTCCCTCCTTACGGTTAAACCGACAACTTCATGCTCCCATGGATGGCGAGGACTGCTTCTGGGAAGAGATCTTATAGCACCGACTCTAGGAAAGGCTATAGGTGACGGAAACGCCACCAGAGTATGGCAGGATGCATGGATCAGGACGGATAAGCTAGAACGCCCAATCGGCCCGGCGAGGGAAGACGATCTAGACATCTATGTCTCCGATCTTTTGCTGAGAGGATCAGGGGAGTGGGACAAACAGAAGATCTCTCGGTTACTTCCCTCGTATGCAGAGCATATTTTCTGTATGAGACCAAGCCAGCTTGGTGCTGCGGACAAGTATATATGGCCTCTGAACATCTCAGGATCATACTCAACCAAATCTGGATATTTCGAAGCAGTCAAGCAACAAGAGCAGGAGGGAGCTAGACTACCACAATACCCAAGTAACCCACAGGACAGGCTCCAAAGTTTCAACTGGAACAAAAATATCTGGTCTATCAAGACAGCTCCAAAAATTCAAGTCTTCCTCTGGAAAATTGTGCAAGATGCCCTACCAGTAGGAGAAGCTTTTCCAAGGAGAGGGATCTTAACACACCCCGCTACGTGCAAGCGATGTGGAGCACCGGAATCGAGTGAACATCTCTTCCTGCAATGCAACTTCTCAAAACAAATCTGGGACAGCCTTCCTACTACGAGACCGATCATCTTTCAGGCGGCTACAACGTTCGATCAGATGCTGGAGTTTTCGCTGTCGTGGACTTGTCTCCCTCCCACAGGTATCTCGGGTAATATTTTCTCTTGGGTTTGTTGGTGTATTTGGACAGCAAGAAACCTACTGCTCTTTGAGAATAGAACACTCAATCCATCTGAGGTTCTCTGTAACGCCTTGCGACTCGCACGGGAATGGCAAGAGGCGCAATCGCAGAGTCAGAAGCCACCTCAAGCGTTGGACATCAATGGCATCCGGACCCAGGTTCATACATCGACTGATCACACTACTCTGTATACGGATGCGGCGTGGAGAAGCCAAGACAAAACTGCAGGGTGTAGTTGGATTCTACATAACCCACGGTTTGAAGAGACAATACAAGGTACTTCAACGGAGCGTTTTGTTGCGTCTCCTCTGATGGCTGAGGCATTAGCTGTGCGGGAAGCCCTGCGGCAAGCCAAGGCTCTTCAACTCACCAATATCTGCCTCTTGTCAGATAACCAGGTGCTTATCAAAGCACTATCCTCGAAACAACATCCGGTGGAGCTCTACGGAATCAACTTGGATATCGAGAACCTATCTCTTTCTTTTTCTTCTGTTTCCTTTGCGCATGTTCCTCGGAGCTTGAACTCCACTGCAGATTCCTTGGCAAAATCTGCTTTGTACTCTTGGATCCGTTAAACTCTATCCTTAATGAAATATTTGGTTGTTCAAAAAAAAAAAAGTAGCGCTCCGAACCAAACTCTTAGTTTGATATATATGATGATACCATATTTTGCTAGATAGAACATCAGTTTTAAACACGTGGATCACATTCTGGCTGTCCCATTATGTTTACACATATTTTTTTTATAGTGAACTTCATTTTCTTATCATGTTAATAAAATTATGTTGCTGCTAATAACGCTTTTCTAACTCAATTTTTTTTTTTTCTGATAACTTTTTCTATAGTTAAAATGTGGCTTGTAAATTGAGAAAGAGAAGTTGATAAAAGGATAAAAATAGAAATTGAACCAACTCGCTGAAGATGGTTTGTTGGGCTTTATCTCCCTACTTTAGCTTTATTTATTTTTAAAGCACTAAATTTTATCAATCATGTTGTAGCTTTATTTTTATTAGTCAAAGCCTACAATAAATTTCTATTAACTTGTACCAATCATGCTTTACCTTTATTTTTAAAACTACAGCAAAAAAATTAAAGCAAAGTTTATTCTTATGTATTTTAGGTAAAACACATGCATCTTTGTTTTATATGTTGTAGAAACTGTAAAATATATATAAAAAACTATCTATAATATCAAATTAATTAGATAATCATAATTAAAATATCTATAAATATTTTAATTTAGCTTTGGGTATTTTCAAAATTATTCAAATATTTTAAATAACATAAAATATTATTTACATACCACACTTTAAATAACAATAAACTTTGATAATTTATAACAATCATTAATATAAATTATTTTAGTTGATAAAAAATAATTATTTTATTTATACATCACATATATTATTTTGAAATATCTACAACATATAACTTACAGCTACAACAGATTTAACTACAGCAAAAGTTTCTGCAATAAAATCTACAGTAACGACTTTACATCTACAACCAACTTATCTACAGCTAAACTTTTACGGCTATATTTTTACAGCCACAGTCGAACCAATCATCACCAGCGCTATCTCTTCTTACAGTTAATCAGCGATATAGTTAAGCAAAAAAAACAATCAGCGATAGAAATCTATAATTTGGTTAAATTTTTTTAAAGATATATGTAATGTGTAGTTATTTTGACTAATGAATGCTTATATGAATGAATATGAACATCTTTTGACTAACGAATCCGCCGTTATTTATGGAAACGATCATCTTCTACTCTTCTTCTTGATTAATCAAATCGTATTCGATGTTGTCATATGACGTAATGAAAAAAAATTAGAATTATAGTACGTCTTTTATAAGCTCCATTGTTAACCTCATGGCGAGTGATATCCACAAACTTTAATCCCACTCATATTATTATATGCATATATATGAATATTATATGATCGATACTATATATGCATGAGCAGCCTATCAAAGTTGGAGGCTTCTTTTCTATCCATGCCTGACTTTACACCTCTATCATGCCCATGCATGGGTCCCTCCCTCCACCTCTCTCTCATTCCTTAAAACAATAGGAACAGAAGAGAGAGAGATGTGAGAATGAAGCAAAGCAAGAAGAACACAATTGTGACTTGTGGCAAAAATAGGGCTTTTCATTTGACTTTCTGTTAACTTTCATTTCATTCCATAGAGTGGTGTACAAAGACACTTGTGCTTTTCCTTCCATTGAGTGCGTGATTTCAATATCATTACTGCATCGATTTCCCATTTCTGGAGTAAACTCATGTTTTGTTTTTGGTTTACCTTGTATCGTATATATGGAGATTGATAATAAAGCTTGATTAGCTATGAGGGATGCTTTGCTGTTTTTATAAGCTTTTTAAAACTACACAACAAGTAATTTATATATTTCATAATGAATGGATTCTTAGTTTTAGTATTTGGTTTTATAAACTACTTACATAACATGTATTTTGACAGAATGCGCACAGCTTAACACGCCATTTATTATAGTTATATATACCATGTAAATCTTGTCGTGTTCAACGAAAATAGATCCCTGATTTCGATCCAACATTGCAATATTTTCAATTCGACTGATCATAATAAACACTGATTAGTCTAAATCGAAACTAGACATTAGACTGCACCATGGTCTCAACTTCTTCGGAAATATTACATTAGTATACTGTATATATCATCTTTTTTTTTTTCGTTCTAACCTCAACTCCATGAAATTTGATATCTCGAGAGCGTCGAACGTCCAATTACACTTGTTTGACAAACAAAAACATAATTTGTAACAAAGATACATAAATGGAACTAATAAAAACATGAACTTCATACATATATAATTCACGTATGAAACAAGATACAAGCTCAGATCTACCAGTCCATTTGTATGGAGCTCTAGAAAGATGAATAATATACCTAGTGGGAATGAAAAACATTGAAAATTTGGAAAATCAAGCAATATATGTAGTGTGTGACATGGGAACAAGAGTAAGTGGACTTGGCCCAGTGGGGTACTCTTATGCTCCATGCCTCTTGCTAAAAATAAAAAGTTGACACCACGAATAAAAATATAAAGCCAATTATTATTTTGTAAAGATAGACATTGTCAAATTAAAAGCTTTGACATTCTTTTTTTCTCCAGCAACCAAACTACGCACTCTAATTATACTTTTTATTTCCTTATTATGAAAGCATCCAAAGCCTTTTAGGAAAGAGCACTGCATAATACATAATGTGTTATGGGTCCTATATCCCTTTCGGAGGATTCAAGGCGAGGGAACAGAGAACAGTCAAAATGCAAAATGCCGACTCATTAATTATTAGGGCCAGTATATTTAAGCTATAAATGTGGTCGTTTCTATGAATGCGTATGCGTTATGCTAGATTTATCTTGTATTTTTTTTTTTTTGAATTAGATTTATCTTATGTTGATTGTTGAGAATATCCCTCTACGATAAAATTCTATGTGTCCATTTTCAGTAAACAACTAAGCTGATATATGATATATAATCACTTAAACACATTGTTTTTATCAGGTTATGAAAACTCTTATTCATTTCTGTAAGTCCATTTTCAGAAAAAAAACAAGCTGATGTATAGGATAGCATTACAAAATACAACATCCGAAGGCATCTCTAACCCCACTCTATTTTCTACACCAAATTCTATAATAGAGTAAAACTTTCTCCAACCCCACTCTATATCTCATTCTAAAATAGTGTAATTCTATTTTTCACTCTATATTTGGAGTAACTCTATTTCTCACTCTATTATAGAGTGAAAGTATTTTATTTATACTTTAGTCCTTTGATTCTTTAATCTTTTTATTTTGTAACTATTTATGTAATTTAATTATGCAAACATCATATTATTATCTTCAGCAAAATATATATGAGTTGAAATTTATTATTATTAGCCAAAGAAAACAAACACCAAATTTAAAATTAACCAAAAAAAAAAATACTAAAATTAAAATAAGCAACATAACATAAAATTAAAATCATAGAAAATTGTGATTTAATATTCTGGTAAATTGCCTCCAGATCCAATCGCGTTTTGCTATTGTAAAAGGACCAGTTCGTTTTTGGGAAAAAATGTGTTACATGACATTATGACGACATGTATAATTCTACACAACATGATAATTGAGGATGAACGGGATTTTGACGCACCGATTGAAGCGGGAAGAGAAGCTCCACCTCAGGGTTCAAACACCAGAGAATGATAATATTCGGTTTGAAGAGTTTCTTGGTCGATTTAGAAAAATCAAAGATAAAGAAGTTCATTTTGCATTTCAAAATTCGTTAATTGATCATTTGTGGGAAAGATACACTAATGGTGATGCTTAAATTGAATGTATTATGTTTTAATATAATGTAATTTTTAAGATAATAAATGTTTGATATAAATATATAATTTGTAAGAACATTGTGAAGTATAAAATATAAGAGATCAATTTGTAAATTTTGTAAGTAAAGATATTAAACATAAAATAAAAAAGAATAAATTTAAGAATATCTCTTTTTATAGTGAAATATAGAGTAAACCATTGGAGAGAAATTCTACTTTATTTTAGAGTTACTCTATTTTAGTGTAAAATCTACTCTAAAATAGAGTAAACCATTGGAGATGGTCTGAGATCAAACTATGACCAACTCTATTTCTGTTTGTTAAAAAACAACTCTTTTTCCTTCTATGTTACTCTTTAATTTGCTCGTATAATGTATTGTAAATCAAACATACTTTCTTTTGATTTTTAAATGCATGTGCAAGGGCTATTGATTTTTATTAAATGTAAATCTACAGATAATTTATATAACAGCATTTGTTAAGTTTTTTTTTTGAGAAAATCATTTGTTAGGTTTGATAACACAAACTGATAAAAGGACTGAATGTGACGTATTTTCACTTTTTCTTAAGACAAATTAATTTGCCAGATGAAGATATATGTTAAATCTGTTGTTATGTTGGTAGCAAAAATTAGGTATACCGTTCAACAATTAGGTTAAGTGAAATTCTTTTAAACAAGTCCAAACCATTTTAGTCTTTTTTCATTTCTTTATTAGCCGTGGATATTAAACAACCAAAACCGAATACTAGGTTTAGCCCAACAACTTCCTTATGCCGTAGTTCATACATACGATGTACACATGAAGTATAACTTAATGCCTCATGATGCGAAATAAACTGTAAACTCAAAAGAAAAACGTGTTTGAGTGGCGCGATGAGAAACCTCGTAGTCAATAATGTTAAGTGGTTTTTTGTGAAAAGAATAGAACTTGAAAAGAATATATATTTGGGTGTATTCAACAGAGAAAAAGTATTAGTAGTTGTATTTTAAACAAAAGGTTAGCCAGTCGAGAATAGAAGAAAAAGGCGTATAGGTGGCTACGTGGGTATTTCTGCCATGTAGAAAATCGAAGCGCATGCACAAAGTTGGACTCATGATGAGACCTCACATGTCATTTAATTTTTATTACTCTCTCTTTCTCTTTATTAACATATAATTATATATCAAAATACGTATTCTTTTATCTTGTCCCACAGTATATTAAGACGTATATCGTATTTATAAGAAGCTATCCCTTTGTCCGGACATTTTATTCTGTACAAGTTGATATTTTACACAAGCAAGCACAGATTGTACTTAAACAATGCCACACCTGTCTACTCCCTTTTAATCCTTGAGAACTTGAACGATGAAAGTTAAATTGAATCCGAACCATAACTACTTAAAGTTAAAACTGACTGAAAATATATACTTAACAATTGAAAGCCTTGTCAAATTATTTAAGCCCCCAAAATGATAATACTAATATAGCCAAAAAATCATAATACTTCTGTTTTTCTTCTATTTCATAACTGTTTACTTTTTTTAAAAAAAAATTAGAGGCCCTTCACGCTTCTCACGCGAGCAATGAAAATCCACATAATTTTCCTCATGCAATATCATCAACATCAATTACATCATCATGCACATATATATCATGATAATATTATTGTACATGTACAGATATCTGCATCACCATCATGATGATAACCAGAGAGTAGAGAAAATAGGAGAGAGAGAAACAAGCTATGTCCTTCTCACAGAGATAAAGACACCCTTTTTTGTTCAACCATTTTTTTCTCTCGAATAAATAAAAAAAATTTAAATTGGAAAGTAACGAAAAAACAAAGATTGGCCTGTCTCTCTGCCTCCTTATTTAGTTAGTTGCTTTCTATTTTATATAAATTTTTTATCATTACTGTTCTAGGTTGAGTAAAAACACAGATGGGTTTTGGCAGACACTGTTTTGCGTGTGTTGGCTTTTTCTCCTTTATGGTCTTTTCCCCTTTTATCATGCTGCACCTCTAATTTAATTAATTGCTAATAATTTGTTTAATCGATACTACAAAACAAAATTAGTGATTTTGTGCATATATAACAACACCAATTTGTACTTTTATTCAAAAAAAATCTACTTCGAAATTAAGTACAAAACAATTTTGTCCTTTAACAACAAGATATTAGTAATCTAAACAGATCCTTAAATTAAAAAAAAAAAAAAAAAAAAAAACAGATCCTTAAATTAATACCCAAAAATATTGTATTTTGTAGGAGAAGTGTTACTTTAATTTAGGTATAATCCCTAAAAGTTAAAGCTTTTATCAAATTCAACTTTCTTTCTCTCGCGCCTCAGAAAAAAAATAATTTCTTTTATTACAAGTTTAAATGTTTTTTGTACATGTCTTAAAAAGGATCTCGAGATTGGCGCCTGAGATAGAGACCACTTTGCTTCCCTTTTCTTGCTCCTCTTATCTTCTTCTCCTTCCTCTCGCCATTGCTCTCTAGCGTTTTCTCTCTTCTCTCCAAAAAAAAAAAAAAATTAACCGAAAGAACGAAAGAAAGCACAAAAAGAATTTTAAAAACATATCTTTTTTCCTTCTTTCCCAAACTCTTTTTTTTCTTCCCACCATTTATCTCATGAACGTTAGTGGAGGCTCTCTCTCTCTACACAGAGAGCCTACCCTTGAAAGCAACTAGGATCCCACGAAAGTTTCATTTCCTTAACTTGAAACTCCCATCTGGGTCTTTGCCTTAAATCTCTTAAAAGTTTAGACCTTTCTTTTTGAGCTATGATGGTCCACACGATGCACAGAGAGTCGCCGGACAAAGGGTTGGACTCCGGCAAGTACGTTAGGTACACGCCCGAGCAAGTGGAAGCTCTTGAGAGAGTTTACACTGAGTGTCCTAAGCCCAGCTCTCTCAGAAGACAGCAACTCATACGAGAATGTCCCATTCTCTCCAACATCGAGCCTAAACAGATCAAAGTCTGGTTTCAGAACCGCAGGTGAGAAAGTTGCTACAAATCATTTTCTTTCATGTTAGATTCATTGTTTTCTTTACCTAAAGATTGTCTTTTTCTGTTTGTAATTAAGTTCACAAAGACAAAAAAATGTTGACAAAATTTTCCATAGTGTTTTGATCTGACAATCTTTTTAGATCTCAGTGATCATCATGTTTTGAATTTTAATGTAGATCCATGTCTTGTAAAAATCCCCCAGAGCAGGAAACTTTGTTTGGTTTTAAGCTCTTTGACACAGTGGAAACTTTAAATGCAAGAAAGTGACATCTAATAAAATTGTCTTTGAATGCATTTGTTAACATTTATTTCCATCAAGAGCCTTCAATAAGATGTGAATTGAAGAAAAAATACATTATCTTTTCCTCTTTATATCATTTGGGTGGTTTTATGTATGTTGTCACTGTTCATCCACTACCATTTATTCACAACATACAATGTAACATATTTGTTGGCATGGTTGAGTTATTAAAGTTGCTTTTGGTGTTTTTAGATGTCGAGAGAAGCAGAGGAAAGAAGCTGCTCGTCTCCAGACAGTGAACAGAAAGCTCAATGCTATGAATAAACTCTTGATGGAAGAGAATGATCGTTTGCAGAAGCAAGTTTCTCACTTGGTCTATGAGAATGGCCACATGAAACACCAACTCCACACTGTAAACACTTCTTCACCTTAGTCTCTTTTTATGTTATCCTATTATATTTTTTGCTTATGTTTCTTTGGACTGTAGGCTTCTGGGACGACCACAGACAACAGCTGTGAGTCTGTGGTCGTAGTAAGTGGTCAGCAACATCAACAGCAAAACCCAAATCCTCAGCAGCATCTGCAACGTGATGCTAACAACCCATCTGGGTGAGTGCATATTATATATGTAAGCTTGTTGGACACTCTGTGACAACGTTAAATGGTTGTTTTTTGGTTTTAGTCTCCTTTCGATAGCAGAGGAGGCCCTAGCAGAGTTCCTTTCCAAGGCTACAGGAACTGCTGTTGACTGGGTTCAGATGATTGGGATGAAGGTAATAAACTCGTCAAGTGTGTATAATCTTCTGCTGTTCTTTTGTTATGTCTGAAAAAGATTTGTACTGATGAACCTTGTTTAAAATTGGTGTAGCCTGGTCCGGATTCTATTGGCATCGTCGCTATTTCCCGCAACTGCAGTGGAATTGCAGCACGTGCCTGCGGCCTCGTGAGTTTAGAGCCCATGAAGGTTGCTGAAATCCTCAAAGATCGTCCATCTTGGCTCCGTGATTGTCGAAGTGTGGATACTCTGAGTGTGATTCCTGCTGGAAACGGTGGGACTATCGAGCTTATATACACTCAGGTCCTCCCTGATTCTTGTATTCATCTAGTTGCACTTCCTTATAAACTTTTCCTAAGGCTTGCTTTGGTAATTATCAGATGTATGCTCCAACAACATTAGCAGCAGCTCGTGACTTTTGGACGCTGAGATACAGCACTTGTTTAGAAGATGGAAGCTATGTGGTTAGTTTTTGGTATCTGCTTTTATGTTTTTTTTTTGTGGTTTCTACATTTAAACTACTTCATGATGCTTTCATTCACTGTCTTCAGGTTTGTGAGAGGTCGCTTACAACTGCAACTGGTGGTCCCACCGGGCCACCTTCTTCAAACTTTGTGAGAGCTGAAATGCGACCAAGCGGGTTTCTCATCCGTCCTTGCGATGGTGGTGGTTCCATTCTCCACATTGTTGACCATGTTGATTTGGATGTAAGCAAAACGATTCAAAACACTTCAGCTCTCTTCAAGAATAATATGTTACTGACTTGGTTTTTTTTGTTTCCCTAGGCCTTGAGTGTCCCTGAAGTCATGAGACCTCTCTATGAATCTTCCAAGATTCTTGCTCAGAAAATGACCGTCGCTGTAAGTTCAAGCAATCTTGTTTATTCATGACCACCCCAACAACTTGGTACAATGCTGTGTTTTCTTATGTCTGGTTTCTTATTACAGGCGCTGAGACATGTAAGACAGATTGCACAAGAGACAAGTGGAGAAGTTCAGTACGGTGGAGGGCGCCAACCTGCTGTTTTAAGAACCTTCAGTCAAAGACTCTCTCGGTATGCATCACCTTAATTCAAATAGCTTCACTGCCAAGTGTCTTTTTCCTCTCTTTCTAATTGCTAAAAATGAATAAACTTCAGGGGGTTCAATGATGCTGTTAATGGCTTTGTGGATGATGGATGGTCGCCAGTGGGCAGTGATGGTGCAGAGGATATTACAGTTATGATAAACTTGTCTCCTGGAAAGTTTGGTGGGTCTCAATACAGCAACTCATTCCTCCCTAGCTTTGGTAGTGGCGTGCTTTGTGCCAAGGCATCTATGCTGTTGCAGGTACATATTGGATAATGGAAACAAGTTTCTTTTTATATTTCTGTCTTTCGTAACTCACATGCATCTCTTTCTTGCATCAAGAACGTTCCACCTGCTGTGCTGGTTCGTTTCCTTAGAGAACACCGCTCTGAGTGGGCTGATTATGGTGTGGATGCTTATGCTGCTGCATCCCTCAGAGCAAGTCCTTTTGCTGTTCCTTGCGCTAGAGCTGGTGGGTTCCCGAGTAACCAAGTCATTCTCCCCCTCGCGCAGACAGTTGAACATGAAGAGGTTGCCAAAGGACAAACAGCTTCACTTCTGTCTTCTCTCTTACTACCTTATTATAGTCCTGACACCTTTCCTTGTTTCAGTTTCTTGAGGTGGTTAGACTCGAAGGTCATGCTTACTCACCTGAAGACATGGGTTTAGCTAGGGATATGTACTTACTACAGGTTTTACTTCATAGCTTCTCGCTTGCTCGGTTCTCTTGTTTTACATTTTTGTTAATCCTTGGTTCTTGTCCACAGCTTTGTAGCGGTGTTGATGAAGATGTGGTTGGAGGTTGTGCACAGCTTGTCTTTGCTCCTATCGATGAATCATTTGCTGATGATGCACCTTTGCTTCCTTCTGGCTTCCGTGTCATACCTCTTGAACAAAAATCAACTCCGGTAATATATCAAAATCTCATTTAAAGATCATTCCAAATCACATATATGTTCTAACCTTTCACTGTGATATAGAACGGTGCATCTGTGAACCGTACATTGGATTTAGCATCATCCTTAGAAGGATCAACACGTCAGGCAGGTGAAGCAGACCCAACTGGTTGCAACTTTAGGTCGGTACTAACCATAGCATTCCAGTTCACATTTGATAACCACACAAGAGACAACGTTGCTTCGATGGCACGTCAGTACGTGAGAAACATAGTGGGATCGATTCAGAGGGTTGCTCTAGCCATTGCTCCTCGTCCTGGTTCCTGTATCAGTCCAATATCTGCTCCCACTTCCCCTGAAGCTCTCACTCTTGTCCGTTGGATCTCCCGGAGTTACAGGTACTAATCAGCTTTCTAGGTTTACATATTCTAATCTAAGTGTTTGTTTAGTCTGAAACTCTCTTTGTGATGGCTGTTGTAGAGTTCACACTGGTGCAGATCTGTTTGGATCTGATTCTCAAATCAGTGGTGACACTTTGCTGCATCAACTCTGGAGCCATACCGATGCAATCTTGTGCTGCTCTATGAAAACAAATGTGAGTGAAGGGCTTCTAGGGACATGTTCTTGAATTTGTTGAGATAAGTGTGTGACAATAACTCTTTGTTTTGCCAGGCTTCACCGGTCTTCACATTTGCAAACCAAACCGGTTTAGACATGCTGGAAACTACTCTCCTAGCACTTCAAGACATAACGTTAGACAAGACCTTAGACGAGTCTGGTCGTAAAGCTCTTTGCTCTGAGTTCCCCAAGATCATGCAACAGGTTTGTTTCCTTTTTCATTGTAAACTTTTTACCATTTTCTTGAAAAGTCATTATCTGACTTGGAATCTTGATTTTTTTTTTTTGTTGTAGGGCTATGCTCATCTCCCTGCGGGTGTATGTGTGTCAAGCATGGGGAGATTGGTGTCTTACGAGCAAGCAACAGTGTGGAAGGTTCTTGAAGACGACGAGTCAAACCACTGCTTAGCTTTTATGTTTATTAATTGGTCCTTCGTTTGAAGGAGGGCTGGATTAATGTAAGATATTAATGTTAGGTTTCTGTTATTTGGATTTTGAAATTTCGAGCACTAATATATAATATGACTATTGTATAATCTTTTGCGGATTGTTTTCGTTTCTATGTTATTTCAGGACATTATTATGATAATATGGTTATGTTATTCAGGATACTATTATGATCATGTTGATTTCGCCATGTAAGATTTTTAATTTATATTTTCTTTTATCATCTTTTTATTGAGTTATATCACTCCTAAGCTGCATAAAGCAAAAAAAAAAATTATAAAGAAAAAAAACTGAAATTCTCAAAACATGTAATTGGCAAGAAATTATAATTTAGTATGGGTATATATTTGGTTTCTGAGGAAACATTTTGTTTTGTAATAGAAATAATGAAATTTAGAAAATTAAACTTAATTACACTGGAATTCATCTATATTTTAACTAGGGATGGGAAAAATATCCGTAAAATTTGATTCGATAATGATTCAATCCGAAAAATCCGGATATCCGTAACTTTACGAATCGAAGCAAATACTAAAATTCAATATCCGTCAAATAAGGAGCAAATCACAAATACTCATTTAAAAAAACAACGAATTTCCGATCCGATCCGTAGTGTACATATTATATACATGTATATATAAAGTTATGTATAATTTTATATCTCTATATAGATTTTTAGGTATTTTATCCACTAAATTAATTATTTGGTCATTAAATTTTTAAAAGTATATAGTTTTAAAATAATTTGTAATGAAAGTATTATAATATATATTAAAAAATTCTTTTCTTTTAACATTTCTCAAAGAAATAATTTTTTTTACCGGATTGACGGATCGAATCGGATATCCGGTAAAATATACCGATTTTTATGGATATCCGTAACACCAAATATCCGGAAGATTACAGATCGAATCGAATCAGAAATTAAATTATTCGTACGGAGCGGATCGGATCACGGATATCCTTAAAATTACGGATATCTGCTCCGTGCTCACACATAATTTTATTGACAAGGAATAATGTTAGATTTGTGTATAATGAAGGATGGTCCAGTTTGAATAAAGGTTATAGCTTTGGAAGCTGTTTCTAGGCTTCTAGCACTGCAAAACCGTATTTTCATGAATTTTCACAATAAATGTATCTATAGTTTTCGTAAATTAAATTGAGATTGTATCTATAATTAGAAAATTAAATGATGATGATGCCTCTCACTCTATAAGTTATAGGCAGAGAAAGATATAAACGTTTTCCCTCTTTAAGGTGTCTATTTGAACAAATAAATTTTATATATATTTTTACATTCTGTGACAAAGTGACAACTTTGATAAAAAGACACATCACCAAAATAGCTTGGGTCTTAATATTCACACCAAAAAGATAGTTTGGGTTGAATTATACAATTCATAGAGTTAGAACATCATTAGGCGAAAAAACTTGATATTGCAGAGTCTTAATATTGACATGCTATTTAATATATAACATAAAAACTTATAAGTGTTTGGTACCAAAACAATTTTTACACACACAGTGTCGGTTCTTACCCATGGCAACATGGACAATTGCCATAGGTCCATAGGTCTAAAAAAATTTAGTATTGTTTTACTAATTAAAAAATCTATTTTTGTTTGTGAAATTATCAATTAATTTGTGAAATTAAAATAAAAAGGTCCATGATTAACTAAACCTAATTTAAATACAATAAAAACAGCAAAAATATTCTTCACCATTCTCAATTTTCCATTGCAAAATCTAATTTACACACAATTCCCATTTAAAAAAAAATCTTTGAATACTATAACTTTTTTTGCTTTGATTTAATGAAATGCAATAAATAAATGTTGAGAAAAAATTTATAAAAAGGTCTTTATTTTATATTTTGTCTAAGGTCATTAAATTTTTTAAGACGGTCCTGTACACACAGTATCCCTAAAAATATGCAGATCAAACAAAAGGTAACATAACTTACATATGACTTCTTCAGCTTAATATTGACATGCTAAAATAGGTTTCTTTAAAATATAACTTAAAAAATAATTATTTGATAACAAAACATTACTTACACAGTATCCCTAAAAATATACAGATCAAACAGGAGATAACATAACTTACGTAAAGAAAAAAGAGCCCAAAATATGTTTCGACAGGACATTCTAATTAGTGTGTGTATATAATTGGTTATAACATTTGTTAGTTTATAGAAATAATTAAATTTCTAAAAGTAAATTTGATTGTGTATACGAGGATTCATCTATATTTTAATAACAAAGAAACAATTAGATAGGTTCTGTATTGTGAAAATGGTGTTGTATTTTGGGGTATGTATATTAATATTTATAAGAGATAAATATTTGTATTATTGGCAATGAATGATGTTAGATTTGTGTATAATGGAGGATGATCCAGTTTGAATAAGGTTATTGCTGTGGAAGCTGTTGCTAGCACTGCAAAGATGTATTTGCATGAATCTTCACAACAAATGTATCTACAGATTTCGTAAATTAAAGTTTGATCGTATCTATCATAAAAGAATTAAATGACGATGCATCTCACTGCATAAGCTATGAGCAGAGAAAGCTATAAACGTTTCCCCCTGTAAGCTATCTATTTGAATGAATAAGTTTTATATGTTTTTTGCATTCTATTGAGTCTATGACTATGACAAAGTGACCACTTTGGTAAAAGACACATCCCCAAAATAGTTTGGGTTGAATTATACAATTTATGGAGTTATAACATCATTAGGCGAAAAAATTTTGATATTGCAGAGTCTTAATATTGATATACTATTTAAAATATAGCATATAAACTAATTATTTGGTAACAAAAATAGTTATGCAGCATCAGTAAAAATATACAGATCAAACAAAAGATAACATAACTTAGGAATGACTACTTCAGTTTAAGTCATAAGCTACGTTCCCCTAAGACTTTTTTATCTCTTTATTTTTTTTTTCAAAAATTAACGATACCCATTATTAGACAAAATCATATTTTAATTTCTATTAAATTTAACATAAATCTAAATTTAAAAACCTAAATTATCCATATATTTAACTAAACTCTCTTAAGCATGATCTCCACATGAAATAAATAGTTTTAATTTTAAAGCATATAAACTCAAAAGCATATTCTTTTTCTTTTACATAGGCCATAATCGATTTAAGATTTCATTAATTCTTTATGCACCTCCATCAATATAAATATTTCTTTGTTGTCCATTTTTTCTTCTAGAGTTTATAAACACAAAAAAAGTTTTGTATATATGATCTTGTTTTCGAGACTAATTCCAACTCACACAATATAATTAAACATTAGATTTTGTTGTGATTTGACACCATCAAATACATAACTAATAAAGCATGGGATTGGTGTGTGGATCCTTAATACTATGAGTTTGTTTCTAATGAAAAATGAATGGTCTGGAGACAACATATGCATATTGTGTAGCCAAATATGGTTAAAATGAACTCAAACAAAGATGGTCAAAGCTAACATGAGACTGATACCTAATTAAGCATATAATTTTCATATGAACATTATTTGTGCATAGCAACATAGAAAACCAGAAATGGTCTGCTTGAGTTAGAGATCCTTAGGGCTATAGGTCTGCATCCTATGAAAACCAAAAATGGACTTCAGACCACATATGCGTATTGTGTAGCGAAGTGTGGTCATAAATGGGTTCGAACCAGTACAATCAGTGGCAGTCATACACCGATGTAGAACGAAACATTTAGCTGGGATGTTTTTAACCCATGTACTGTTGTTATGGTTGGTGTGTTTGATAGCGTGGAGAGAAAAGATGGAGGTGCAATAGAAGATTCAAGGATTGGAAAAGTAAGGATCAGACTATCTCAACTCCAGATTGGTTGAGTTCACACATATTCATACCCTCTTACACTAGTTCAACCTAATGGAGTCTAGAAAATGGGTGAAATCGAGCTGGCAGTGAAACTGACTTGCCCTCATGGCTCCAGCTGATGCACACATACTGGCAGCCTGTTCTCCCGCAGATGAACTACAAATCTCCTCTTGGTTCAGTTGACGCAGAAGCTGTGAGACTTAAAGCAGTGCATGTTGTGACCACGCAGTTGGCCAGGTCAGAGCCACCTCTGAAATATACTGTTGTCGAATATTTACTAGATTCAGAGGCACACCTTTGGAGTGTACGCAGAGCAAAGATCATGACAACTTGAATTATGGACACTTTGAGCTTGATCTACACGAGAGCAGTTGATATATGCAACTGGAAGAGTACTCCAAAGACTATCTTTGTGTTTCTCTGTGTCATGGTGTCTATCTTCTTCGACATGGTGTTTTCCTCGATACTGCTTGGAGTTTTATTCACATGTCTCTTCAAGTTCTTTGGGAGTCCAAGATTGCCAATACACATGACAATACTGTCATTGGTGCTTGTTAGTGCAAGATGCACACAATTAAGTACGACAGAAGATAAATCAAGAGACAATTGGGTTAGCAAACACCTTTTGCTTTAATTAGAAATCTCTATAAACAATCTATTACAGACTTACTTAATCAGTTTTACACAACTTGTTAACACACTAACAATTGCTACTGAAAGATTCCTAATCTACCCAACTTCCGTCTCTATGTCGTTTGCTACGCCAGCGCCTGACTCAGAACGACCCAAGAACACCCAAAAGAATTTTCACCCTTCCTCTATAATAATAGCTAAGTGTCTTGTCGATTCCTCATCGACCCATTGCTCTTTTGTAGTGATTACCACGTTTCCCAAACCCCTTCTCCAAGGCTCTTCAAAGAAATCACGCATATGAACAACTTTCCATATTAATAAGTATACTTTTCTTTTCTTGGAAATATACTTATTCTCCAAGGCATAAACTTGATCCCCAAGTTTATCTACTTGCCTTCTCTCCAAGGTATAAGCTTGCTCCTCAAGCTTAACCTTATCTTCAAGGTATAAACTTGCTCCTCAAGTTTAACCTACTCCACTTCAGCATCTTGCATCCACGTGGTACTCCCACTCCGCATGCTTCCTGGAACACTGTCTAACGCCACCTGCGTCAGTGACTATGTCAGCGACTACGTCAAGACATAAACCACATTTATCCTTCTCCAGCTCGGCTTCTTGCATCCACATGGTACTCCTACTCCGCAAGGCTGCTGTATTAATGACTGATGCCATCCTGCACCAGTGACTGTGTCACCAACTTTATCAAGACAGACTATTGACATCTACAAGCTCCAGTTTGAATCTACACTTGATACATATCAGACAGACTTTGAGGACGAGCTTGATACCTATCCTTCCTCACAGCCAGAAGATGATCTGAGGGTTCGCTACAACAAGGTAAGGAGGATAAGGGGAAACTGTCAGACTGTTCTTGCTCAGGTTGCCGGCATGATTGAGAGGATCTCACTAATTCTATGCTGGTGTGACCGACGTGCCACTGCACTCTTCCTGCTGATCTGCTTCATAGCAGGTGTAGTGAACATTCTCGAGGCTTGCATCTTCATACGTTTACTCTCGCTATAACTACTATGTAACACCTAGTCAGGTGATTCAATCCCTTGTTGCTGTGTACCTCATGAGACCTCCCAGGTTTAGGAGTCAAGGACTACCACGGTTCATCAACTTCCTGCTGAGATTTCCTTCCATAGATGACGAGTTCTTGCTCTGAGACTCTTTTATTAGGAAGAGTAAACTTTATTATCGCTTTTCGTCCCTTGCTTTATGATATCTGGTTTGTGAAACTGTAGTTGTTGTTTTGAGACTTTTTCTTTTAGGAAGAGTAAACTTTATTACCACTTTTGCTCCCTTGCTTTACGATATCTATACTATTAAAAGAGAAGGAGTTTTAAAAAATCTACCTATGCAAGATTGTTTGGACCTTTTTATTTATGTTATAGTTTATATTGCCTTAATTAATCAACCCACCTAATTCGGTTGATAATTAGATCACCCGACATTTTTGTACCAAACGTACCTTTTTAAACATCTCGACATTTAAGTTTATTATTTTAAATTCATACATAAGGAAAAATTCAAAATAAATTAATAATATGCAATATAAATATTTTCGATCTTCTTTACCAAAAAGAAAAGAAAAGTTTGACCTTATATAGATAACCAAACATAAGAAATCAAAATAGTATCAATCGTGATACTATTACGTTAAATTAATTTTAAAATTTATAAATTTATAAATTTATAAATTTAAAATATATACAAAATCAAATTTGATAAAAACACTTTAGTAATATATATATATAGATATACGTTACGTTAATTGATTTTCAAAAGTTATTTATAATTTTTTTAAGATAAGTTTAAAAATTATTAAAAACCCTACAAATTCTTTTTTTTCTATTTCTGTTTAGCAAAAAAAACCCCTACAAATTTGTACTATTAAATTAGCCAAAAATTTTTAAAGTAAATATTAATTATAACCAACTCAACACATTTAACTCTTATAAATTACACACAAAATATAATGAAAGAATAGGTTTGGGCATTTGGGTCGTCGGGTCAGGTATAAATTGGTTCCTTTCAAGTTCGAGTTGTTCGGGTCCTTGACATTTGAATGCAACTAGGTATTTGAAAAAAAAATCGGTTCATTTTGGATCTAAGTCAGTTAGAGTCCATAATTTAAAATACCTACAATTTGAGTACCTAATGAGTCCAGTTCTATTTAGGTATGTAGGACCCAAAAAAAACTCAAAGCACCCGAAAAAATCTTAGAATCCGAAACATAAAATACCCAAAAGTCAAAAAAATATTTTAAAATATTGAAATACCCAAAAACCCCTAAACTTACCTGAAACTATAGACCTAAAACGTGAACACGAAACCTAGAAAAAATATTTTTAAACCGAAAAAATATTTGAATACCCAAATATACAAAATATACAAAAAAAAACATTTTGGATACTTCAGGTTACAGTACTCGAACAGATATCCGCGGGTCAAAAAAATTCGATAGGTACTTTTTCCTAATTCTAGATTCGAACAAGTATTTCATGTCAGTTTTTGTTCGTTTTCCGGATCCAGGTAAAATTCTCATGCTTAAGAAAGAGTTACATAGAAGTTTATATACAGAATTTCAAATAAACTAATTCATAAGTTATATATACAATAAATACAATTTTATATCCACTTTGTTTATAACTAAAAAACCCCGCGTTTTCGAATTGCGGGTCAAAATCTAGTCGTTTGTTAACAATGCTCTCGCTTTTGAAACTGTGAAACATTGTGGAGTTTTATGAAATACTCTTTAGAATGTTATTGAGATATCTTGGAAATGGAAAATCACCATATATTATTTCTTTTCCATAACGATATGTATTTCCTAATGCTAATGATTATATACGTTAATTAAGCAGATTTGTCTTCTTCTATATGAAGAGATCAAGTAGGTTGACTTGGAATCCCGAATAAATTGGTTCTTTTAATCATATCTCTTAACCGAGTCAATTGTTGATAATGGGAGAATGAGTCTTCCTAATGTTTAGGGACTGATTGGTTCCACTTTGCATATACTTATCATGCGGCAAAACTTAGCAGCACATTCACACTAGCTACAAGCCAGTCACACAAACACAAATATTCAAAAGCATACGTTAGGAAAAAAGAACAGAGTCGCCTTTGTCTTTCTTTTTCCTGCATAACAAGTTAACATAAAAACTAGATAAAAAACGACTAAGCAACTTAGAAGACAAGTATTTCCTTTCCCTTTATCACCAGTCCAAGCCTTGAGGTTTTGGAATCAGTTCTTCATGTTTTCCGTATACTAGTTCAGTGGCCATCTTCCTTATGAAAGAAGGAAACCTTAAGAAAGAAAGATAGAAAGGAAGTTTTTCAGCAACAAAGGGATGGTCCAAGAGCTCATCCACGGTGGCCCTATCTGTCGGCCGCCACGTCAAACATCGCCTCAAGAAGTCTGTGGCTTCCGGAGAGATCTCTCCGTGTAGCCTCCACTTGTAAGAACTTCCCGTATCAAGTGGAACGGCCCCAAACATCTCAAGAACCGTACGCCCTAGAGACCATATATCACGGGCTGGTCCCACCAATGTTTCGTCCCCAACAAACCTGTTTGGATCAGTGCACTCAAGGGGCATGTACTCACGGGTTCCAGGATACGAGAACCTCGAGTCCATTGTAGGCTCTTTGGATAGACCGAAACCACCAAGCTTGAGTTCCCATGGAACTCCACAAGTGCTTGAACGAAAGATGAGTACATTACACGGCTTGAGATCACAGTGTACGTAACCTTCCGAGTGAAGAGCCTTGAGCCCTTGTAGGATCATCCGGGTGGCACGCCTGACACTAACCTCAGGCAATGCACCTCCAGCATCAGAGATTAACTTGTTGAGATTGCCTAAGGAAGCAAACTCCATGTAGATGTGACACAACATCACGCCTTTGGAGTTGGTATTATAGTGAATGTTATGGCTTGAAGCTCGGGCAATGAAGGGATTGGTGTGGAAACGAAGCATGATCCTGAGCTCCCTCTCGAGATACTTGCAATTTTTGAGAATACTTGTCTTCCTCGCGTAGGATTTATGCAAGTTGGAATCATTGTCTAGAGAAACACAGCCGTAGATACCTTTGTGAATAATAGGGACAGTCTTCAATGAAGACTCCTTAACATCTATAATAAGCTTCTGCTTCATAATTGACTGACCTCTTTCGTTTCTTTTGGTTAGCAAGACTTCAAGTTATGCTTTGTGGGGATATTTACATGTCTGATTTAGGAATATTTAGTTGTAAACAAAAATGTAAGTTTAACATTGAACTACAAGTTTGATTTAGTTTACATATTGAGAGATTTACTAGCAAAACGTGATCTCGTCAAAAACCAAAGATAACACAACAACCCAATAGCTTTGTACAAAATCGATCCTTTGAAAGCTACGGATGCATGCAACCATGCAAAGTACAACAAAGGACCTTATTAATTCACTAGTTATCTAGTTACAACACACGTAGCTCTCACAAAAATAGACTCGTGCAGAATGGTAAAGTGGTACTGAAGAATAAGATGTAAAACAGCATTTTATGGTGAAGTTTTGTCGGAAACAGAGCATTTGTGCTCAACAAGTTAAAAAGGGTTGAGCATAAACTACATCGAGAAGATGAAACTGAAAAAAAAAAAACTGAAAACACAATTAGAGACAAGGAAAAATCAATATATAGTATAAGAAAAAGTGTTAACATAATCAGAAAGAGAAGTTTTACTAGCAATTCATTTGCAATTTACATAAACATAAGAAGGCACCTTTGAAATCAAACCATATAATAGGGAATTAAAACGATGATCTTGGATAAAAATTGTTTCAACATATCAAACTGGAGCAATTTTGTTGTAAGACTATTAATAATGGATGGCTGCCAAGATCGAGAGCTTGATTATAGTTTTAGTTTTTCTTTAGAATTTAGACGGTAGGTTATTAGCTGTGAATTTAAATTTTATTGTTGTAATTAGCCCCATAAACTTGGCTAGCTTATTAGTACGTTTAACATTTATTTTCATCTAACAAGTATTTAAGTTTAAACTGAGCTTCGAATGTAGATTTTTGTTGTAGATGGAAGATAACCGCATAACAAAAATCAAAAATAGACAGGTGGAAAGATAGACTTGGGTCTATCTCCAAGCAATTTTCATGCGCTTAGCGCATTAATTCACCACTATTTATATATGGATTGTGAACTAATCCATGTCTTAATTATTGGATACATGTCACCTTAGGTTTGTAAGGTTTAGAGATAATTCTCTGACTAGTGGTTGATTACACCAATGGTTGGTGGCAATTCAGTTTAACAAAGCGAGCTATCACGATCTCTTTGCTCAGGCTATTTAGGCGAGCTAGCAACTATACGACTATGGTCTTCTTCTTTTTCTTTTGAACACACATACGACTATGGTATATTTACTAAAATTTGTATTGATTTAATTAGGTAAAGAATCATAGCGATATCGCGCAGAAACTCATTTTATAAAAATAAAGATGCCATATTTTATATTTTTTATAAAAAAATTGTAACTGTTTTCAAGGAAAAACAAGTATTTTTTGCATCTATACTCTTTTACAGATAATACTGAAAATCGATATTTTGTTCTATAAGTTTGGTGGTAATAAAATTAAAAATACGTTAGTACCAAATTTGTCTTATTATCCGTTTAGTTAATTTATTTTGGAATCTTAAATACAACTTAATTTTTAAAACTTATTAAAAAGCAAACACATTTCAATTTAGTCATTTACTAAATTAATGAAGTAACTTACAACGATAACTCTGATATTCATGATTCATTGATTTGTCTGGAATCATTGAAGATGTGTGTGTGGTAGAAACATGACTACATGATAATTGTAAGAAATCTTCTTAACATATCACAAAACCTTCTGAAAGTGAATATTTGCAATTGTATGACTTTAAAAATCTTTATATCTCTTTGTTTGACTAATTTATAGTTCAGAATTCTTTATTTGAATTGTTAAAAACATTTATTGAAGTATCACACATAATATATTTTGGTAATTCCAATTTAAATTTAATAGTCTGAAATTCTTGAGATCAAATAAAATCATATATAGATTCTATCATGTTTTTCAAAAGGTATATACAAAATAATTGTAATGGCTTAAACATAACTGTAACGTTTTCAATTATAATGCTTTTTATTGCAATATTCTAATATATTTGATTATATTAAATATTTTAAGAGAATCTATATAAATAAGTTTTAAAAAATTATTAACACAATTTTTGTCGTAAAATTTTAATCAGTTAATTCAGTTTTTATTTTTTCAAGTATTTGACCAATTTATTTATGAGTAATTTCGTATCTAATATTTCATGACTAATATTTATTAGTTTCATTAGATTGTTTCCAAAATGTGTGAACAAAAAATTTATGATGGTTCAAACATTTTAGAAACGTTTTTCAGTTTTTACGTTTTCTTCCTTTTA
Source organism: Brassica nigra (assembly GCA_016432835.1). Classification (NCBI taxonomy): domain Eukaryota; kingdom Viridiplantae; phylum Streptophyta; class Magnoliopsida; order Brassicales; family Brassicaceae; genus Brassica; species Brassica nigra. The sequence goes on along the minus strand of CM028245.1, from coordinate 4,611,613 downwards.
ATAAGACAATATAATCTATTTAAAATTTTAAGAGATATTTTGATTAATTAAGTTTTAACATTTTTCAATTTATTTAAACAAAAACAAAGATACACCATGACAAATAGAGTTCTCTGTGTTTATATGTATTTTTCAAAGATATTTGATGATATTTTAAATGAATCTCTCTCTTTTAACAATGATTGTGATTTGTTAATACCCACAACTCCTTACACAGAGGTTTAATGGTTGCAATGATTTATAACCAAACATTGCAATTGTTAGCTAATGGTTACAAGGGTTAATAACAAAAATTTTAATTTATCACCAAAGAATATAATCACCAACAGTTGCAATGGTTCATCACAAAATATTGCAACGGTTCATCACTAAAAATTGTAGTCACCAATATTTTCAATGTTTCATTTAATTAATTGAATTTTTACACAAAATAAATGTAATGATTCACTTAAACAGGAGTAAAAATTTGCTTAAATCTGTAATAGTCTTCTCCCACTTAAGTGTAATCATAAAATCATTAAATAAATAAAGCATATATCAAACTTATGCATAAATAAAATGTTTTAACCAGTGCAATTATTAGAAAGGAAATACACATATTTAGACACATTGTTAGAATGTAAAGATAAATCCTTGAAATTTTAACTTCTTTTAAACTAATGCAGTTTTATGATGATAAGATACATGTATGATGATAAGACACATATATGATGATAATATTTGTGCATATATAAAAACACAGCTTTAAACATTTTGACACAACTTAAATGAAAAACAAAGCAACTTTTATAATGAAAACCACATACTTAGACGAAAAATTATTTTTAAAGAAGTTACAAAATTTATAGGATGATAATACACATCCTTAGATATTTTATAATCTGTAAAATCCATTTAGTTTTAAAGATAAAAAGGCACATCCTTATGAAAAATATATTCTAAGACATTTTGAAAACTCTTAAAATATACTAATTTAAAGATAAAACACACTTTTAATAATTTCACACCTTCTTAAAAGTAGAGGACAAGCTAGAGTTAAATTATATTGAGTGCACTAATAAGAACTTTCCATGATTATTTATTAGATTATTTTTATCTATGAAATTTGGGTCCATGGGCACCTAATCTTCCCTTACTTAAATATATTGCATTTTAAGATGAAAATATATGTTATTATAATTTATAAGAATACAAATCTTTAGACACTTGACAATTTTTTAAACAAGTGCAATTTTTAAGATGAAAAGCCACATCATTAGATATTTTAGTAACTTCTTTTAAACTAATGCAACTCTTAGATGAAAAGACACGTTATTAACATGAAATATATATATATATATATATATATATATATATATATATATATATATGTATATACATTTTGACAGCTTCTTTTAAAACAATGCAACTCTTAAAATAAAAAGAAATTCTTTTATAATGAGAAGACACAATTTTATAAAACTAACAATTGTAAAATGACACTTATTGGAATATTTTAACTACTTTTTAATCTAATATATTTTTATATGAAAAGATACAACTCTTAAAACTAATAGTGTTCAATTTTTTATGAAAATATACAGGTTTTTAATGAAAAACAAAACTCTTTCTTTAGGTTAGCAAGACTACAAGCGATTTAGTTACAAAAAAAAAAGAGTTCAAGCGATGCTTTGTGAAAAATATTTATGTCTAAATTAGGAATATATAGTTATTAAAAATATTTAGATTTAAAATTGAGATACAAGTTTGATTTTCTTTACATATTGAGAGATTTACTAGCAAAACATACACGTCAAGAGAAAAAAAAGATCTCGTCAAAAGCCAAAAGATAACACAACAAACCAATATGAAACACGAGCACAAAATCAGTCCATATATAACCAGATAATCCATTTCTTCGTTATTGGGTTTATGGGTTATGGCAGGATGACCTTTGGTTGGACCTTTGTAAGCGATAGTGATGGGAGTTTTTGATCACTATGGCATATGCTATTCTGACATTCTGGATTCTCTAGACAAAGGACCAGCAATATCGGACCCGGTCTTCATCTTTTCCTTTACCTTTTGTTTGGCCTAGTAGAAGTTGGAACTAGATGGCAAAAACGAAGAGAAACCACTAGACACCAGAATTGAGCTTTTTCACTTATGATCATCTCACATATGTATGGTACTCAAACCAACAGCATGGTCCTTTTTTTGGACAACCCAACAGCATGGTCTTATTGAGCGTTTTATCTCTCATTTCGTAGTGGCACTAGTGTTTTGGACTCTCTTTTTTTTTTTTTTAGTTGCGTCTGTTATTTGTTTGTTTTATTCTGAAAGATGACTGCTTAAGCCATTGGTTTAGGGTCTGATGATATTAATAAGTTAAAACTCCTAATTTCCTATCATTGTCATTATCGTTATTATTTATGAATTATGCCAATGGTTATGCGGGCTTATGAATTATGTTTTCAAAACATGTTTTCGACTGTCTCTAGGTCTTTGATATATTTGGTTTGCAAGAGCATGTGCAGCGGTTCGTGAGTATCTCACAACTATAATAATAATTTTGTGTATATAATTTAATTGTTTAATTAATTTTTAACTTTCAACTAATAAGAAGAAGACAAGTGTGTAGAGAGTTTCTTTGGAATAGGTTTGAGTCCCTCGTACAATAATCGATTCTCTCTTCTTTTCTTCTTTTTCCCTCTCTTTCCTTCGTTTACATACTTTTGTATGTGAGGTACTACGTTGTGCATGCCCTAAGATTTAAAGACAATTCTCTGACTATTGGTTGATTAGTAGTTGGTTGCTATTCAGTGTTTTACTAAGTGAGCTTTGACGATCTCTTTGCTCCAGCTAATGAAGACGAGCTAGCAACTATACGACAATGGTTTATTTACTAAAACTTGTATTGATTTAATTTGTTACTTTCTTAAATCTCTTATTTAAGAACCGATTTTTAAGTTTTTAGTTAAAAGTTAAGAGACGGTTTCTTATATTCCGCTAAAAATTTCACCCTAAGAATCTTCATTAATCATGTTCTTACATTTCAGCACTTTGGTTACGTGACTGATGATTATAAACATAGATTTATTTTAAAAATATTTATGAGAACTATAGAAAATACTATAAAATGCCGCATTCTCTTCTTTTTATTTCATATTTTGAATGTCTATAGAAATATACGTAACTCTACGGTAAAATGTTGAGTCAGCTAAGATCCAGCTGCTCTGGGCGACAGTGGAGATGATCGCTGTTTCATGGTAAGAGATATATTACTAGTAATATACTAATATGTAACATATGATAAAACCATAACTAAGTTTCAGCCCAATTGATAAAACTTCATCAACAAGAAGTGAGGAGAAGGGTAGACACTACTAGACAACAAGCTGGAGTCAGATACGATGGAGCTCTAAAAATTTGGTTAACAACAACATAAAGTCTCAGCATCTATAACAACGCAATTCGTTATACAAAACATAAATTTGAATTAATTTAACATTAAAAAAAACAAATGTATCTACTCTATTTACTATCAAAAAACTATGAAGGTCTAACTAAAATTAATAACACTAACAATATAAGTTCAAACAAATATGAAAATAATAGCCAATCAAACATTTAAGTTTTAAACTAACACTTACTTATTTAGATTGTTATTCATTATCCTAGATTTTCTCATTTCAGTTAAGATAATAATATTTCTAATTCAAAACAAAACGATTCTGAAACATACATTTTTAAATTCTAATATCTATTTATATAAAACTTTGAATTTATACTCAAACATCATTAAAATTTAAAGTCGACATATTTATAGATAAAGATGGTTTGCCAATTTTATGAACTTAGATAATTGAGTTTCTCGATATTGTAAAGAAATCATAATTCATATTGAATAAAAATAATTTATTTTTAAAATATATAAAAAATATAACCTGCATTTTAACGTGGATAGTTTCCTAGTTGTGTTTAAATAAGGTTGTCGAGTTATCTAACAGAAGATTGTAGCTCAATGAGTAAGGTCCATTAGGCACTTTTGTGGCTTTTACTCTCTGTTAAACAAAATAAAGGAACAAAACTTGAAACAAATGATCTAGCTTGTAACTTCAGTTAACTAAGTGGAGAGGAGTCCATGAGAAAATGCTGAAATCACAGCATTTGAGTGAAGTTAATGGCATTGGCTAAATGAGGAGAAGATTTTGGAATATCACGTCTTGAAGGACACTGTGATGTTTAAGTTCGTATGCTACTTCGTGTTTTTAATATTATGATTGGTTTTATAAGCAGTGGCGGATCCAGAAAATATATTGAGTTGGGGCAAAAAGAAAAATCAGAAATAATTAGAGTGATGGAAGGTTTGAACCTAGGTTTGGTGGGGGCAAAAATAACTTTCTAAACAATTAAGCTACATAATTAATTGTATCCTTGCTGCACTTTATTTAAATTTTATATTATTGTAGTGGCAACTGCCCCCTTTCTGTTGATTGTAGATTTGTCGTTGTTTATAAGTTCAAACTAGATGATAACATGCGGTCTGCGCTGATTGAGTTATTTAAAAATATGTTGTATTTAAATATTATAAACAATGTAATTTTTGTTATCAATAACATTGTTTACATTTGACTAGGGTTGAGCTTTCAGATACCATTTGGTTCGGCTAGATTATGTTCGGTTCTGATCTTTGCGGATTTGGTTTGAATCTTTGCAGGTTTGGTTGTTTAGGATTGAATAAACCATTTAATTCTTTTTTAAAAATTAAAGTTTATATATACTTTAAATTTCTCAAACTATAAAAATTAAAATAATATATAAATTTGAATAATGTATGACAAAATACTTAAACTTAACATAAAAATTTGTTTAGTTTAAATATTTGGATAGAAAATCAATAAATATTTTAAGTATTTTTGGTATTTGAATATCGTTTAGCTATTTCAAACATGCATTTTTAACTATTTTTACAAATTTATATGTATTTTGGAAAATTTAAAAAAATCTTATGTATTTTGTATATTCTTTTAGATATTGAATTTAAAATTAATTAATATATTTAAGTATATAAATGTGGTTCGAATATATTCGGATATCCGAAATATTTCGATTCAGATCGAGCTCAGTTATAATTCTTTAGATACCAAAGTTTTGAACCCGTTCGGATATCTAACCAATTTTGGTTAAAGTTGAGTACTACTTTTCGGATTGGATTTGGTTCAGTTATTTGGATTCGGATTTTTTGTCCGACCATATATTTTTTGTTGTAACAAAATTTTAAACGAAAGTGATGATAGTTCATATTGATTTTGGGTATACAACAATTCTTAAACCAAAACACATTCTACTATATACATGGTTCATTTAACTAATCACTAAACATTGTTCAATGCCCATTAAAAACGATGGGCTGAATTAAAAAACATTATAATTGATCACAAAATTTTCACTGTGAGACTTTTACTATTTTTAATAATTTATAGTTGTTTAAAAAAATCAAAATATAACATATAAGAAAAAATCTAATTTTTTATTATATGCTTAATGTGATTATTTAGTTTTTAATAATATAAAATTAAACAAAAAATATAGAGGATAAAAAAATTGTTATCAAATATTTATTATTCATAATCATTAATTGTAATATATATGTTAATCATAGTAGGTAATTCCGTAGCTTTTATTTAAGGAAAGAATAGAGAATATTCTTTTGTACACTATTAATTAATTTGATAGTTAATTTAATAAAAAACAATATATGTTTAGATGGACCAACCTATTTCTCTAAGAATTCTGAGAATCATTTTCATGATGACATGGGCTACCAAAACAATGTCGTAATGCTCCATGATTAATATATAGGGGATATTTAAGTATATATCTGGTTCGAATATATTTGGATATCCGAAAATACAATAAGAGTTGAGTGTTTATTTTTGGAAACCTATGAGAGAAATTCTCATGTTTGTTCCTTCAGGAACTTTTCGATCTTTGGTGGATTCCGAGATCAACCGGCTTATCAAGTGAATTTCATCCTTATTTGTGGTACCATTCTATCAACCAAAGGGTGTTTATTTGGTGTTTGAACAGTTCAGGTGTTTGAACAGTTCAGGTGTTGAGTTTCATATACTCCTCATTGATTCTGCATCAGCTTCATCCGGAGGTTCCACCGCCTATCTTCTTGTTGGATCGTCGATAGCATCAGGCATTGAGTTTAATATACCTCTTGTTAGGTCTACACGAGCCATAGAAGCATAGGATTATCCATCATAGTCCGGCTGAGTGTTCCTTTTATTTAGAGTGCATCAGTGTGTACAACAATTCTTAAACCAAAACATATTGTACTATGTATGTGGTTCATTTAATTAATCATTAAACATTGTTCAAGGCCTATTAAAGAAAAACGATGGGCTGAACTAAAAAAACGTTACCATTGATCACAAAATTTTTAATGTGAGACTTTTACCATTTTTAGTAATTTATAGTCATTTAAAACAATTTATAATATAACATATAAGAAAAATCTAATATTTTAACATATGTTTAATGTGATTATTTAACTTTTTAATAGTATAAAATTAAACAAAAAGTGTAGAGGATAAAAAAATTGTTATCAATAATGACACGTGACTACCAAAAATTGTTATAATGCTTCATAATTAATATATAGGGGATATTTGCCATGAAACCAAGGTTAAGAATAAAAGATTTAATATCTTCTTGTCGACAAAAAAAAAGATTTCTTACTTAATAACTTATATTAAAAAATGATACTAATGGATTTACACCATATCCAACACAAATTTTATATGTTTTGACTGCATTATATACTGTTGACATCTTAATACATTTGTAAGTTTTATTATTTATCTTAACACAAAGAGTGGCCCGGCAGAATATATTGGTTTGATGTCAAAACAATTCATGACGTTAAGTAGAGAGATTACATCATTGGAGGATGGGAACAATGTCAACAGTTTCGGGGAGTAATAATATATTAAAAAATACAATAACATGCTACAATATTTTTCTTAAATCATAGACCATATTGTCGAATTCCAAAGGGGGAAAGTTGGATCCTCTCTGATTTTCCAGTTCTAGGTGCCTTTGCCTACAACTCGACATGACTATCTACTCTAACATACAGGGATCTATTAATATATGTACTTATGTTATATATTCGAACGAGTTTATTTCGATTTAAGACGACATTTGTATTCTACTACTACTAATTTCTAGAGGTGTTCTCTATTATTTGCTTTGATTAACATATACTACTATTTTTCTTTCTTTCTGGCATTGGTTGTTATGTACTTAACGAATTCCAATTTAAATAGTTAAGTATGCGTTATGATCGTTTGGTGAATGAGCTAATACCATGATTTTTGCAGATAATATAGATCTAGCCATTTCTTATTAATAATATCATAAAATATTTCAATCTGTTTTCTAAACACATTATGTCCGTGTGTCGGCTTACCACGGCAGCGGGAATATTGGAGGCCGGTTTGCCCTCTTGATTATTAAAATCGTATTACTAAATAATAAAGTAATTAATAATCTTATTGTAGTTTAACTTATTAAAATATCAGCATAACAACAGCAGCAAGAGAAGTGATAACTTCCAACCCTCACGTAACTTCCCTTCCGTAATATATTTATGTATATTACTAATTAAGTGATTTTCCTTCCATATATTATGATCTTCTAGGAAAGTGGTTTTATTATATGTGTATATATATATGTCTCATATACATCACGAATTATTAAAACGTGATTAGCTCGATGACTAAGGTGGAAAAGCAGTCTAGGTCTTAAGTCTAATCCTATGTATCCACTTTTTTCATGCAATAATTTCCGTCCAAATTTTTTGACGCTAGTCGTTAGTTTGTTACTACAAAACTAAAAGAGTACACATGAAACGACAAGGAAAGAACGTACTAAATACATATACTATACATATACTTATATTAAAAGGTTTTGCTATCATCCCAATTCAAAAAGTTGGTTTAATTCTTATGATGTAATAATGAGTTTGTTTGACTGATTCTAATGATGAAAATTACCAACAAAATTGATATAATTCGTAAGTTTTGACCATTATAAATATGTAGAATAAATTAGATGTAAGATATGCACAATCGCAAAAGATCCAATGAGAAACACATCACAGAATTTGTGGAAGATGCTTACTTATTTACACTTGCATTAATCTTGAAAGATTACTTAGAGACGTAGTATTTAAACAGATAGAGATCTTACCGATCTGTTTTTCAGCATGGTTTAAAGATTTGGGTTATCAATTATTGGGTTATTGATTTCCCTTTTACCTATGTAGATAATTTTAGTTTTTTAATGTAGATACCAAACAGTGTCTAGTCTGGATTTAGTATAGACCAAATCCAGGGTGCTTAAAATTAGTACTATATGCCATGTGGTCCACACGATATCAGATGTTGGGATTTACCTTTACTTACCTTTACTAGTTTTACTAGTGATTAAAGTTTTCTTTATTATCTTTTTTTCAACATAAAATATATATCAAATCAATTAAGAGATCTTGTTTTGGCAATAAAGGGATAGTTAAATTTACAATAAGCACGCCTTTCATTTATACATTACACATCATTTTAAGAGATTGTGATTTTATTGTATATACCAAAATGTAATATGATACACTAAAATGTCTACGATGCACTTTGCAAATCATTTCTAAATCACTTGTATTTGTGTTTTAACTTACAAACGAAATTTTGAAAATGTAAAACATAAACTTCTGTATCGGTAGTCATTTGCTGCATATTGTGGGCGAAAACATTTTTATTTTACTTTTGTGTGCTTTTCGGATTTCATGTATAATTGTTTCTAACAATTTTTTATGGTGCTTTTTATAATAATAATCAAGATTGTTTAATTTCTTTTAGTGCAAAAATGTTCTTGTGAACATAAAAGACTTAGCATGTATCAGTTCTTCTTAAAATGCATATTCACAAATATTCTTTCGTACTACTACAACCAGAGCCGTGCCTTATTTTAAAATTGGCTTATGGCATCGACATTTATTGAAATTGTTAAGGACATCTTTTCTTAGTTTCATCTATTTAAGCTCAATCAGAAAAATTATAAACTAGATGCTTAAAGGCTAAAGGCTTATGATAGTTAGAATAAATAAACAAGAGTATATTATAAAGTTATGGCTTTCTAACTTATGCAACCAAAATTATTTTAAATCGTTTTTAGTTGTTAAAATACAATAAAATAAATAAAAATTGGTCGCGTCATATATAAAGATTGTTTAATTTTGCTATTTTGTAATTGTTTAAGTATATAATAGAATTAGTTAAAAGATTTAAATTTAAAATTGTACTTAATAATCCGTTTTGAAAAAGTTTAAAACTAATATTTTGTTGAGTACTGGCTTTTATTTGTTTACACTATATGAACTAAAGAAGGTAATATCTTTATAATTGTGGATGCATTTTATTTTTAAACGCTTATGGCAGTTTTAAATGTTGACACAGAGTGGCTACAGCATACATGGAGAGAAATGTTCAAAATATATGGTCTACTCAAATTCTATAATATCATATTTTTTATTTGTTTCACCAAATTTGCAGTCTAACTTGGGGAATCAACTATTTTCATTTTTCAGTATCAGTATCTCCCTCTTTTTTTCTTCTTTTTTGTTCAAAATATCAGTATCTCTCTCTATGTACATTAAGTAGATATTTTATCACGCCATGCTCGATTTTAAGAGATTAATAAGAGGATCAAAATTAACATATAAATTTAAATTTAAATAGAAAGAGAATCACAGTCGATTTAATAATACAATTCGGTTCTGGGGATATGCTTAATTAAGTATTAAATTATTATCATTGTATTTGAAACCCTACTCGTCTAACTCATGCCAAAGTTCAGATATATATAACAATGTCACACATGACGTGTGACCATTTTTAGACGATGATGTGGACCTTCTTGATATTGATTAAGAAATTATTGGTTAGTTTCCCAGTTGATATCAAACAAATTATATGGCTTGGGTCATTTTCATAAAGAAAAGTCTTAACGATTTTATGTTATTCTTCAGCACTAACAAATAAAAAGTATACACACCTATATGCATACCTAGTGACTAGTGTGTATGTGTGTATGTGTATATATGTATCTACTATCTTATTAATCATTCTTAATCTTAAAGTTTTGACATGCCCACAAGCAATTCACTTGCCACGTCTTTTTGTTTTGTTTATATGTGTATAGAATGGGGCAATGTAGGATTAAGAAGGATTTTATGCTCTTTCTTAAAAAAAAAAAAAAAAAAAAAAAAGTTTACTATCTTCTATGAAATCAGTCACTGAAATTATATATGAAAGTGGTACAAAATGATGGCACACAAACAAAAGGAATAATGTTCAAAAACAAAATGATGTAGACTCCTAACTATGCTTTAATTTCCTAATACACTTACAATTTTCAGTACCACCAATCAAATAAATATTAAAATAAAATTTAGTAGAAGCTAACAGTTGCCCGAAAAAAAAAAGTAGAAGGTAGCAAAACGTGGAGGCTAACATATTCCTTTAAGTAGCTCTGCTAAAGAATGTTCATGGGGAACATACGTGTGTTTAGCGAAGATGAAAATATATGGCAACAGAATTTCAGAGTCGGATTTGAGACTTAGGAGATTGTAATTATTTAAGTTAATCTTATTAAAAATGATAATTTCAAAACCATACGATTTATATATTATTGTTTTTGAAAAATTTAGAGATCAAATAATGTTTTATTCGGCCGTTGTTCAGAACCGTTTAGTGATATGGTTCCATAAAATCATCAAACTTTAAGATTTTGAGATTCAATGCGCCAGTAGTGAAGAAACACTGTGTACTTATTTATACATATCACTACTGAAAGTTAAGAAAATTGTATAGAAATCAAAATCTGATCTAGTTTCAGTCAAAAGATAATATTTGATATTTTAAACTTTAGATTCAAATAATTTGATTTTTAACACAATAATTAGATCTATATTCAAATGCTTTATGCAAATTAAATCTCTCTTGCGTATAAATTTTGAAAATAAATAAAATAATATTTATTATCTAATTGAAATAATCTAAACCAATGATAAAGAGTTGCATAATGGTAATGGTAAAAACAAAAGTAAAATATTACTTCAAAATGGACTAAATTTTGCAAGATCTGCTATTCCGTTCACAAAAGTTTGTTTTGTTTGGTAGTATGTCTTTTTCAAGATCAGTCAGTAATATTTCAGGGATTTATTTCCATTTGTCCTTAACAATAAACCAAACAAATTATTTACTAGGTTCCAATCTATGCTTGGACGGATGGTCCCAAAGCTGTCGCCTCAGAGAGGAATAGACCCGCAGCTCCTAAATGTTGCCGCCTGTCTTCCTCACATCCCATGCTTTAGTTACTTGCACAGTTTTAGTTAATCTCTTCATGTCTCTACGATCCTATCTTTAATATTCTAATTAAAGATCCACTTAAGAAGAGGTTAAGCCTTTAATAACTTCATATACATCATCCCTCGTAGAATATATTGCGATTTTAAAACCAAAATAAGCGAAATAAATCGTCTGATAAGCTTAAAAAAGATTCGAAGGGAGAAGTAATTGGAGTGATATGGGAATGATCCGTGCAATAATGAATGGATCCACAAGATACAGTACGTACAAGACATAAGTCATTCGATGTCGTTTAAGTTGGTTCAAAGTGTGGATATAGTCAAATCAGTGACCAAACACTTTGCTATTAGCTTGAGAATATACAAGTAACGAAACAGTTGTTGTCTTTACGAACGAACGAGGAAGGGAATATCTATCTGGGATTTAATGGAAAACAAGAGTCCAGAGGTCAGTTGTGCTTTGTCTCTTAGATGGCACTATTACGACTTTGTCCCTCTTCCACCAAACAATCAAACAATTTTCTCATAATTTTCAATAAGTTCTCCTAAATTTCAAATTTTTAGCAAAAGATGTTAGCGTATGATTAATACAAATATAAATTTCAAACTAACCTATAGGGAAACTGATCTATAATCCTAGAGTAATATTCGCACTTGGAGAAAATAAATCGTAAAAAATTATATATTCAATTAAATATATTGATTAAAAACGTGTTTAGGGTAACCAAAGAGATATGCGATATGCGTAACTGAATCATATGCGTTATGCAGATTTATGTTTGCCCATTTTCCTTTTAGGCGTATGGAAAATTGATTGTGCATGAAAATAAAGCTACGTCTCCCTTCTATTTCCCATTCATTTAAATTCTCAGTTAAAGCTTCGTCTACACTTCTTTTAACTGGAGTGAATCCGCTTTTCTAGCTCATTTCAGAAATTGAAGCTAACACGTATTGATCATAAAACAAAAAAAAATACTTTGACCGTACGTATAGTAGTATCATCAAACAAGGTAACCAAACCGGAAATGAGAGTTGATATCAAAGTGATTATGGACAGAAAAATAAAGCCTGTCACAGTGATTAATCCACAAGATTTGAGAGAAGTAAGAAGTTGTGCGTACATACCACACACAATGTCGAAGGCGCAATGGAATCGAACAAAAATTAGGTAAACGACATCTCACTCATATTTACATTAATGGAATCAACCAAACCCTAACCTAACACTCGAACAATTTTTCTTGGTTCCAAACTCAAAATCTTGAAACGTAACAAAATATGAAGCCACACAGAGCCAAGAACATCTTGTATATTTAGGTTGGGTCCCTTCCAGCCTTTGGATCGTCTTTAATGATAATTTGGTACGTCCATAGTCGCTATATTAAATTACAATACGAATATCGAGTGATTAGAAACAGTAAACTGACCATAATACGTATTCATATGTTTAGTGTGACTGTTTTAATGATGTGATTTTCTGACTTCATATTTATAATTTTCAAAATTAAAAACACAACGATTAACACATGAATGAAACATTATTCTTTAAAAGTTAAATAAGTATTAGGAGATTTCCACCCAACGTCCATAGTCGCTATAATAAAACAACGGAGAAGGAAGCTACTGCTGCTGCATCTTGAGGCACGTGCCAGCGTCCTACACGTGTCTTCTCCGCGTACGTCATCAAGGTCTTCTTGCGTTGAAAATTACAATCAAGGAACACAAAGTCTAATAACATAATAATCAACCACACTGTTAAAAAGGAGTTTTTACTGTTTACAGTTTCTTTTTCCTAACACCTTCCCCCACGCATAAATACCCCTCACCAACTCGCTCGCCTCTCTCTCAACTTCAAAACTTCGTCTTCTTTCTCAATCATAAACACTTCTTTTGGTTCCTACTTCTCTACACATCTCTTGATCTCTTACTCTGAGTTTCCGAAGATGTTACTAGAATCAGACGGCGATATGAGCCTAGAGACGACGAACTCACCAATAAGCAGCGGAACAGAGAGTTGCAGCAGCTTCAGCCGGCTTTCTTTCGACGCGCCGCCGTCAACCACCGCGACGATCCCCGAGGAAGACAGCTGCCTCTCTCTTAAACCCCACAGATCCTCCGACTTCGCTTACTCAGAGATCCGACGACGACGGAAACAAGGCCTAACGTTCCGAGACTTTCGCCTCATGCGTCGCATCGGAGCCGGAGACATCGGAACCGTGTACCTATGCCGCCTCGCCGGAGACCAAGAAGAGAGTCGGAGCTCGTACTTCGCGATGAAAGTCGTGGATAAAGAAGCGCTCGAGATGAAGAAGAAGGTGCACAGAGCGGAGATGGAGAAGAAGATCTTGAAGATGCTCGACCATCCGTTTTTGCCGACTCTTTACGCCGAGTTCGAAGCTTCGCATTTCTCTTGCATCGTTATGGAGTATTGCTCCGGCGGAGACTTGCATTCTCTCCGTCATAGACAGCCTCACCACAGATTCTCCCTCTCTTCCGCAAGGTAGAAATAAATAAAAATTTAAAATTATATAAAAAATTCAGACAATGTGTACGAACTTGCATGCATTGACTCTGTACATCTTTTGTTATGTTCTTCTGTAATAACAGACCTGTTCTAATCATGTCTGCTTTTTTCAGTTCTTTGAATATGTCATGAAGAGTCTTTTTCAACCAATCACATTATGATTATTTTTTTCTGTTACATGTTTGTATAATTAATTAATTTTTTTTGTTTGTAACTGTAACAGATTTTACGCGGCTGAAGTTCTAGTGGCGTTAGAATATCTACACATGCTGGGTATCATCTACAGAGATCTCAAGCCTGAAAATATCTTAGTTAGATCCGACGGTCACATCATGCTCTCTGACTTTGACCTCTCCTTATGCTCTGACTCCATCGCAGCCGTCGAATCCTCCTCATCCACGCCGGACCACCAACCCCGTTCTTCCCCGCGTCGGCTCACTCGTCTCGCTAAGCTTTTCAACCGCGTCCTGCGGTCCAAAAAGGTTCAGACGCTCGAACCGAACCGCCTCTTCGTGGCTGAACCGGTCACCGCCCGGTCCGGTTCCTTTGTTGGTACGCACGAGTACGTTGCACCAGAAGTCGCCTCGGGTGGGTCCCACGGAAACGCCGTCGACTGGTGGGCCTTCGGAGTGTTCCTCTACGAGATCATATACGGCCGGACTCCCTTCGCCGCTCCGACGAATGACGTCATCCTGCGTAACATAGTGAAAAGACCGTTGAGTTTTCCGACGGATTCGCCGGCGACGATGTTGGAGCTCCACGCGCGGAGTTTGATCTCCGGGCTGCTCAACAAGGATCCGAGTAAACGGCTCGGGTCACGGCGAGGCGCGGCGGAGGTGAAAGTGCACCCGTTTTTCAAAGGTCTAAATTTTGCGCTCGTCCGTACGATGACTCCGCCTGAGATTCCCTCCGACGTCAGGAGACCGAAGAAGTCGGCGACGTTTGGTGGGAGAAGTAGCAAACCAGCGGCGTTCGATTTCTTCTGAAAACCAGCGTCGGAGATTAGTTAGCATCACGTGCTGGTCGGTTCAAGTCGGTGCCAGATTTTTAGCGACTGCCTTGTGGCGATAGCTGTTTTAGCTGTGCATATTCCCTTAATGATGTCCTTAGTTTGTTTTTAAAAATCGTTTATCTGACTTTTAGTATTTAAATCAGATGAGTTCTCTCACGCGTTTTGTATAATAAACTGATAAATCTAAACTAATAGTAGTATATTCTTAGTTAATCAAATCTTGAGAACATCTTAGCATTGTGTCTAAACAATGACAGTTTCTCGGTATGGCACTATATAATGGACCATTAAGTCAATATATCTTATATGATTAAACGTTACACATCAATGTTATCTCTGTAACACTAATTAAAAATGATAAATGGAAAATTCGAATTACTTTATATTATAACTCGTCACGCCTAGACTTTTGTAGTTAGACGGGTATAAAAAATGAAAGGAAGATTCCTCTTTTGACAATTGTTACACATGAAGTCAAACTTCGTTATTTGATTTAACCGTAAGGGGTCTTTTGAATGTCAAGAAAGGAAGGAAAAACGTTATCCGTAAGGGTAGTAAAGTGCTTTACGCAGACCAGTTGCATGATCACTTCTGCTTGTCAATTTTCAAACTAAGAGAACAAATAAACTATTAGAAGGTGAGACGAATTGTTCTCTCTTGATTTTAAAGTGTGAAACGAGATCCTTCTACTAAGTTGGTTTCATTTTGTTCAATGCCATACATCGTTTTCATCACATACATTATTCATGACTGTGGATATCAAAGATTTTAAATGTTACAGTATTAGATTCTAATTTTTTTTTTTAACTGTAAATTTATACTAGTATACATAAATTGAGCAAGTATACGGATGATCCAGCTAAATTGCTGGGCATGTTTGAAGCATGTTCCCCACTTCATCCATTGCATAATGTTGCAATGCATAGTTGAAAGAGTGAAGAGTTAGATTGATGTTTTGTCTGTCTTGTAAGTAACAAAAACAACATAGGTACTTGCTCTTGTTATGTATTCACTACGTCGAGAATTAATTAAGTTAGTACGTTGTTCACCCAACCAACCAACATTGCTTGATTATTCTACCTCTCTTATTAAATGTATATGTGTACATATGAATTATGTATTCACATTAATTTAGACAAAAAAGTATTATGTCTACACACGGGTTTTCTTATAAATCATGCTTTGAATTTTACATAGTACTAATATATTAGTCAGGTGATTATAAATGCAAACAAGTACCTGTAAATTATAATAGTTTTTGTTATTTTATAAATATTTCTTTACAAACCAAAAGATTCGGAAGAGATTGCTATTTATATAGGATTATATAGTGCTCTAAATGTATAGTTATATCATAAAGTCTATTTAGAATATAGTTTGATCTCTGGATTTGACCAAACAAGAAAACAACATAAACTTATAAGAAGAAAAAGAGTTTAGTACAAGTATAGAACCGTAGGCACAGAAATGAAATGATTTATTTCATAACTAGAAACAAGATAATCGCATCAATGTGAAAATGGTCTTATTGTTACTTGAAAAATAACTGGAACGAAAAACAATGAAGCTAAAATATCAAATGATTAGACAATTCAATACAAATTGTTTTGTACAATGCATAGATGTTTTGTCTCTCCTAAAATGTGTAAACATGGACCACACACAAGATTACCATCACCGTATGGTTGTTGTTAATTATAATTAAGAGAAAATTGCCAATTGTGACTCAAAACATGATTTCAAATACAATAGTAAACCCAAACTTGAATCAATAGCAAAAGTAACCTAAAAGTGTATTGAAATTACAACTAACCCCTTGTGAACAAACAAAAAAACCGAATATTTGTTACGCTTCTACCCCACGTAAGTCGTCTGTACAGACGACTTTAAACTAAGTCGTCCAGACGACTTAAAACTAAGTCGTCTGGCTCTGTTGAGCTTAAAAATAATTTATAAATTAAAAAAAAAATGTTTGGACAAGTGAAAAATAAAAATCATGTAATTATTAACAGTTTTAAATGATGTAAATTAACATATAATAAAAATGAATAGTTTTCAACATAGATGAGTGAAAGTAGTTAATCATGATATTCTTTGGTTTTGAGGGTTTGAAAACATATGTTGTAGTATTGTATGTATTCTTAGGGTTAGATTTTGGAAAGCTTGGATTTTTTCTAAAATATATATTTTTTACTTATATGTCTTTATTTCTGTGTATAGTTAACACTTTTTAAGTTTAATTTGATTTTTAAAGTGTCTAGTTAGTTAATTAAGTTTAGGGGTTATGTTTAGGGAAAAGACGACTTAACTATAAGTCGTCTGTTGAATAATTAATGTAGACGACTTACATTTAAGTCGTCCAAACCGCTCGAACCTATAATTTAACAAAGTAATTTAAGCCTAACCGAATAATTTACCGGACATATAAATACATTTTTTTTCCCTTTTTCACAAATTTTGGAAACCCTAGCGCCGTTTCTCTCCTTAGGCGACAACGAAGGCGAAATCCATCTTCTCTGATTCTTTCCTTCTTCTTTTCTCGTCGATATTTGCAGATCTGTAACCCCTGGTGTCGTTATCTTCTCCCGTAAGTCATTCATCCATCCATCTTGTAATAAGAGTCCTTAGAAGACTTGGAAGTCGTGGACGACTTAAGACTTCGAAGTCGTCTTGGAAGTCGTCGAGTCTTCTCACTATATTTTACATGCATATTTGTATTTAGAATAGTTTGCTTGTTCGATGCTTGTATTTGATTGTATTTGATTGTTTTGCAAGGAAAAATGGATTTACCAGAACTCCCGCGGGAGGATATATACGTTTGGGAAAGAACCCACTTGAAGAGCATTTCAGTATCATACTGATAACTCGAAGTTGTTTGCTGCTCTAAGTGAAGGTCTAAGAGCTCGAATCAAGCTGAAGGAGAAGTTGGGAGTGTTCATCAAGTTCAAGGAGCTGAATTTTAATTGGGCTTCAAGGCTGGTGCATTATATACTCGGTTTCCAGCTTAAGATCAAGAAGAAATATGAGCTCTGGTCTCGTTGGTGTAGAACCGATGAGGTTTTCACTGATAGAGTTTGAACACCTCACCGGTCTGAACTGCGGACATGAAGGACCTCGAAAATCCAAGGTGTGAGGTTCTGAAGGAGATGGCTGTTTTCGGGACAAGATGGGTGTTGATATCGAGGCTGGGCCAAATGTTGATCGATAATAGGAGCATTTAAGAGATGCCAAGAGTGGTCGGGAAGATCGCATACGCTCGGATACCTTGCTATCTTAGCGGATTCATTGAAGGAGAAAGTTCTCAACCCCTATATGTGCTAGTCTTGCAAAGCTAGTGATGGATTTAGAAAAATTTGAGAATTATCCTTGGGGAGAGTGGCGTTCAAGGTGCTGATAGCTTCGTGAAGGCAGCAAATTTGGAAGCAAATTCATACACTGTTGATGGCTTTATTCAAGTTCTTCGTGTGGGTGTACAACTTCCTGCCAGATTTAGGTGCAAATTTTGGGAATCCCCAACCAAACAGGCCGACTCCACCGTTGCTGGCTTACAAGGGTGGCAAAGGACGCCGATGTTTTAAAGAGGCCATCTTGAGGCAGGTATATAAACTTCAGTCCCTAAAACCGACGACTTAAATTTAAGTCGGCTGGAAAGTCGTCGAAAATGCTTACTTTAATTTAAGTCGGTTATCCAGAAAATGCTTCACGAGGCGACTTTAATTTAAGTCGGTGGAAAGTCGTCAGAAAATCACAGACAACTAAAATTTAAGTCGTCCAGAAAAGTCGTCTGTGAAGTCTTTTCTAGACGACTTTTCTCGACGACTTAAATTTAAGTCGTCGTGGAAGCATTCTGACGACTTTCCACCGACAAATTAAAGTTGTCCGTGAAGTAGTAGGGACTGAAGTTTATGCATTTTGCGACTAAGGTGATCAACTTTATTGAGAAGGACTTTGGTGAAATGTTTCCACGTTGGGAGTTTGATGCAGAGGACTCGGCCGCGGATAACATAATCAAAGTTATGTTTAATTCGAATCCTAAATGGAAGTGGACCATGGATTGCTGGGAAGTCAATCACATGAATGAAGTGATTGCAGCGGAGACTTTGAGTGGTTTGAAGGAAGATAGTGGAAGGCCTCGGAAAAAAGCTTGTAAAGGGGGTCTCAAGGAGGCTTGCAAGGAGGCTCCTGTAGAGGCACCTAAAGATGAGACTGAAAAAAGCTGTTCTGGGATGTGCCTTAAGGAGATTAAGTTGCTGAGTGATAGGTTGGAAGCTGTAGAGAAGATGGTTGGAATCACCAAAAACCGAACTTCTGGCTCGCGAAACCACCTTTGCACGAACAAGGGTTAGTACCATAACCTCTTCCAAAATCACAGAGCAGAGAGTCACTAGGCAAAGTGATATGAATAAGAACTGATGTGCTTTGTTTGTTGTGTGTGCTTGGTTGAACCTTTGTTGATTTGTTTCTTTTTTTATGTATGTATGGATTGATTTGTTTGATTTGTTTGATTTGTATGTATGGATTTGGTCAATGATTTTTAAACCCGTCTTGTACATCCAAATTTCAGAGTGAAAGTGTGAATGGAGCGAACGAGTCAACCCGCCTTGAGGCTCCAAAGGTAAAGCTCCACAGAAGTATCGCGATTCCACAGCTGCATGATTCTCCAGCAACGAGTGAACTTAGCGTTCTTGTATTGGACAAACGAGTACCCACTGCTTCAGACATAAGGCAGAATCTCAGAAGGCAGACAAAGAAGGATAAAATGATTGCATAGGTCCATGAAAAGATTGACCGAGAGAGGAAACTTGCTCCTTCACAGCAAACTCCTTTTAAGGGAAACAGCATGTCAAACATATCATATGAAACAAAAAGGTTGGACAAGCATATGATCCTTTTGCCTTCGCTAACAAGAAGATGTCGGAGGTGCTCACAGCCTGGTTGAAACTTGATCCGTAAGTGAGAAAATGTCCCATAATAGCTTGCTTTGTGCTATAAAATGATTGCGCTTATCTACATTATGTGTGTGCAGTTATTTCAAAACACGTTTGGATAAGAAACCACGTCTATGTCCAAGTCGGTTCTATTCCACACCGAACCTCCTTAGCATGGCTGGACGACGAGTAAGTTTTCTGCTATTTACTTTAGAGAGCTAATGGACAACTTAACAGACGACTTAATTATAAGTCGTGTTAGGTCATCTATCTGAGACGACTAAGGGCGACTTATGTTTTAGTCGTCTTTAAGTCATCTGTTTAGATGACCTAACGACGACTTAATTATAAGTCGTCCTATAAGTCATCTGTTTAGATGACCTAACAGACGACTTAATGATAAGTCGTCCATAGGTCATCTACCTAACAGACGACTTATCTTTAACTCGTCCGTAATGTCTTCTATCACTGACTTGTCTTGTTTTATATGCAGCATATGGATGCTTTTATTTATTCTTGAGGCAACGGTAGTTCCTTGGGAGGAAAGGGACTGATGTGCATACAGATGGTAGTTCCTTGCGAGGAAGGAAAGCTAGACCTGAAGAAAACAGGACGCTGCTATGATCCTTGGCCGCAAAGAGTGATCGAAGAAGGAAACTTGCTGCTTCACAGCAATCTCCTTATGCGGGCAACACGACGGCGGGGCCATCATTCAGCATCCGGCTATCATCCTTTTGCACCAAATAACAAGGATAAATTGAAAGAGCTCGCTACTTGGTTGCAAGAGTGTCCGTAAGTGTTTGCTTTTCCCATAATAGCTTGCTTTAGTCTACAAAAACTGATCGCTTTTAAACATTTTGTGTTTGCAGTCAATATAGGACACCATACGAAAAAAACCACAGAATGTCGCACTTGGTGGTATCAGACCCTCGGGAGACTTAGAATGGCTGACTGTGTAAGTCTTCTGCTATGACTTAGTTCAATTACTTGTAAGTCGCCCGGACAGCGTACGTGACAACTTACCGGATGACTTACCAATAAGTCGCCTCGTTAGTAGATCGTCCGACGACTTACCTTTAAGTCGCCGTTCAGATGATGATGCACGACTTACCCTTAAGTTGTCTGATTAGTAGATGACTTTCATCACTAACTTACGCTTACTAGCTAAGTCGTCGATATCTTATATGCAGCATATTGATGCTTGGATGAATGTGCTGAGGAAGAGGTACACGGATAACCCACATCATTTCGGGAGCGACAAGTTATGCTTCCTTGATCATCTCTTTGCTCATCATTGGAGTTTTAACTACAAGGATTTTAAGGATTCCGAGCCCGATAGGAATGGTTTAGGAAGAAGACTACCTGGTGGGCGTTGAATTATTATAATGGCACTATACCATCATTTTGCAGATCAAACAGATTTGGGGCCTTGATATCACAGATGTCTATGCTGAACCACAACGACAGTCATTGGATTGCTATGTGGATCCAAATCCCTAAGAGGCACATTGTCGTCTTTGACATCGTACATGTATCTCCCCAGAAAAACTTCGATGAGGTGATGGAGCCTTTTCTCCACATGATCCCTTATATGCTTGTTGAGTGTGCTCCCAATGGCGTGAGTGCGTGCGAATACAGCCTGGCCATTCACTTATGAGAGACTAGAGGATTTACCTCAGGCCAGGGCTGGTGATTGTGGTGTGTACGCTGTAAAGTACATTGAATGTCATGCTCTTGGGATGCCATTTAGTAAAAAGAGTTTGCTAAGAACAAGGGAAGGCTATTAGGGATAAGATGGCGGTGGATATATTTGAAGAGTTGCGGCGTGCATCCGTGGGAAAACAGGGATGGCGATGAAAACTATGGTGCATATGGTGATGACAGATAGATCAGGTGTAGCCAATGTATTTGTAACCTTTGTATATAAACTTGATATTTTGTGCAGAACCTTTTGTATTTGTAAACTTTTGTAATCTTATGTGCAGTTCCTTTGTTATCATTTGTTTCATACTCTCGTCTGTTTAATCTACAACCATCTCAACTCAACTAATATAAAACACTAATAATAGATTTTTGACACATAAGTTCATTACATGAAGACCATGAAGACCTTACGGACGACCTTCGGGACGACTTAAATGAAGGTCGTCTAGAAGACTAAACACTGGACGACTAACTTGAAGGTCTTCTTGAATAAAAACAACTCTAGCGACTAAATGGACGACCTTCGGGACGACTTAAATGAAGGTCGTCTAGAAGACTAAACACTGGACGACTAACTTGAAGGTCTTCTTGAATAAAAAACTCTGGACGACTAAATGGACGACCTTCTGGACGACTTAAATGAAGGTCGTCTGGAAGACTAAACCTCGTCATTCTTACATTGTGGTTTCGTATGGCCAGGTTCCTTGCACACAGAGCATCTATAAGCTCTGTGTTGCTTCCTGGGTTTACGTCCTCTCATCCTGGATAGCTCCAACCAGGATTGCCATCTTGATTTCTTCGTCTTCCCGACCACGCTTTACTTCGGAGGAAGGCATGCGTTCCTCAACTTGTTGTCCATTACAAGGATATATATTCTCGAGTATCCTGCAAGCAGAAAATCCTTTGAGTACACTGGAGATACAAGTGTGTTGATATGCAAACCGACAGATTCTCCAGCAGCTATAGCATGAGAGCAAGGTATTTTCTCCACTGCATAGACACCACAATCACATTTCCCATGTTCCAAATCAACCACACAGTCCATTCTGCCACCTTTCACAAAGAATTGCCATCCGCCAATTGGTTGTACCGTCATCAATTCTGCTATCTCCGATCGAACAGCAAGCAAGTGTTCAACACTCGACTATGTTGAGTAGTGAGACTCAAAGCATCTTCTCTCCTTTTCCAAAACCACTTTCCTAGCTTCTCCCTTATGAACTCCAACAGAACTGAATCGAAATCCTCTGGCTCGCTTGGTCGCGGAATTAATAGATTCAGCGATGTTGCTTGTTTTATGTTGTACCTGTCCCCGGCAATGAACCCTTGACCATAGGCTGACATCGGCATCCTCCAAATATGTTGCAAGGTCCGGATTTGCACCGTATCTCATCCATGTACCGGTCAAAATCTGAAACCGTATGAGCATAAGCAGCACCTTTCACCAAGTACAAGAGATGTTTCCCTTTAAATTTTTGACAATGTTTTCTTGAAGGTGATAATAACATATTCCTCGGGTTGCCCAAGGAAACACCTTGTCACACGCATTTTAATGGCCAAGTGCGGTCGGAGACTATCACTAGAGGCTGGTCATCAGATACACAAATAGCCAATTTTGTGAAAACCATTCCCAAGAAGGTGCATCTTCAGCATCTACGATCCCAAAGCCAATGGAAATATCTGAAAATTCCCATCTTGTGCGGTTGCAACTAGCATAACACCTCCATACTTCCCACTTAGGTGAGTCCCATCCACCACAATGACCCTTCTCTGATATCTAAAACCTTTGATAGAAGCTCCAAAAGAGGAAATAGATACTTAAATCTATTCATAGAATCAAGTTCTATAGCCGTGATAGAATCGGATTTGCTAAGGAGATTTGCTTTCGAGATATGATGGCAGGCGAATACCCATCTTCTGCTGTTCCTCTCACCAATGTTTGTGCATATAAAAGTGCTCTGTATGAAGTGGTGTAATCAAGATTCATGCTAAACATCTTCTTCATTGCAACAGTGATATGCTGCGGATTCAACCCATCAATAATTCCAACACGATCAATGAAAAGCCTACCAACATACTTAGAGTACAGTGTCTCCGCTGGCGATTCGATCTCCCACTGAACATGTATGTTTTCCACATACTTTGTTACCCAAAACGTTTCGTCCCATGTTTCACACTTGCTCGACCTTCCATTCACAACCACTAACCGGACATGTTGTCACAAGGAGAGTTTTCGTTGACTTGTATATTCGAAGGTGAACTTAAGCCTCACCTGTCAACCTCAGTTAAAGCGGTGCATCCTTGCTACCAAAACTCGGTTGACATAGATATTGTTACCATTCGATCTTCCACCTTCCTGTTTTAATTCTTCAAAACATATATCATCTTCTTCATCCTCATCTTCAACCTTTCCATAAACACTGTAATCCTCACCATTCTTGTCCGCTTTTAATAGAGATATCACCATCCTCCTCCCCATCATCCTCCTCCCCATCGTCATCCTGCCCATCATCCTCCCCATCATCCTCCCCATCATTCTCCTCCCCATCATGATTTTCATCTTCAACCAAATTATCATCATCCTCTTCAAAACATTCATCAGCTTCATCATCGAAACCATTTGCACCTTGCTACGCGATACACAAAGCCGTACACTATCGTTTTGGTTATCTCGATCAAGTTTCTAACTTGTCATCACTTGTAACATGAATAGGAAGGGTGTGGAGCCATCATCATTTCTGCTGGTAATGAGTAGGTTATCTCCACAGATTCTGTACTCATGTCCGGTTAAAATCTTCTAGAGCCATTGCAAGAAGTTCCGCGTCGAACCTTCACTCAAAAAACATTCTCGCTCTTTTGCATTATCAACCACAAAATCCCAACAGCAGTCTTTTAACAACCATTCCCCATACACGCATGTAACGGCATCATCGCAAAATTCAAAATAAAACACATTAGTAAACATAGAAGACGACTAAACAGAAGTGGCGACTAGGCGACTAAACATTAAAGCGACGACTAAGCGAGTAAGTCGTCTGGCGACTAAACAAAGTCGACTAAAAGTAAGTCTTCAGGCGACTAACATGAAGTCGTCTGGCGACTAAACGATAAGTTGTCTAGACAACTAAGCGATGTAAGTCGTCCAAACAGGTCATTTTGCAATTGAATTTTAATTAGGACGACTTACCATTAAGTCGCCGTAGTCGCCTAAACAGTAAGTCGTCCAAGGAAGTCGCCAGGATAAGCGGGTTAGGTTTGCATTTGAACTAATTGTGTCGATATTTGACTTTTCTGGGCGACTTACGGGTAAGTCGTCTCGGGTAAACAAAATTACAATATTTAATTGAAGCTAGGCGACTTAATTGTAGGTCTTCTACGGTTAGTTAACTTTACCCAGACGACTTTACGAAAGTCGTCTGGCAGATGACTTAGGAAAGTCGTCCAAGATAACCAAGGTTTGACCGGATGACTTGGGACGACTTACCATAAATGTGGACGACTTTGCTTATCTTGGAAGACTTTCAACTAAATCGTCTTCGGGGACGACTTCCCGTAAGTCGTCGAGATAAGTTAAATATTTAAGTTTTATTTTCCAATTGCAAAAGTAACCAAGGACGACGTCAGTTAAGTCGTCAGATTTAATAAAATTTGAAATTTTGTTTTCCTTGGGACGACTTACCATTAAGTCGTCGAAAAGTCAAATATCGACACAATTGGTCAAATGCAAAATTAACCCGTTTATTCAGGCGACTTCGGTAAGTCGTCAGGTATTCTCTCGATTTTTTTTAAGAACAAAGCGGACGACTTTAGTTAAGTCGTCCGTTGGACCGAAGACTTACGGGTAAGTCTTCTGTAACAGATTGGAAAAAATTCAATTTCTTACCTTAAACTAGTGAGATGACTTCCTTAGCACCGAGTCTTCTCCAACCACCCGAACCTCAAACGAAAGTAACCCACGTTGAATAGTATGCTTCAATAGCTCTATCAACCATAAAAGTTTTGAATCAAAGCTTGAGTTTTGGATGAATATTGAGGCAAAGTGAGAGAGAAGTTTTTTAGTTCATAACAATTGAGAAAGAGAGTGTAAATCGTCTTGGTGCATTAAGGGGGCATTAAGAGCTCCAATTGGTAGTTTGTTGTGGTTGGTGTATTGATGGCAATGGCAATCAAGTAAATTTGTGAAGGTGATGAGGTTGAGAGAGTAAAAGAGCCATTTTAAAAAAAAAAAAACATAAATTAATGGCATTTTCGTGAATAATGTGAACAAGTAGGGTTGAATATAGCTAACCATTTCCAACAAAGAATGAGAGGTTAGTTTTGTGTTTGACTTTGAGTTGTGAGTTACTTTTGCAACAACCCCTATAATTAATTATCGTCACAATAATTACCACGGGCTTAAAATAACTAGATAATGATGAATTTTATTGATATCAATTTGGAAAAGCAAAAAAATGATAAATTTTATTGATATCAATTTGGAAAAGCAAAATAACATTAACTAAAAAGTCAAAGATGGGGAGAGGTGTTTCTTTCGCAGACAACTAGGTTATGTAACTTGTCATTACTCCCTTCTCACTTGCACCCAAGAAACTTCCCGTTATGCAGCTAATGACAGTATTTAGAAAACTGGATAAATGAATTATGCCTCCATTTTGTTAATTATACTAGTTGAATTGCTTTTTCTTCTTCATAGAGTCTAGATATTTTAAAATTTTCCATTACGGACACACACATCAAATAAATATAAAACAAAATAAAACGTTTTGTACAGTGGCGGATCCAGATATTTATTTTACCGGCATCGCATATATATAATTTTCAAAAAAAATAATAATAATGGTGTCAATAGGGAATTGAACTTGTGTTTATAGGGTGTCAAAAAGTGCAAAACAACCATTTTTACTGCAGATTCTTCAATATATCCTATACAATTGCAGATTCTTCAATATATCCTATACAATTTGATTTATTTAATTATTTTAGGGGTGTCAACCGACTCCCTTGAATCTTAGTGGGTCCGTCTCTGGTTTTGTACACACATAGTAAATTCTTATAATTTTGATAAAAATCCTCTAACAACGTTATAAAAATGCATGTCTATATGTAAAATATAAGTTATGAAAATATTCACTTAATTTTTATAAAGATTAAATCTACATTTTATTTATTTTTGAAACTTTCATAAATTACAAGTTTATAAAAATATACGACAATAAATATAAAAATGTTATTTCGGTTGATTGTAAGATAAAAGTTGACATGAATTTTTTCAAGATAAAAGGTAACTTGCAAATCGAATCTATCTTACATTTGTTATAAAGATTTTGTTTTACCACTTTTAACATTACGTTTGGTGCAAAAAGTTAAAAAAAAAAATCAATCTATCATAAACAAAGAGTAGCAATTTACCTACATATATGTCACAGCGAATTAGCTATGGATATGCAACAATTTTGCAGGAATTTTGGAACTGATATGTAGTGGCCAACGGTATCGAACTACTCACTGAATTTCAGTTACCAATGTTTTGCCTATCAACGGCTCTGGCCTGATAAGAGATAACTTGTATGTTTATTTGTTAATCTCGTTACTACACTAATACAATGAAACAAAGTAGGTGATTATTTTTTTATATGTACAATAAATAACTATATCTTGAATCATCGGACTAAAGGTCGCGAACAAAAGTGTTTCATGACATAAGATAGGGATGCATTGAGTATACAATAATTGTAGTTAATATTTGAGATCACATTGAATAACATGCTTTGTTTAGAAATTAATGTATAAAAGAAAGAAGTGTGACAACACATGGGATGTACCCAACAGCACAAGGGACAGCTTCACCAGTCTGATTTATGCCACTGTCCCACTCTTGTCCTCTCTCTGGCTCTCTGCCCCACCACTTACTTTAGAGTTTGAGTTAGTGTTTAATTTAATCACAATAGCATTGTAGAATCGACAAACAGAAGAAAATCTTAGTCGTAGAATAAAACAACAGTAGGTCATATACCAATAATACCCATGCTTTACTTAGAGTTGATTGCAGCGCATACCGTCAATAACTACTAGTAATAGGAGATAATGTATAAGTATGAAGCTATTCTATAAACTCGTTTTTACAAGAGTGTATAATAATCCAAGGCCAAGAATAAACTTTGAATGCAAATTGTGATTGAAATCGTTGCATTTGCTTCCACTATACATCTGATTATTCCGGCGAAAGTTTTCATCTGAAAATTTACGGAGAGATAATCTAAAACCTTTTAATCAAAAACGAATTACAAACAGTTAGTTGTTCATTTGTTTGTAATTGTATGCGTGCATGCATCTCTGCTAAAGGGTTATGAGAGCATCTCCACATCTACTCTTAGTCTTTAATACTCGTCGAGGCGTTTATTCTCCTCGCAGTTATACCGTTATACACAAACGAACATTACACACCTCTATACTTATGCTCCATTTGTTTAGCAAAAGAGGATTAAGCCACGTGGCGCATGTAGGCACTTTTGAGATTCTGTTCCAGTTACTTGTGGAAGTGAACTATGTCGGAGAAAATGGTTGACGAGATTTCCAATTTGCCACTCATTTATTAACGGTCACAAAAGCATCAAACATATACAGTTTTTTTTCTCAGTGCTTTTGAGAGAAACGACGCCGCATAGATAGTCTTGTTGCACGAATAGTTTTCAAAGGTGACGTTAGACGCGTGCGGGTCACTGAAACTTGTGCCAAGTCAGACCTTTGTGGTTACTAGTCTTACTCTTACGTGGTCTACCTCTGCAACAATTCAGAAGAAAAAACAATTTTTTGTTTCTATTCCATAAATAATGTAACAATTGATGTCAAAATTAGGGGTGGGCATTTTATCCGTTAAGTTTGTTTCGATTTGATCCGAAAAATCCGAATATCCGTAAGTCTTCGAAGCAAAGCAAATATTAAAATTCAATATCCGTTAAAAACGAAGCAAATCACAAATACTAAAATTTTTAAAGGCGAATATCCGATCCGCTCCGGTTTTTATACAAATAAATAAATATCTACAATTAAATATGTATAAATTTTACTTTAACATATATTTGTGTTTTTATAAAATATATAATGTATTAAATTAAGGAAAGAATATAAATTTTTCTAAAACTACAATTTTCTAAAATTATGTGTTTTATCAAAAAAGATTATTTTATTATAAAAAGTATGGAACATATAATTCCACTAATTTTCACTTTTGGTTTAATATTATGTAAGAATATATTTTTTTAAAAAAACATGTATAATTTTGTTAAATTTAC
Source organism: Brassica nigra (assembly GCA_016432835.1). Taxonomy (NCBI): domain Eukaryota; kingdom Viridiplantae; phylum Streptophyta; class Magnoliopsida; order Brassicales; family Brassicaceae; genus Brassica; species Brassica nigra. The sequence continues at coordinate 4,582,740 of CM028245.1, read as the reverse complement.
GTGTATAAAATATGGTGTATGAGATATCCGTAAATATTCGCAAATATTCATAAATATTTTAAAAAGTTATGGATATTCGGAAAACCGAATATCCGTATTTCTCCGAAGCAAAGCAAATCGGAAAATCAGATATTCGTAAGATACGAAGCAAATCGCAAATACAAAAAAATATGGTACTATCCGATCCGTACCCAACCCTAGTCAAAATAAAAATAAAATAATGTAACAATTAAATTGAGGACTTCTATAATGATATTAGGTTAAAATAGACCTGTGATAGACCGTAATGTCAATAATGTGTCTGGTCAGACTAATTTAATACGGTTCAGACCACATTGGCACTCACCTTGGGTCCAAATCCAAATCTTCTTTTTACTTTTTATTTGTTTTCTTCCTTAGCTCACTCACAATGCAAATTCAAAATCATATAGTAGGAGTTAGGACTAGGAGTACAGTATTTAGTTTATGATATCAAGGATTTTGGTAAAAGAAATCACACCTTCTAAAGTTTTAACCTCATTCTCTTCTTCTTCTTTATTTATGTTTTGTTTTCGAATTAACATTTCTGGTACTGGTCCATTGTAGAGCCCAACTTAATTCTTCCATCATGAAGAAAGACAAAACTATTTATCACAAGTCAAAACTAACATTTGTCTGCACTCGAATCTCAATAAGTACTCATTTGTTTTCTTTGAACATGGTTTCTTCGGTTGTAAATAGTTTTTTAGCAGATTATTAAATGATCAAATCCATTTGGACTTTTGTTATATATATCTAAAGATCTGAAGATATAATATTATAAATTATATTGATAACTACAAAATGTAAATTCGGAATTTTGGTATCTTAAAGAATTAAGTTCAAATTAAGACGCATTTCCAAAATATTTAATTAAAAGTACCAAATTCAAGTTGTGAAAAATTTTCTGTATAAAGGACTATTTTTACCCAAAAGATAAAAAAAAAAAAAATCAAAGACATCTTGTTTTGTTATTCTGAGTGTTGGTTACACAATCAAGGAGTTTTCCAACACTTAACCCTAACAGGCTTTGAGCTCTCAATCTCGTAGGATCCATTATTATATGGCCTTAGTTAGACAAGTAAACCCATCTATTTTGGTGAAAATGATTTGATGATCGTTTTGATTACATTACACCAAAGCCTTTTTTCTTCTGCTTCATCGTTTCTTGATGTTACCATGATGTGACATCTTGTCGACGTTTTATTACGTGACGAGGAAGACGATGCAGAAGAAGAAAAAATGAGAAATTGCCGAGAAACGGGAGTGTCTTGAAGAGTGGCTTGGCAACTTCAAGGTAAAAGCTAAAATGGGCCTGTGATAGATACCGTAATGTCAATAATGTGTCTAGTCAGACTAATTTAATACGGTTCAGACCACATTGGCACTCACCTTGGGTCCAAATCCAAATCTTCTTTTTCCTTTTTATTTGTTTTTTCCTTAGCTCACTCACAATGCAAATTCAAAATCATATAGTAGGAGTTAGGACTTAGGACTAGGAGTACAGTATTTAGTTTATGATATCAAGGTTTTTGGTAAAAGAAATCACACCTTCTAAAGTTTTAACCTCGTTCTCTTCTTCTTTATTTATGTTTTGTTTTCGAATTAACACATCTGGTACTGGTCCATTGTAGAGCCCACTTAATTCTTCCATCATGAAGAAAGACAAAACTATTTATCACAAGTCAAAACTAACATTTGTCTGCACTCGAATCTCAATAAGTACTTATTTGTTTTCTTTTTGAAAATGGTTTCTTCGGTTGTAAAATAGTTTATTAGCAGATTATTAAATGATCAAATCCATTTGGACTTTTGTTATATATATATCTAAAGATCTGTAGATATAATGTTATAAATTATATTAATATAAGTACAATCCCTATTTTATTATTTGAGAAACTTTTTTTATTAAATATCCTTTATTTTGTATGTTATTTACAGCCATGTCATTACTGAAGTGGCAACATCTTATGCATTCTCACCTCAATTTAAAATTTAGTCTTTATTTTATAGAACAATTACGAAAAATGCCATTCATATATTATAAAGTGGACCAACGTATTATAACGAGAAAAGACCAGTTAGAGAAAGCATATGAGACAAATCCAGTTGATTGAATTTACTTCATAATATATAATTTTTTTGAACCAACAAAAACACAAATTGAAAGAACAAAAAACTTAATTCTCTATCCGAGTAGAATTTCTTACTTTTTAAAGTTGTAGATGACTGAAAGTTCCATATGATATATAATTGAGATGAACTAATGGAAACACAAATGGATTTTTTTAACACAAATGGATTTTCATATTCTTGATAAGAAATCATATTCTTGATTTTGATATCAATTGTTTCATATGGTTTGTCTCATCTGAATATTATAATATTAAATCCGAACAGAACCATATACCAAGTTATCGTGTAAATCAACAATATCAACTGCAAGAATCATATTCATAAAGCAAAGCAAAATTAGGTAAGACGATACAATATAAAAACGTGAATTACAAGCTATAATTCGTACATGAGTGATTGTATAGATCTTTCAAAAAGGAAGATTATAACAAATTTCAAGGAATCCCTTAATTTTTTATTTTTACGGCAAACACCATGTTTTATTAATTCAGGATGAAAAGGTTAGCTTGTGAAGCTAGCTACGTCGGAATCATAGAGTTTACATGGGACATAATAGAGTTTTGAAGACGAGCTCCTTTCGCAAGGAGGTCGGCTCTTATATTAAGAGATCGTGCTATAAAGGAGATAGAAAAAAAATTAAACTCAGATACCAGAAAAGTAAACTCATTCCATTCTGAAGCTAAACTTGGCCAATCTTCTTCTTCGTTTATCAGCTTGACAAGCTGAAGACAGTCCGATTGAAGGGAGATTGAAGTATAACTTAGCTGCAAAGAGCTTTTCATTGCACAAAGCAAGATGCTGAACTCTGCATGTAGTGGGGATTGAGCTTGTCACATCCTAATAGAACCATAGGTATGAGACCCAGGTTCGAAGTCAAAAACGAAACCTCCCCCAGAGAAACTTGAGTTTGTCACCCATGATGCATCCACTTGGCACCGAGGATATGGTGACTCGTTCGAAGCTTCTTCACTTATGGTGGCCAGTGATGGTTGAGAGGTAGCATATGTCTGCGCCACACGCCTTTCTTCTTCTTCCTGCGTCGCATGGCTTACAATGTCCGGGGGTAGAATTTCCTTCCCATTGAAAACCTTCTCGTTTTTAGCTTTCCAGATGAACCACAAAATCCATGGGAAGCGTACCAGAACAGTAGCCGGAGCTCCTAAAGCTTTTGCTCGTAGAAGTAAATAATCAAAATTCTCTACTAGAGAGGAGCTCGGGAAGGATCCCGGAGATGATGGTATATCTGAAAGTGCCCAGGTTTGAATTGCGGGTGGGCATGAGAACAGACAGTGGTTGATTGTTTCTTCTTCAGTACCACATCTGGGACACATACGATCCGTCCCACAATGTCTATCTGCCAGTCTGGAGCAAGTCGCCATACTATCCGACAGAGCTTGCCAAAGAAAGTGCTTGATCTTACGAGACGTCTTCAGCTTCCATATCATGGCTTTGAGAGGATTCGTACTTGGCTCCGATACGTGCATCTTCTTTTCCTATTTTATTTGTGAGGCTAGATCATACCCTGATTTCACGGTATATCGTCCTAATTTCGTATGAATCCAGCAGTAACCATCGTCCTTCCCGAAATGACTTGGCCGTATGTTTAAGTAAGGAATAACCATAAATGATTTATTGTTGATATGTTATTTGATATACTATTCACTATTGTTTCCTAAAGTCTAGAAAGATAAATAATACTTTCCAAATATGTTTAACATAAGCGTAAATTTTGGTATGTGGTGGCATTATGAATTGGCGACACAATATTCGTTTCAACTCAAATCCAGTGCGCATATACACTATGTTTGATGACTATATATACCAAACTAAACTCATTTATACAGCATCACTACCAACCTAATTCAAAGCTGTGATACCAAGCAAAAAAAAACCCAAAAACTAATTCCATGAATTTCATCTTCAAGTTGAAGCCTTATAAATCAATGGGGAAGATAAAAGTGAAAGACATTCAATTTTGGGAAGTTACTCACTTGGTCTAATTTTTTTTACCATTTGTTAATCATCCATGACCTGTTCAGAAACTGTACTCGTTTGCATGGTTATAGGCAATAAAATCAAACATGTATTAGTTTATTACTAAGTTGCTTTTAAGGCTAAGGTTCAACCTTCTGAGACAGTTGAATGTTTTTTTTTTGGTAAAATAAAAAGTTGAAAGAATGTTTAAATTACATTTTTTGTTTTTACAATAATAGTTATAGTTTTGTCGCATATTTTTTCTAAATTTATCATAACAAAATGTTCTTGGGATAATATAATTTATATTTTTCTTTTACTCCGCGCAAGGCGCATATATCCACCTAGTTAAATGTTAGTTCCGAACTTTTGGTATCTTGTAAGAGTTCAGTTCAAATTAAGACGCATTTCCAAAATATTTAATTATAAGTACCAAATTCAAGTTGTGTAAAAGTTTCTGTAAAAAAACTATTTTTAACCAAAAGCAAAAAAACCAAAGACATTTTTTTTTGAGCAACAATCAAAGACATCTTGTTTTGTTATTCTGAGTGTTGGGTGGGTACACAATCAAGACGTTTTCAACACTTAACCTAACAGGCTTTGAGCTCTCAATCTCGTAGGATCCAAGATGTTACCATGACTTGACTATCGTTTGATTACATTACATCACAGCCTTTTTCTTCTGCTTCATCGTTTCTTGACGTCACCATGACTCGGCTTGATACTTAACCCGTTTTGTGTTTCTTTCCGGTTCAGTGTAACGACCGTTATCGAAAGTTAGATGATCAAAACGGTTAAATCTGTTATAAAACAAGACATAAACCAAACTCTCAAGAAATGATTGAGAATGGTTTCACAAGTAGTGTCACACTGTCTCCCTCTCTTTTTATTCCATCTTTGTTGCTTAAGATGAAAACCACCACTTGTCCAACAGGTTATGATGATGTTTGGTGTATATAAATAGAGAATTATTTTGTTTATCCTCACTTGTTTCTGGTGATGACTCTATGTGTCAGATCAATAAGTCCCCGCCTAGATCTTTTCACATCTTCATCGTCTGTTTCAGGTAGAGACCCTATTGCCGCTGTTTTCCATAGCTAAATCTCTTGTCCTTTGTATTCCATTGATCTTCCCAAGATACTCTAAAGCCTTTTTTTATAGACATAACAGACTTTTGAAAATATAATAGATATTTGTTTCTTTAAAAACTACAATGTCAGCATTTGTTGGATCTTTTTCAAGTTGATCAACAACTTTGCGTAGCTGAGAAAACTACTCCATAGCAAATAGGATTTGAGTTGTTAAGATCCCATGTTGGATATCTGATAAGGATCCCTTTCCGAGAGACGCAGATGTGCCAGTGAAATCAAGAACATCGTCTATCAATTGGAATGCCAAATCCTTCAAAATATATAAACTAATCAAACATTTGGACAAAGACTAGTGGCAATGGAGGTAACGTTTTTCCAAGAAGACGGTAACGAACCAGGTTCTTCCCGTATTCAAAAGCTAACACGGCAACTTCTGCTGATGGTCCAGCGAGTAATGCAATTGCTTTGCAACTATTTGAGATTAGTGATGCTGTCTTATAATATGTCTTCTGCATGTAGTAATCCATATTGTAGCCATGAAGAAAAATAAAAAGAAGTCAATATCTGCATGAACAATCATCATTACAGTTACTAGAAGAGAGATGTAAGATTTGTACTTATGGCGCTGATTGGTTGTGCTAGTCATTTTCATGGTTTCACCAGTAACCAAATGTTCCACAACACTTGCAAGTAAACGTGAAACCTACCAAAGACAGAAGCAATGAAGAGGGACAGCTTGCAAGGAGGCGCGGTGTTGGTTCTTTAAATTTTTGGGGCCAAGTTCAAGTGAGTACCTTGTTACCCATTACAAAGTTTAAAGAACCAACACCACGCCTTGTATCCGCATCATCCAAGACATCATCATGCAGGAGGCTTGCAACCTACAAATGACCAAAGCATTACTAACTGATCTTGATTTTAAACGAATGTTTATGAGTAAAACCTATAATTACTGACATGTATCAATTCGGTGGTTTCAGCAATACCCCGTTGCCTTAGGCGTAATTCTGATGGGACTATATCTGCAGATTCAGCAGCCAGTGCTTCTGGTAGACGTACTTTCAGAGCTGTTCCCATCAACAGTAAAATCTATAAACACAATAACTGGTTAAGACACCAAGAGCGAAAATGATTCAGGCCATGAAGACAAGGTACAAAACATAAACGAGAGTTTGGTGCTATACACATTGGACGAAACTGTTTCCTTCCAAACCCTTTTTGAAGAAGTATTCAGCCGCAGAGGCAAGCTTCGGAACCTGAATATAGCAGAAGCCGGATACCAAAAAATAATTATACGAAATTTCTTTTGAACATACATCAAGTCCAGCAGCATATTTGCTTTTAACGCTTCTATATGAAGACAATAAGTACAAAGAAATGCCACTTTACCTCGGTTACTACCATGGCTCTCAACTTATTATTAATAAAAAGACAGCTCATCTGCAACAAGCGAAAACGGGTCAAGCTCTTCCTATAAAGGAGAGATAGCAATAGATCAAGGTTAGAAAACAATAGCAGTTCAATAAAAATATGTAAAGAAAACAAACAGTTGACAAATTGTTCTTAATTATACTACTGAAGAAGCATTGTCCAAAAAGCTTAAGTATATGTAAAAGTTTAACAATAGAGGATCAATAATTTAAGCTAATATTGATGATGATTTTTTTTTTACTGAAACTGTGCATAAAGGTGGAAAGTACAAACCTCAACAACTGAGCTGCTCTGGTGATAGAGATGATGATGATGATGATGATGTCTAAAATTCCCCAAAACAGGAGATTTAAATGAATAAGTATATCCTCTGCATATGTAACACTACTAAAACATCACAACGAATAAACACATTTGTTAGCTCACCAACTTCTCTAGTAACACTTGAAACTTTAGATAACTCAAATCATATTTATATCCTAATCTATCACGCACACAAAAACAACATACACAGGGGTAAAAACAACATTTATGTATCGAAATGGGAACCATGAAATATGCATGCTCATTATTAGATAGAAACTAGAAAGAAAGCACTAATACAATCATTTACTCAAAAATCTGAAATCCCCAATCGAGCAAAAAGGTGAAAGTACCTTGTGTGTAGAGTCAGAACAAGAGTAACCCTGTTCGATTGCGAGAGACTGAGAGCAGCCATAGAAGCTGCGGTTCCTCAGAAACTTGGAAGAGATCCTAGAAACACCCCTTGTGAGTTGTGAATAACAACATGCTTTCTTATTTACGGATCCAACAGAGACTTGCGAAGAGAACCCCAATGTAGGAGAGAAAATAAAGCAGCTGATATGGTATTTCCGTAGCTTATAAAATGAAAGAACAAACCAATGGTACATGTTTATCAAACACAGATCCAACCTCAATGTCAATGTGTGAAGAGTTTATAAGAAGAAACCACTCTAGAGAAACAATGAGGGAAACTCCATTAAAGAGTCTACAAGAACAAGTTAACAAACTGTTACAGATTTTCTTGACTGAATCTCTTCCTTTGTGACGTTTCAGCACTTAAAGTGACCTCACGACTCCATTCATCTTCTGCCACGTCTCTTCTTCTGATTGGCATTAATGATTGAGTGTGGTCGTTGCAACTAACTCAACGACTCTGCCACATCATCCAGTCTCTTACTTTGTTTCCTGTATCAGCAGTCGACTTTAGTTTCGCTTTATTCTATTTCCAAGGAAGGAGTAGAGTTGTGGAAGCAATGTAGCTTGATAGTTAATCTTTAAAGGGTTCTACATTTAGTGCTCGAAGTTTATAAAATTTCTGCGTATCTGTAAAAAAATGTTGTATATGTAAAATTGTTTGATGAACCAAGCATTATAGAAAGAGCTATATTGTGGAAACCTAATGAAATTAGTTACTAATATTATATATCATGATGCAGTTTATGATGTAACTGATGTAATAGAAGTGACAGGATGATATAGAGAAATGGGAGAGTGTAGAACTAAGAATATGATTATTGGGGGTTCTTAGGGTGAGGTTCTTAGCGGAATATAAGAACCCGTCTCTTAACTGTTAACTAAAAAAAAGTTAAGAACCGGTTCTTAGCTTTTTAAGTTAAAAATTAAGAGACGGGTTCTTATATTCCGCTAAGAACCCCACCCTAAGAACCCCCAATAATCATGCTCTAAGAATGGCGAAGACAATCCTCAACCATGAAAATGGAAAATTAAGATTTTTTTTCGCTTTCTAGGGTTTAATGCTAAAATTAGGTAATTTTCCATTACAAAGTTTAGATTCGTTAAAAACAGGAAAATAAAATAAATTATAATGTTTTTTAGCAAACAAAATCGTGCTTTTGCAATATCTCATTTTTGTTCCTTTTTTAAAACGGTTAAAGCTTTGGTTTTTGTTCCTTTTTTCTGTTCGTTATAGTTTGCATGTTTTTGCTTCTTATTTATTTAACCTAGATTTATATTTCGGCACTGTGTACAAATATTTATTATAATGAATAATTGAATATTAATATAAACATTTAAAATTTTAAAAATATTTTATAAATAATTATTTAATTATCAAATGATAAATAATATGAATATAATTAACCCTAATTTCTTTAAATGTAAAAACAGAAAAATAAAATCAATTATAAGAAGTATCTTAACAAACCAAATAAATTCATAAAATAAAGCCCACTGAAGCCTAATAAATTTCTATGCAAAAGAATAAGGCCCACTGGAGCCCAATCATACCTTACCAATATATCTTTTTGTTCTTATTCAAGTTTTCTGCTTTTTGCTCATTCTATTTTTTTTTTTTTTGCTTTAGCTTCTCATTCATTTAACTAAGTAGATTTATATTTTGGGGTACTATACAAATATTTAATAAAATTAATAACTGATATAAATATAATCATTTGAAAATTTTGAATTAATTTAATATATAGTAAAAATTATAAATTATATATAATATGAATATTATTGACCCCAATTATTTCTTATAAATAAAAAAATTATTAGGTGTTATGAGAAAAATAAATGGATTAAAAATTTGACAGTATGAAAGAAATACATCATCAACCATTTCGCTGTTTTCTTTTCCAAAGAAAAGGGTTTTGTCATATATAAATCATGTGAATATATATTTGTAAAAGTATTTATGTTGGACATTATGCTACTGATATACATTGAATAATGCTTCAGACATAATATCAACTTAAAACGTTTAAATATTTTTAGAGAAAAATATTATAGTGTTATTTGTTATAAATCTAGAAGATCTAACTAACTTACAACAAGGTTCAAAAAAAAAAACTAACTTACAACCAAGATAATATCATGTCAATGTTATATTCTTTTCATTGCCTGTTAGCAATAAATAGTTTTTCATATTTCAAACTATAACTAAATCACATACATAATTTCTCAGATCATTTGACATATGTTAGTTATCTTTATTCTCTTTAGATTTATATTTAGTCTTAAGTAAGTATAGTATTTAACATGTAATTGTTTTTTTTTTTGCTTCATGGAAACTTTAACTAGAGGGACTGTTTATTGCTTATCTTTATGGGTTGGATTGGAAATATTTTTAGTTGTACTGGAAGCTAATTGAAAAAAAATTGAGCAACACTAGTACACAAAAATAGTAAAAATTTTTTTTTTTTTTATTTGTAGATGTCCATTAAAATGACATAAAATATAAGAAAATAAATATATAATTTGACATAAATCACATGTTTTAATCTATCAAAGCTAGACTCAAAACAATAATAAAATTAGAACATTCACCCTCTTATTAAACATAATCATGTTTAGCTTGCAACAACACTTTATTGTTTTACTTAAAACAAATCTAATAATATCATGATTCTTGTAAGATGAAACACATGAGCCACCACTTCAACAGATGAAAAAAATAAATAAATCTTGTTGTGGGTACAAGAAGAATAACCATGTCATCCATTTTGATTGATTTGAAACTGATTAAAATATGGATCTTCTGAATTCAACCATTTCTTTCATTTGAAAGATTGAATTATAGGTTGACCATAATCAGTGTTAGATAAAATAAATTCATTATTGATTGTTATTATTAAACAGAATAGAGTTTGAAAAACATCTAAATAAAGATTTTAAATTAGTAAATACCCTAAAAGTAATAACATTTCTATAGATTCTTCGTTAGCAATCTTTGCTTAGATTTGATACAATTAATTCCGGATGATATTGTTTGATATTCATTAATGAGAAATTATCTTTATTAATGAAAAATTATCAGAATTGTTGAAAATAAATTATGAGAGGATAAAAATCTAATTTGAACTAGCCTTTATAAGTTATAATCTATATCTCCAATTTGAAACAAAGAAGATTTTTCGTGATCAAAGAGAATAAACTATGAATGTATAGTTTTTCTACAGTCAAAGATAATAAAGATGAACATGTAGTTAGATTTGGCACTGAATTTGTTTTTGCATACATTCTTACCACTTTTGGTAATATATGTTTGGCAGACTTTTCACACACATGAAAGAAAGTTAAAATGATGTGTAAGTTGTCAATAAAACACTGTAAAATTCCCCACCATATACAATACACCTACTACACATTTGCCACTGAAGAGGGCTTTGTGAGTTGAAGCTAATTAATGCTGGAACTCTCAATCGTTGCTTTTGAGCATCAACGAAAATGGCAATTCTAAATCTTACTCTATCGATTCAAGGTGCCTAGTTTTATCCTCTTCTCTAGAATAAACTCAAAATACTTCTACAACTCCTTTAGATTCTCCAGTTTACCTTTGATCCCACACATTAATTTATCTAGTTTTTGTTTAAAGTTGTTCTCTATGCTGAATGTGGATAAAGCCGAACATCTAAAGATCATTCCAGTCGCCTGTGATCTTGAAAACCCAAGAATCTGAGAGGAACAATACATCACAATGTAATGTCTAAATCACCCAGTATTATAGATGTTGCCTAGTCTTATTAACACTAACTGTAAAGGAATGGTCTAATCTAATCATCAGTCTTTTCCTCTTGGCTCAGGTAACATTTTTTTTTTAATTTTTTACCTGAGCTTTGGATGGAGAGTGTACTTTTAATTAAACAAGTCGGCAACAAATTCCTTTTTAACATCGGTTTTTCAGCTATAGAAATTAAAATTAATTACCGATTATCTCCATGATCTCATTTATTACCAACTCTAACGACAAACGCATATAAAAGCAAAGTAAAAATATATAATAAACAAAAAATGACACAAAAAGGTTGACCAGACTTTGCCGTATTACGACAAATTAAGTGAAACTAAACTTTGTCGTTTGATATCTCTGTTGAACCGTTGGATGAAATCTTCGACTCGTCTGTTTAACTCCTCGTTCGACATCTTCGCGAATTCTTCAGATTCTTCTCTTACATTCTCCCACTTCTCCTCCGCCTTCTCGTGAGCCTTATTCTTCTTCTTCACCTTGTGAACATTAACCATCCAGTTCGAGCTATCATCTGATTTGCTTCGACGGTAACTTTTAGGTATAAGTTTGATCTCTTGATGACGACGTTCTGAACGTGCTTTATCAGATTTGCTTCTCCCGTACGGTTTAGGCTTCACCAGCTTTCTTAGGTCGCAAGTTTCTTGGTTACTAATGTTGTTCTCAGTCGTTGGCTCGTGTTTTTGGATAAGTTTACTTCTCGGGGTATTCTCGCTTACAACTTGTAATGTTTTCTCAGGAACTTCAGCTTCCTTGTGAAGCAAGTAACGTGGTATGTCTTTCGCTCTGACTGTTTCTTCTTGTTTCTCACGTTTCTTGGTTTCTTCCGCCAAACCCATCTCATAGTCCGAGTTTTCCGGTCTATCGCTTCTCATCGCGGCCGCGTATTCTCCGTAGAAATCTTGGTTGTCTCTCTCCGCGAATGCACCGTAATCTGCCGCTATGAAGAGGACAAGTGCGTTTGAGATGAGGAACAAGATTTTTGAGTTGTTGAAGATCAACGAAGGAGACACGTCAAGGACGTAGAAGATCAGAATATAGGTGAAGATCGATAAGAGGATCGGGAGAAACGAAGAGTATAGGTTGTGTTGATTCTTCACTTTTGTAGGCTCGAAACTAGGGTTTTCAACAGTGTACGAGGGCATTTTTGTCATTTTGAGTGAGAGTTCTTGGTGAGCTGTTCATTGGAGTTTGGAGGGTGTAGAGTGTAGTGTGTTTGATCTTCAGAGCTCATGGCCGTAGCTCTTTATATATCGTGTGAACTGTGATCATGAATCTGAATTATTGACCTTATCATGAATTTTCTATTCTACCCTGGACACCTACTAAATATTGCTTGTCGATCCTGCCACGATTCTCGACTTTTGTCGTGTTATAGTGATTTAACTTTGAGTTACGTGGAAATAATGCCCAATCATCTTCTGCATGTATTATTCAATAGTAATCATTTGTTTACTTGAAAATGTTTGAAACTACGTTAGATTTTTGTATGTGTATTAAGAGATAGGTACAAAATTAAAAATTTTGTCGGTATTGTGTGCTGATGTAAGCAAATCGGGAAAGCAATTTAGGTCAAGGTAAACAGGTTTGGTACTGCATAAACATCGACACGTCTTCATGTGCCAACAACACACATCCGTAATTTTTGTTCTTAACTCTGTACATTACATTAGGTACCTTTGAGATATACAATATAGAAAAGAATGTCCCAGGTTTTGACAGCACAACTAAGTAACATAAATAACGTATATAGGATAACTTTTCTTCCACGTATCTAAATAAAGTGAATTTTTTGGTTGCTTCACCTAACGATTCAAAATTTACAAATTTACAATAACGTTTGAGGATTTAAATCAAAACGAGTTATCTGAGTTTATTCATTTCTCAAATTAGCTGGAGTGAAAGAAACTCTAGTAAGTTTTTTTTATTCTTTAAAGGCAGTCATTTTCCACGCAGGAATGATTGTCGACAAATTACTTTCTTTTTGTCAATAGATAAATTATTTAGACACTGAAACGGAAAATTTAGACAGCTGTGTATAATATTCAAAAGATATACATGTAATCTCATTGAGTCATCGACTATGTATATCATCTTGTTGGTTAAGCTACAACGTGGCAATAGTGAAGTTCATGTGTGAGCACACACTTTGGCGGCTAATGTTGATTTCATTGTACAATTGTTAGATCTTCTAACTTATCTTAACTTGTGGCGATAATTCTTGCACGTTTATTATGATTTCTCCCTTTTAAACATCATGTTTTTTTGTTCTTCCGGCTCTTTTGCCTCACATTATTCCACAGTAGTATATGTACACAAATGGATATAACCAATATAATAAAAGATTTGAACACACTGAGTAACGAGGACCTATATTTGAAGTGTCCGCAAGCATAATTATAATTTTTAGTTCATTAACTTAAATCAAATGGGTGAGTCAAACTAAAATTTCATATGCATGCAAAAGGGTTTTCGTCCCGTTCGTTCTTTTACTGTGTAAATTGAATATTACAAACTCCATAGACATTTTTAGGTAAGCCCCCAAGATATCCAAAAACCGGACTCCCCTGAAAAAGTTATTCGCACTTACTGATGATATTAATAATGGGTAAAGACTCGTAGGGTACCTTAAACCCTATTAAAATTTAAATCCAAAACCTGTATTTTTAGTTTTATAACTACCTACTTTCCAATATTTTCAATATTCATAACTTTTGAGATTATTTGAAGTGTGAAAGATAAGCATTGGAAAGTGTGAACATCAGTTCAGTCTTCGAATATAAACAATTGAAATTGCTAATAGTGTGTGATGGACCATCAGTTCAAGCTTTGTATCGCAAAGGATTGCCCCTCATGAGTCATGGCTCACAGAAAACCGGGTTTCAAAGAAGTAGTACTCTCGGGATGGGGACAATTTGATGGGATTTCAATGAGGAATTTTCATCAAAAAGTTACTTCATGTCGAAATAGAATTAGTTCTTGGAAAAAACAAAATCCAACCAATTCGGCTATATTGATTAAAGAGTTAAAAGATAAGATTGACTTGGTGCAAGATGATGAGAACTCTACAACTGAAGAAGTAGAGGATTTGAGAAGACAGCTGATTGTGGCCTTTTAAGAAGAAAATACCTTCTGGGAATAAAAGAGTAAAAATCAGTGGCATCGTCATGGAGACAGAAACACAAAGTTCCACCATGCCGTTACAAACCAACGAAGGGCCCAAAACCGAATCATCAGTATCAAAGATAAACATGGGAAGTTGGTAGAGAGTGAAATTGAAGTAGAGAACGTGGCTGTTCAATACTTTCGATACCTCTTCTCTACCTCTTCACCGACAGAGCTAGATGCCTCCCTCCGATTCATTTCGGGAAAGGTGTCTCACTCTGATAATAGGTTACTTTTAGAGGAACCATCGGAACAGGAGATCAAGAAAGCAGTTTTTGAGATCAACCCGGACAAAGCCCCCAGACCGGATGGCATGACTAGCAAATTGTTTCGGAAATTCTGGCGCGAGATGAGCCAAGATATTATTAAACTTGTGAAAGATTTCTTCGCTACAGGCAGCTTTGACCCATTGTTGAATCAGACGAATATCTGTCTCATTCCTAAACAGAAGAAACCACGAGACATGACGGAGTTCAGACCTATTAGTCTCTGCAATGTTAGCTACAAGATTATTTCTAAGCTACTATGTAAGAGACTTAAGAGGGTGCTTCCGCGATTGATCTCAGAGACACAATCTGCCTTTGTGGAAAAACGTCTGATTACGGACAATATTCTGCTAGCACAAGAAAATTTTCACGCCCTAAGGACAAATCAAAGATGCAGAAAAGACTTTATGGCTATTAAAACAGATATGAGTAAAGCTTACGATAGAGTGGAATGGAGCTTCATAGCAGCTCTGATGCTGAAGATGGACTTTGATGAAAGACTGGTTGATCTCATTATGTGTTGTGTCACATCGGTCTCATATCAAGTCTTAGTCAACGGGCAACCAAGAGGACGAATCCTCCTAAGGAGAGGCTTGAGACAAGGAGATCCCCTCTCCTCCTTTTTGTTTATCCTTTGTACGGAGGCGCTGATCTCTCTCCTAAACGGGGCAGAATCAGAGAAGAAAATTGTAGGTCTCCGCGTCCTAGGGCGAGCCCAAGGATTTTCCACCTTCTTTTTGCAGATGATAGTCTTTTCTTTTGCAAGGCGGAATTAAGCCAATGCAAGGAGATCATGAACATTTTAGATATTTATGGGAAGGCATCAGGACAGAGGATAAACGCGTCCAAATCTTCGATGTTTTTTGGAAACCGAGTGGAGATGGCTTTTTAAAAAAAGATATAAAAGATGTCCTACGCTTTACTACTGAAGGAGGCATGGGAATGTACCTTGGACTACCTGAACAAATTTGCGGTTCGAAGATGAAGGTTTTCTCTTTTGTACAGGATCGACTCAATGGACGCGTCAATAAATGGTCATCAAGACTCCTTTCTAAAGGAGGAAAAGAAGTTCAAGTCAAATCTGTGGCTCAAGCGGTCCCGACTTTTGTAATGTCAAGCTACTTGCTGCCACAAGGTATTATTGATAAGTTAAAGAGCACTATCTCTAATTTTTGGTGGAGTTCAAAACAAAATAGCAGAGGTTTACATTGGATAGCATGGGACGAGATCTGTACCCCTAAAGATTTGGGGGACTAGGGTTTCGAGATCTCCATGATTTCAATATAGCACTTCTTGCGAAACAGTTGTGGCGATTAATACACTATCCAAATTCTCTATTGGCACGCGTTCTAAAAGGAAGATACTATAATCATACCTCTTCCCTGGAAGACCGACGGACATACTTACCATCATATGGATGGCGTAGTATCATGGCTGCAAAACCTTTGCTTATATCGGGTCTGCGGAGAACAATTGGAACGGGCCGAGATACGAGGGTATGGAGTGACCCTTGGGTTCCAGACTCAGTGGCTCGACCACCTAGACCTGCTGACCACATAGTTTACAGATTACCCCAACTTCTTGTTCAGCCCTTTATTAGGAATGATACCAAGGATTGGGATACCCAACTTTTACGGGAATTCTTTCGTCCAGATGATATCCCTTTGATAATAGGAGTAAAACCCTCTCATTCATTTGCTACAGATGGATATGTTTGGAACCACACAAAATCAGGAATGTATACAGTTAAATCTGGATACGACTTACTTCAATCGATCAAAATGAGTCTTTTACAAACTGAGGTCCAAGAACCGAGCATCACGCGTCTTCAGAGCCAGGTGTGGAAGATTAAGACACCAAGTAAGATGAAACATTTCTTATGGCAGGCTATTTCGGGCTGTGTGGCGACGGCAGAGAGGCTCAGTTATAGACACCTGGACACCGATAGGAGTTGTCCTAGATGTGCTGGCCCAGAGGAGTCGATTAACCATCTCCTATTTGAATGCCCTCCAGCCCTTCAGGTTTGGGCCTTATCGGACTATCTGTCCCTTCCTGGTGACTTCCCGAGTACATCTATATACCAAAACATGAACTTTCTGTTTTGGAAGAGAAAAGAAGTGGCTCCATCGAGACCACAATTCGATACCTTCCCATGGATCTGCTGGTACATTTGGAAGGCAAGGAACGACAAACTCTTTAATGGGAAAGTCGTATCCCCGATTGATACTCTCCAACATGCTTCCCTTGAGGCCGAGTGTTGGAGGAAGACTAATGAAGAGGAACAAACAGACGAGGACCACGACCCTCTTATTACAGGGGTAGAGACGCCTCCTATGATACCCCGAACCCCTACCTGCCAAATTGATGCATCATGGATCAATAATGGTAGTGTTAGTGGCCTAGGGTGGAGTCTTAAGGACCAAATGGGAAATGACGTGTTTGGACTACGGGCATGTGCTAGGAGCCTCTCAGCTTTACATGCTGAGATGGAGGGTCTACTTTGGGCAGCCTCATGTATGAGAGACAGAAGGGTTACTTCGATACGTTTTGAGACGGACTGCTCGGACCTAGTGGACATGACTACAAACCCGGACGATTGGCCAACCTTCGCGACGGAGATCGATATTCTTCAGCGATTACATGCTGACTTCGAGGATGTGAGCCTGAGTCATATTACTCGGAGTAAGAATGGTCGCGCGGATGCTTTGGCAAAGGAGGCTAGAACCAGAAGCTATATCTTTTCCCATATAGATCAGAACCGGACAGACGGAGAAGCTCTTCGGAGAATCAGCTCGTCTGGACACCACTTGATCTAGTTTATATTGGGTAGCTGACAAAAAAAAAAAAAGAGTCATGGCTCACAAAATCTCATGGACTCCAAAACCGGTTTGAGCTGCATCAATCTCTTTATTGCTAAACATTTTTGAACATTTCATATGATAATGGATGGAAAAGATAAACTCAACAGATGAATAAATTAAAACGATCGATGCAGAAATTTGAAGTTGTTCAGCAACTGACTACATCAAAAGATCAAAAGAAAGAGAAAACTTTATTAATGTAAAGGGATACAATCGTGTTACATGAATATGACACATATATATGGACCATCCTGTTCAAACGCGTGTATCTAATAAATTCCGCGGATATGTACGGCCAAGGGTGATTCAATCGAAAACAGCATTTGATATATTCTTATAAACATTAATATTGGGAGCGTCTTTGCCTCGATTACTCTGATCTGACTAATTGTAGTAAATTTAAGCCTATCAAAAATTTAATTCTTATGGTCAGTGTGTTTTTTCTTCAATAGGCTTTGTTCCCCATCTGTTTTGGACTCCATAGTTAAGTCTATGGTTTGGGCTACCTAATTGGTTCTTCCTTCTGTAAACGTGGTTATATGAGCCATGAACTTTCAATATAAAAAGTAAAACAAGTAGATCAAATTAATAACTGGCTTTTGTGTTTCCTAGTGTTGTGTAGTTTAAGTAGACATTTTAATTCTCTCTATATAGTACACAATTGAGTTATCGGCAAAACTTCAAAACTCTTAAACTACCCAAGATTCTTTATATTATGTCAAAAATACAGTAGGAAGAGCAATCTTATAAACAAAAAAACATTGTGCTAACTGCTAACTTAATGTCTGAAATGAGAAAAGCTGAAACTAGATAAAAAAAGATCTATCGAGAATGGTGGTAAGGGCAAGAAGCCTGAATCCGAATATTCCGTTTCTGAAGAAAACTACGAAGAGATCTCTTCATGGAGGCCTTTTGTTGATGAACTTGGGTCAAATTGTTTGGGATTATCGGAGGATCCGGACCGTCTGAACTTTTCAATGATAATGGTTTCTCTTCCATATCTTTACTCGCTAGTGATAGTATAGCTTTTGCCTGCATAGATTAGTAACCATTATTAATAGATTTATACAACAATTAGATACTGTGGATGTATATAAAAAAGTATGTATATAGTACCTGGGGATGGGTAAGATCTGAAGAAACACATATGTGACCGTTGTAGAAAATGGTAAGAATCTGAGATTCTTTCTTTGGTTGTGGAGTTTTAGAGCTGCTTGAATCATAAGGAGGAGAAACAAGGCGAAGTTCCAAGTCGCAATTGCTTTGCATCTCCATCTCTTAATTTGTGTGTAAACTGTAAAGGCTTGTGAAGATTTTGATGATGATGATGATAACGTTTGGCTAGTCGACTGAATTATATATATGAATGTATGCGTGTATCACGTGTTGTGTATGTGTCGCGGTCGAAGAGAGAGAAGGATCATGAAAATCCGACACAGAAGCTGGAATCATTACGGCGAGATTTGGACAGAACACAGCTTCACATCTCTTTTTCTCTCTCTCTCTCTGTCTCGGATTTATACGCACGCGTAAAATGTTGTCTGTGTGTTTTATTTTGTTTTTTTTCATTTATTCTTTTAGACGCATATTCTCCTTTTCTTTTTGCTAAAGCTAATTACGGCAAATCTTCTTGTAATCTTGTTAGCTGGGATTCGATTAATCACCGGTTTCATGTTATACATATGTTTATGATAAAAATTATATATAATATGTTTTTAATTTATAATATTTCAGTACTAAATACTTTTTAATATACAAATGTCATGATCTCATCCGGCTGGAGTGGGTTTCCATCAAACTATGTAATAATAGTTTTAGTGGTGTGAACTGAACGATAAATGTGTGTGTTCCGTTAAAGATAGTCTATCCATACTCCTCATGTATATTCATGTGAGTCTTGGATACAGACTCGGCTGTTAAATTCTGGTGACCGTAAATATTGAATTAAATCTTTAAATAAAGCAGATTTTAATAATTTACAAACCTATATCTATGTAAGTTATTATTAAAAAAAAATTACGGCTAACACAAATGTTTAATTGAGATATGTCCATATCCGTCTTGAATGCTTGTCATTTCTCCAATATTGTAATTCATTGAGTCATTCCTCCAAACCATATTTCTTCTATTTTTGGATCGTTTGTCAGATAATCCAAATAACGAGCTTAGTAAGTCGACCGTACTGTCATGATAAACTAAGGCCTTGATTGGTAGAGCATTAGCATTAGCATTATGCTCTACATTATCCAATCAACATTTGTTAGAAAAGCATTTAAAAGAGCATTTACTACATGCTAATGCTCTCCAAATGCTCTCTGGCAAATGCTCTCATATGAAGCTTTTGGAAGAGCATTTGCATTTATAATTTATAAATTTAAGAATAATATATAATTATTCATTTATTTGATTTTAATAATATCATAAAATTATTTTATACCCAAAAATGAAATTTTGATTTCTAAAATAAATTTACCATATAAATATTTTTTAAATATTATTTCACATTTAAAATATAATTTTATTATATTAAATTAATTTTATAAATTATATTTTAAATTAATTATATAAATTAAATTATATAAATTTATTAAATAAATTATATAAAATTATTATATAAATTATATTTTAAATTAATTATATAAATTATATTTTAAATTAATTATATAAATTAAATTTTAAAATATAATATAATTAAATTAATCACATAAATTATATTATATTTTAAATGCGAAATATTATTTTTAACCTAGATATTTTAATTATAAAATTTATTTTTTAAAATAACATTTTCGATATAAACATAATTTTTGAAATTAGTAAATAAAATAAAACAAAATAATTATATATCTTTTATATATTAATATATATATATTAATATATAAAATAATATATATATATATATATATATATAGAAATATATTCATATAAATAAATATATTATATATTATATACTAATTTTAATAATAATTTTAAATAGCATGTCCATACTGCTCTACCAATCAATCTATTAAACAGTTTAGCAAAAGATACGCATCACGCTTTTATAGCATACAGCTACTGCTTTCTCATCTGCTTTGCCAATCAGACCCTAAGCCAAGTATTTTGAAAAATTTTACTTTGTAATATTTGATCATTTGACCTTGCATATACGAATATGTTAGAGATGTATGCAAACATACGCCAATATGAAATAACTAATTCCCACGCGATTAATTTACATGTTTGGTCACTATCCATTATGCACTATGGCATCATTTAACTAAATCATTTTCATCACGTGATTAATTATTACTGTACTAAATTATATAAGCACGTCATTTGGCCCATCGTATTGGGATGCATGTGCCCACATACCGACGAGAAAGTCTAGACAGCGTGTGAAACGCCAATTAGCGATGATTAATTTTCTATATAAAATCATAATTACGATATCAAACTATTGAACCGAAATGACTGATGAGCTAACTTGGTTGAATTACATTTGAAGTTGATCACCAGTGCTTTAATAATGGTCAGACCCTGTGATTTATCACGATCCTGACGTATTCACGGATGAGGTACTGATGAATCACAAGTATATACTTGAGTAAAACACACAGAAAATCTGATAAATTATGTAATGCAGGCTGCACATACGCTGGTGAACAAAGGGTATGATCGAGAGGTAGTCGTATACATTAATTAGGCCATTGAAGCTTTTGATTTCTACACAATCACGGTAATGGTTTGATTAAAAAATTATCAGTGATTTTTACTGGAAATCCAGAGTTCAATCCTGAAAATAATAATTTATTAATAATTAATAAAATGATAGAAAAACTGAAGTAAAATTATCCACATAAATTTTCATAAAAATGATCGAACAATTAAAATAGTGCCTATAGAATTTTATGCATAAATCATAAAATTGTTAGTTTTTTTTTTGTCAAGGCAATAGTTAGTTCTACAGTTGTTATTATAATATTATTTTTATTAAAATAATAAAATTAATCTTCAAAAATAAAATAAAAACCCTTAAATCATTATTAGTTCCCAGTAACGAATATACGAACGAATACAAAACATTTTATTTTAATCAAATCACTTGTTAAGGACTTGTTCATACTTGCTGCCGACGAAAAAGAATATACTCAAATGAAGGGGCATATTTGTCATTTTCTCCATCGACTTCTTTACTGAATAGAAGGGAGAGTCAATCATATGGCGATACAGTCCCAAGTTTTGAGAGCCTGAACCATCGGAGATAGAGAGATCGAGATCGAGATCTAATGGCGGCGATAACCACCGCGGTGATAGCGATAGCAGGAATCATACTGGGATGGATAACGATAGAGATGGCTTGTAAGCCTTGTCTTGAGAAAGGCCGTGAAGCTATCGACAGATCTCTCAACCCCGATTACGATCCCGATGACGAAGACGTCGATGCATCCTCCGCCTCTCGCGCTCCTCTTCTCACCAATCGTCCTCCGGATATCCCCGATCCATCCGCCGCTGATCCCTCCACAGCGATTAAGTCAGTCTGATCGGGTTCGGTCCGTGATTTTTTTTTTTTGGTCTTGTATTTATCTGAGTTGCTTTCATCCTTTGTGTAAACCTCTCTTGTCTTAAATAAACGATGTCGTGTTTGTGCTTCTTGTTCTAAAATGCTTGTGTAGTTTGTGTGTGTGTGTTTTTTTCTCTTATAGCACCAAATAAAACACGAACAAAGATATCATGAACACAGAACTCTTTAGCATTGGTTGGACAGAAAAAGGATTTGTGTTTCTTCCTCCTCGTTACTTTACATCATCAAACCATGGACACTGTAAATGAGACCATATTCAATTTACAAATTTGAAGTTTTAAGTTTCAGATAGTTGTTGTGGTAGTAGTAGTAGCCCGAGTAATTTTGGAGCCTTCTGAATCAAATCGATTGTTGAAATGGTGGATGATTCGTTGATTTGAGATAATTACAATACTCAATTGGTGGACCGTCGACGTGCAGCAGAAACTGGACGCTGGAATTAGTAATTAAAGATCCTAATTAAGCTGGAAAGGCTCAGTGGGCTCATTATTACTGGGCTTTAAATACAATGGGTCTTTAATAAGTGTGACGATCCTCCTGCCCATATATGAATATTCCCCTTTCGCTGATTCCAGTCGAAAAAAATTTCAAATTCAAATTTGAAAAAAAATCTGATTCAACCATAGAGCGAAGGTGTTTGATGCTCGAACAAAAGATCGCTGCAGAAAACCTCAAGAGCATACTTTTCAGATCTAACATCCAAGATCTCGATTCCAAATACCACTGCTCTATACAGAAACTGAGGTTGGTGGTTATTCTCCATGGTATGATATGTTGATCGATTTTTTTTTCTGATGATTTTGATTGGTGGATATAGGACGCTGAAGAGCGAGGCTGGAGAGTTAAGGAGTTAGACGAAGAGAGAGACAAGTATTACAAGCTGAAATGCTCGGAGATGAACGAGTTCATGCGACATGTGGAGAGGTTCAGATCAGAGAACCGGGCACAAGTCGAGAACCTGAGATACCGAGTCAAGGAGGTATAAGTATATGAATATCTTTGAATGTGAATCTCTAAGCAGGGTTTAATTTTAGATTTAATTATACTATCAATCTTGGTTTTCTCAGCGTAGCTCAACGTTTAATGAAATTCATGAGAAGAACAATTATCTGAGGAAATTTACATGATTACCAAAAAAAGAAACAATTATCTGAGGAACACGAGTTAAAGGTGCAAAAGCAGAGATGAACACGTTTGAGGTAACCATGTGGATTATATGTTATGATGATGACCCCCCACCCCCTGACATTTACTTGTTATATTCTGGCTAATGATAAGGTCTGTAATTTGATATACAAAAATGAGTCACTAAAACCTTTGCCATAATCAAACAATAACATCTACACATTTCTCCTAACGCAAAAAAACCCCACCAATCACAACATCAAACGCTAGGTCTATTGTAAAGGTGGTCAATAGTTTTTTTTTTGTAACTTGGCCTTCATATAAATAAATAGTAATTTATTACTAAAATAAAAATATGAAACAGGTGTACTCATTTATTTATATTGTACTCTTCTTGACTATTGAACTAAGAGAAATTATGGAACTATTAAAATAACAAAAAAAAAACTAAGAGATATAAAAGTATCTCAAACATTGGATAGAGAAAATGGAAGTTGTTTCTCAAAGAGACCAAGCCTATAGTCGCCAAGCTTAGTCTTGTAACCATATGACTTGTACTGAGACCATGTAAGCTCTTTATAAAGATAATCCTCTTGCTTGGGGACAAGGCATGCCAATGGTGCAATCTTCTCCATCAACGGAGGACCTGCGAAATAGATCATCGATAATCTTGACCTCTTTGTATTTGTGAGCACTCTGTGTTTCACACTCTTGAATTTTCCGTTAGTCATCACCTGGGGTAGTCAATATAAATATAAAACCGCCAAAAAATATTAAAATGTGTAATAATTTCTGTATGCAAACAAATGATGTGGTGTTGATTAGTTTTAAGTGTTGAGGAGAAAGCAATAGAAAATTAGACAAACAAATTATCCAACACATGATACATTTTAATTTAAATAACTTTGTCTAATCGTTTCCTTCTTACACTTTTACAAAAAAATCTAAAACCCTAAATCTGTGGATTTTCTTGCTTTTTGAAGTGTTACCCGTATATTTTAGTTTAGATTTTTTCTTAACAGGCATTTGAAAATAATCTTATATTTGATAATATCCATATGCATATGTTAATATCAGTTTATATATTAAAATATTTTTATAATTCAGTTATATATTAAAGGGAAAAAAGTTTGCTAGCTACACGAGGTATACTATAATATGGTGAAAACCAGAGTATAAAATGTGTCAAAACCTACACGATGTCTATGTTAATGCATACTACATATACCAAGTAATATAAAATATGGTGCCAACATCATAGACGGACTAAATTGATTTTAACAAAATCTAATGGGGTCAAATTGTGATTAATCAAAAATCAAATTAAAACCGATTAACCCGACCCAACCTATGTAATAACCGACCAACCCAACCCAATTATACCCGAAATCTAATTAGGGTTTGTCAATTTGGGGATTTTTCCAGAGAAAGAGAGAAGAAGAGATCGAGAGAGTGAGATCGAGAGAGTGAGATAAAGAGAGAGAGAGAAAGCGGAGTCGGGATCGTCGGAGCGAGAGTGAAAGACAGAGTGAGAGACTGTGAGAGATACTCTGAGAGAAAGTGAGAGATCCTCTTTGAGAGAAAGAGACTGAGAAAGATGAGGTAAATTATTGGATTTGTTTTTTTTCAATTTTTTTTTAGTCTGTTTCTGATTTTGAGGTCTTGAACTTGTGATTTCTTTGATGACAGTGATTCCATATCAGTGAAAATCAATTGTTTTCATTCGGGAGTATTCAAAGTTGAAGATGATGGAGAGTTGAATTTTGTGGATGGTATTTTGGAGCAGTTTGAGGTTGACGGTATAGGAGTCTTTGAAGGTGTAACGGAGAAATTGTTGAAAGGTATCGGGGAAGATGTGGTACAAGTTACCATATGAAGATATCTCGGACAAGACGCCCTTGTTTGATAATGCAGATGAAAACAAAAGGAAGATGAATGCTAATGGTCGTTGGTATAAGGAGCTTGATGTTTTCATAGAGAGAGATGAGTCTCGTGCTGTTAGTCCGATAGAGAGAGATGAATCTGGTGCTGTTAGTCGGATTGATAGAGCTGAGTCTGCTGTTGTTAGTCCGATAGAGAGAGCTGAGATTGCTGTTGTTAGTCCGATAGAGAGAGATGCTGAAGAGAGTGAGGATAATACTTATGATGGTGATCATGAAGTAGAAGAGAGTGAAGATGAGTATCAACCGAGTGATAAATCAGATAATGAAGAGGATATTGACAGAAATTTCGAAGAGGATCTTGAGATGTTTAGGGATGAAAACTATGAAGATGAGATCCTAGACGAGGATGAAGTATATCCAGACACGGAGCAGTCATCTGATGAAGAAGAGGCACAAGCTGAGAAGATGGCTAAAAGAGGTGAATTAGATGGCGTTTTTAGTCTAAGACAGACCTTTTACAGTGGTGAAGAGTTCAAGAAGCAAGTTATTAAATATATTCTGAAGGAGAGAAGGAATGTAGTCTTCGACAGATGGGAGAAGACTAAGATTGGAGCTAAATGCAGTGGTAAAGGTTGTGTGTGGCGTATATACTGCTCAATAGAGAAACCCATCATGCAATGGATGGTGAAAGTGTATGTTAACACACATACTTGCTATCCCACAGGTAAGTGTAAGCTCATCAAAAGTCCTGCCATTGCTGAAGTTATGTTGGAGAAAATCCGGAAAGAACCTGAAATGAGTGCTCCAAAGATTAAAGAAGAGTTTAGGGACAAGTTCAACATCATAATCTCTTCTGAGCAAGCGAAGATTGCTAGGCGTATTGTTCTTGACAAGCTACAAGCGGAATGCAATGAGCATTTTGAGAAGAATTTAGAGGTTTTCAAACAGTTTGATCCACTAGCAGCTCATGATCTTGGAAAGAAGGATCCTTCTACTTGGTGCGAGCATTTTTCCGGATAGGTTCGTGTTGTGCTGATACACACAACAACTTCACTGAGTCTTTCAATAGGACGTTGAAGATAGCTAGAAACAAACCTTTCATTCAAATGCTTGAGTTGATTAGAAGGGATGCAATGCAGAGGATAGCTACAAGGTGTAAGACAGCTAGAAACGAGACGGGTCTCGTTACAAAGAAGGCGAGAAAGGAGGTGGAAAAGTCTTGTAATGAAGCTCAGCACTGCTATTCTTTGCCTAGCACAGGTGGTGATTATGAGTGTGTTGAATTCGAAATGGGCACACAGTGAACTTGCTCGCACTGCACTTGTAGGAAATGGGACTTGTCTGGAATTCCATGTCGCCATGCAGTATCTGTTATTCGTGAGAGTGGATTGGAGGTTGATGATTTCATTTCAGATTATTATCTGACATCAAAGTGGCAAGGTTTGTACTTGAATGGGTTGAAGCCTGTAAATGGTCCACGGTTTTGGCCAAAATCGGGTGAAGCACGATTGAAGCACCTCCTTACAAGAGACCTCCTGGAAGACCAAAAGGAAAGGCAAGGATCAAAGGAGTTCATGAATCCCCCAAGAAAAATCAGACCAAAGTTGATCGAAAAGGAAGAATAGGTCATTGTGGTCTATGTGGTGGTGAAGGCCACAACTCAAGGAAGTGTCCTCATGAGGTAAATTGTCATCGACATTGTGAAGCTTCGTTTTGTTGTGTTTGATTCTTTATATTTTGTTGCAGTCAAAGCGAAAGCGTGAGGCGTCTCAACAGGAACAACAATCACGGAACAAGCAATCGAGGATGTATCTTCAACTGCACCACCTGCAACACAAACTTGACTTCAATGTCGCACCACTGCAAACAACAACAACCACGTCTTTTTTGTCGTCAATGTCTGTTTCGGTCCTCGGATATAGGCCTTTAGTGTTGGATATGTCTCTTTTGTGAATGTCTATGGTATTACTCTTGCTATGTATGATCATCAAACTTATTTTGGATGTCAAAACCATGAGTTTGAACTCTGTTTTGAATGAAAAACCAGTTGATGTTAAAGGCATTAAAAAGATGTTCAAACCATTACATGTCTTAAGCATTACAATCTCATGTTTTAAGCATTACAATCACATATCTTAAGCATTACAATAAGACCATTAGAGCTTAAGAAAGTTGTTAATGATGTCTTCTTCCAACTCTTCGGTCTTCACCAACTCAGTTCTAAGCTCAGCAATTGTCTTCTTCAATTCCTCAATAGTTTTATCTTTCTTACGATTTTCGTTTCTAGCTTCAATCAAAGCTCTCTTCTGCCATCCAAAAGCTTCTCCCTCATCATACCATTGAAAAAAATTGCAAGCTCCTCGACGCTAAGACAAAGACAAAATTATAGAGAGTATTATTCCAATTCAACATATACAGAGGAAGAATCGTTGTACCTTGTATAGTACACACCCATAGAACCTTCGACCCGGATTCTTGTCTGTCCATGCTTGATATATCTTTGCCTCTAACCCGCAAAAACAAATCACATTGCTTTGAATTGCCTTGCCCCATCGCTTATTGCTGTTTCCTCCACCCAGTTCCATCTCTCTCTCTCTCTTTCTCTGTTTCGATTTCTCTGTTAATTTTTCTCTTATGAACCCTAAAATTTTTGATTTGTAGAGAAAACATTTGATTCAATCGAACACGGATTGATATAGAGGTCGGGTCGGGTCAGGATTGACTTAATCGGTTTTAATTTGATTTTTTGATTAATCACAATTTGACCCCCATTAGATTTTGTTAAAATCAATTTAGTCCGTCTATGATGTTGGCACCATATTTTATATTACTTGGTATATGTAGTATGCATTAACATAGACATCGTGTAGGTTTTGACACATTTTTATACTCTGTATGGTTTTCACCATATTATAGTATACCTCGTGTAGCTAGCAAACTTTTTTCCTTAAATAAAAGTACTCATAGCTGAACGTTTAGCGATTTTCTATTCTTAAAAGGAATTTGATTTCAGCCAAGAGAATAATGCAAACTGTATTTTCTCAAGTTTTGTTTGAATGGTAACATTATATATTGTTTAGATAATGAACCTTTTCATTTTCGTTTGATATATAAAAAGGAAAAAATTGACATGCAGCTAATTTAAGAAAAACTTATATCTTAGGCACAACCATAATAAATTATGATCTTATGTTAATAATAATATATAAACCTTGATCGTGTGAACTGTTTAAGACCATTTTTAATGGAAGGGGAGGATTTCTTATACTGGGGTTCTTATCAGAATATAAAAAACCATATCTTAATTTTTAATTAAAAAAAATTAAGAGCCGGTTCTTAGGGCATCATTATCGGCGTTGGTTAGCCAAGTCCTTAGCAATTAGAGGGCAAAAATTAATCAATAATACCGAAAAATAAGAAGGACGTTGGTTAACTAAGAGGTTTTTTGTTCGCGTCCTTAGTGCCACGCGTTGTCATTTGAGAAGTTATGTGAGCGGTGCAGGGTTAACCCCGGTTTGGTCTCGAAATCGATCTCTCTTCTCTCTCGATCTCTTTTCTCCCTCGCGTTCTCTGGTAAATCTCGAGATATCGACTGTGATCTGGTTGGTTCTCCTGTCGGCGGTTCGACTCTAGGTGGTTCTCCTCTCTATTTGGATTCCACGGTTCTCCTCTCGACTCTCGGCGGTTCGACTCTCGGTGGTTCGACTCTCGGCGGTTCTCCTCTCCATCTCTCCACGGTTCTCTCTCGACTCAACAGCGGTTCTCTCTCGACTCAACACCCGACTCAATACGGCGGTTGTCGTTGATTTCTTGACTTGGTTTGCTATATATCTATTTTAGGGATTTCAAAATTCGATTTTCGTCTGCAGATTCTTTGCTCCTCCGTATGATTTGCATGTAGTTGGTTCTCGTTTTCGATCAATTTGTTGGGATTTGCAAGGAAATTTTTTTTCGTCTGTGTTACTTGCTTGCTTTACTTGCTTTGCTATTTATTACTCGGATAGTAATTTTTAATCGTTGCTTGCTTTACTTGTATAATGTAGAATGATGTTCTGTTTTGATTTGCAAGGAATGTTCTGTTTTAATCGTTGCTTTGCTTTACTTGCTTTGCTATTTAGTTATCGTATAGATTATGAGATTTCAATTGTAGAATGATGTTCTATTTTCATTTACTGATATATGCGATGTTATCGTGTCGATTCAGTAGTAGTCCTAATGTGTTCTTCGCATTTGAGTTAATTAGATTTAGCTATTAAACCATCGACATAGCTATTTCATTCTCCATTATCTTATTTCTGTCATTATTGCAGATGGCACACTCTCATCAACCTCATTTCTTTCAGCCTCTCCTTCTCGGGTTCCAGACTGGCTTGGTAAGCACACAGTCCCTATTTGTCTTATGATAGTGTGGTAATTAGATGATATTGATATTTGTTTTGCATTTGGTATGTCGCAGAACATACCCATTGCCTTTTTCTCGAGGCACATCCACGGAAACACCACCGGAAACAGATGGACACTTCGATCAGACGCCACGGACAAAACATGGGAAGTGCTTCAGGAGGAGAGGAGACTCACACGCGGTTGGAAAGAGTTCACGGAGGCGCATGACCTTCGAGTTGGAGACATAGTGATCTTCAAACTCGAAGGCGAGATGGTCTTCCATGTGAGTCCCTTCGGTCCTAGTTGCTGTGACATTCAGTACACAGCACCTAATGTCCCAGCTTCTGCTTACTCATGGGACTACAGTTTCCGTGCTGAGGTCACAGAAACTAATGTCGAAGAAGACAAGCTGGTGAGTGTTTAGTTTCTCGAACATTTGATTTGAAATTTGTGTGTGTGTTGACTTTGGTTTGTCTTAGGCTCTTCATGTGGACGCAACGGGCTGTAAGGCTCTGAACAAACAATGCAAGGAGGCTACTCTAGTGAACATAGACGGAAAGCCGTGGATTGTGGCATTGAGATTTAGCGAATCAGGAGGCTTATACTACATCAAAGGGTGGAGGAAGTTCTGTCATGATAACAAATGCCGCATCGGGGACTTGTTTGCCATCAACGTGGTTGGAGATGGGATGTCATCACCATTGTTGTGTGTGTATGCTCCAACGAAGGAGATCCTGGAGGTACTGAGCACTTGGAAGAGAAAGTTAAACGTTGGTGTGGCTTAGACTCCCCTATGTTGTTCGTACTTGTGTTTATCTTTTACATGCTTCTTAAAGATTTGAATGTGCTATGTTTAGAGATGAGTCATTTGCTGTGCTTTTAGTATAAAGTAAAACTCTGTTAAACATGTTTGTTTGTTGGTTTTGTGGGTTGACTTTAATCTTATGGTGTCTATTTGAGCTCGGATTTTGTTTGCAGTTCGGTTATTCAATAATATTCCTGTTAAAATCAATTATTTTTCAGATGATGTGTTGCTTCAGGTGGATATGCATGTTCAGCAACTTGACCAGTTTGTGAAAAAATCTAATGAGGATCGATCCAAGATCAACTAAGCTTTAATCTGATGCAAATTTGTTCTGCTATAGCCTTTACTTGTAATGGAATCATGGTTTGTAGTATCTCAACAATTAATTACCTAAGGACTCAACCAAAAGTCCTACCAATAAACTACACATTTGGAATTGTATTTGCTTTTGTCTCTTATCATCAAAATACTAATAAAATAACTTAAGGACTCAAAATTTTGTCCTACCAATAAGGATGCCCTTAAATCTCTTATTTAAGAATTGATTCTTAGCTTTTTTAATTAAAAGTTAAAAGACTCTTATATTCCGCTAAAAACTCTATCCTAAAAATCTCCATCAAACATGTTCTAGTGATAATAATAACACCTGTGTCCAGCAGCACAATTTCTAGGTTATGGCTTGTACGAAACTACAGCTGCATTTGAGTTTTCTGACACTCAAACCCCGATTATAAACTTAGTATACGACATAAACTATGCATTAGTTTTCTATAAAAAAAAACTGGTTATCCCGTATCTAATATTTCCATAAAAAGCGCTGCAGACTTTGCCGATTTTATAATGAACAATCACATTTTTTACAATTCTTTGCATTAATATCTTCCCACAAACAAGCAATAAAATACAGAAAATTCCTGTTTTCTTTCGTAATCTTCCAATTTTGTTTAGAGAAATTGTCAAAAATACCACAAATTAAGTACCACTTTTCAAAAATACACTCAATCAAAAATATACTAACATTTGAGTTTAGGCTTAGTGATTAATATTTAGGATTTAGTATTAAGGAGTTGGGGCTGGGTTTATATATGTTGTATAAATATTTTGAAAAATTAGTTTAGTATTATTTTATCACAAATTTATGGTATATTTGAAAATAGTTATTCATTAATGGTAAATATGAAAAGTGGTATCAAACTTGTGGTATAATTGAAATTTCCCCTTTTATTTATGCTCATGGTTAATATTAGTGATTTGAGTGATTAATATATTTGCCAGATGACATTACACCGATGTTTGAAAAACATTTGTGTGTTCGGATAAGTACATGAACCAAATTTGGAGTTTTTAGTACATGTTTTTATTGCAACACGAGCTTTTAGTACATGAACCAAATTTGGAGTTTTTATTGCAACACGAGCTAAATTCTAGTATACCTTTAACTAATCATAGCAAGCTTTCTTTACATACATGATAATACATGCGTCTACGACGTCAAAAATAAAAATGTACTCTAAGCAAACGTATAGAAGAATTTTAATTATTTTGGTTTAGTAATATTATTTTTTCTTGATATCCTGTCTGTCGTTGCATTTTACTCTAAGAATCAACGTCGTTGACAATTCATAAACCTCTAATTGTGTTTACGTAATTACTTGGTCGCTTAATAGTTTTCTGTAACCCTTCGATTACACAATCATATATTTTATTAGAATATCTGCAAAACGTGCAGTTATTCTTTTGAATATCTGGCTTCTCAGGGTTGAAGTTTCTAAAGCACATTACAACTTTGTCAAGAAAGAATCACATTACAAGATTTCTTTTACCTCAAACATGCTTGCATATTGATTTTTCTATTTTATTTATTCTTTCTAGAATACATAATTGCATTTCAACATTGAACAATCACTTGGTATTATGATGATATACATTAGTAGTCAACGAACGACTGAACGTTTTTTTCCCCCGGTAAAATGAACGACTGAACTGAACGTTAAGGTAAGAGTTGATGGAAAAGCTATGGTAAAGAGTTCCGGTTAAAAGAGAACCCTGTATCTTTTCAAATTTGACGACTTTCGAAGTTTCTTATCTATTTTCTTTCATGAATCTTGAGAATTGTTTAGATAGGTGGTCAAAAAACGGATACACACAATTTTTTCAAGTACAAAATTTGATTTTTTGTTCTTGTTGCATCTGCTATTAGCGAATAAAACCATATATACTTGTGTTTGACAAAATTAATTTGTGTATTTGTGTTTATTTTGTTATAAAATGGATAACCAATGTCAATAGGAGCAGAAGGTTTTGAAAATTTAAGGTAAGTGGTATCTTCCATGTGACCAACCAAGTACTCCCTTCGTTTTTTTGATAGATGACATTTTATAAGTATGCATGCATATAGGTTAAAAAATATTTAATTTTATATTTTTAAATAAAATATCATTAATTATTTACATAACTACAATTCAACCATTAATAAAATAAAAATGTATTATTATTGGTCTTAATAAATTTTACATAAAAAATTGAAAACGTCATCTAATTTAAAACGCAAAATTTCTGCTAAAACGTTAAGTATTAAAAATGGTGGAAATATTTAATTAAGAAAACTACTAATTTTATATAAAAACGGCCATCACCTCAAATAAATAAAAAGTTCTATAGATAAAAAAATTCAAACACATCAAACAATAAGAAGTCAAAATATAACATGAATGTTTGAAAAGTTTCCTGATCTCAAAGTTTTAGCAAATATATTAGGAAGCAGGTCAATTGTACATGAGTAGGGTTAATCATTAATGTATTCATCAGCAATTTCATCATACAGAAAATGACATTTCAAATTGATATGTTTGTTATGAAATGTGAAACAGATGAAGAATTCAGCAGCCGTTGAATATGTGAACATTGCACTTCTTGTTCGGAAAATTCACGAGAGGATCTAAAAAATAGTACTTAAAATCCTTCAAAATTTTCAAGATCCTCGAGAAGACAGCATAATCTTTAAGTAATATATCTGATCATCTTCACCAACTCTATTGCCAGAATCAAGGACCTCTACATTCCTTTATACCCTAATACCGTAAAATCTTATACCCACAAAAACAATCATATGCTGAAGCAAAGCAATCTGAACACGAATATTAAGATATTCATCATAACTCGCTGCTGCTGTTTTCTTGAGACTCAAAGTAGTGACTCAAATGCTTGCAGAGGGAACTTTTGTAATCTTAGAAGATGAACAACCCTTCAAGCGTCTATGTTTTATTCAGCTAAATTTTATACGAATCTATTTCGTTTCTGGTTGTTTTAGCTTAGTGATTTTCCTCTTCTACTCATCAACTTTGACTAAACAAACGCTACGACACAAAAAGAAAAAACTGCACAATCCTCAACGAGACCATAAAAAGAGTAACACTTGCGATAAACAAACAAGATTTGACAAGTATGTGATGGTGTTCATCTTATTCAAATAAGAGAATTGCTAGAACAACTTCACAATCCTGAACGAGATCATTAAATAAAAAAAAACAGCAAACTATGTTCTGCAATGAATATTCCCTTGCTGCCAACTTCTTTTCTTCCCTGTAACAACACATCATTTCATCATCACCACCACCATTTTACGTAACATAATACACAGAACACACTTACTTCTGGTTCGGTCACAAACGCCACATCTACCAGGACGACTTCTTTATACCCATCAATTCACCTTTATTCGCCAACCCACGGAAACAGATCCGAGACATCCGAAACAGCTCCGTCACGGACCTAGACCGACCAGTAAACACACATCTATTCCTTATCCTAGTAAACGCGCTGTTCCTCGGCAGCTTCGACAGCTTGTAACGATTCTTCTCTCGCATCTCGCTGGGAAGCTCGGGATCTTTGCAGAACGCCTTGTAGAGCTTCCTCCTCAGCTCGAACCTCGCCGCGAGCAGTCTGCGTCTGTGATCGGCGCTGTTTCGCTTCACGCCTTGCTCCGTGCCGCTGTGTTTCGACGCCGCCGGTCTGGTGAGCGTCGTCGAGATGTGTCTGGTTTGGATCTGAGTGAGGTTGTTGGGAGATTTGAGAATAGATTGGGAGAAGGAGCGTTGGCAGAAGGAGGATACGTTCGTTAGGAGTCCTCGGAGATTGGCCATTTTGGTTCCGGAGATTTGGATTGCACCGCCGCGGAATTTGATTAGGGTTTTTATCTCGGAGCGATTCGAAGCAGCTGCTTGCTTCTTCTTTCTCGCAAATGGTGAAGATGGTTTTGGGCTTACTTAATTTGGGCTTTGTTGGGCCCTATTATTTTGAATCGTTAGCCTTTTATTTTTGTTTTGAGCATGTATTCAGTGGGACGTTCTGCTTAAAAAATGCTCAAAATATGATAAACAATAGTATTAATAAATTATTGTTTTGAATATCTTAAAATTATGAAAATTCTATTCGAAATATTTAATGATTTTGATACGTTTATAATAAAATAAAAATAGTTCTGTTTATTTATACTAGAGGTTTTCCCGGGCTACGCCCGGATATTCATATAAGTTTTAGTTAATTTTTTAAAAATTACACTTATATTTGAATATAAACTTTTTTGTATATTTCAATTGATTTTAAAATATTTAATTGGTAAAAAAGTTTGGTTTATATTTATTCATTGCATTGTGCATGTTTAAAAAATTTGAACAATTTAACTCACAATTTGTTGTTTATTATTACCGGAAATTATATATAGAATGATAAGTAAGATGAATTAAACCTAGTTATTACTTAAAATGCATTTTTGTTTGCATCGTTTGTTTTTCTACTGCGTTTGGATTTCACTTTTTTACTTCGTTTTCAAATAGAATTTAAATATTGTATATGGTCATTTAAAAATTCTATATGATAATTTAAAATATTGTATTTGATCTAATGTCCCAGACATTATAAGAAGCTAATGTTTAAAACTGACTTTCATTCCTCAATTCTCAAAACGAAAAAATATGTAATGACTAAAGATTCATGACTTTAAGGTGGAAAAAGAGAAATAAATAACTCGAGCCTTGCTAGAGTCTTTCCATAAATAAAAAATTGCTTACGTGTATCTAAAGCTTTAACACCTACTTTTTCTGCACCAAAGATTGAAGTTAGGATGCCTGAAAAGTCTATCCATCGAGCTCTCATTATACATAACGTCTAATGATGTTGTGAATAACACCAAACCTTTGGACGAAGCAGAGCTACCATTGGCTGATACTGTATCAGTGATACACTGGAAGAAGCTTCAGTCGAAATCAAACATGATCGGACACAATCATGTTTCCATGTTTCCAACAGCTTTACCGGACTTTCCATCATCTTTTAAAAAGTCTTGTTTTGCTGATTTCTTCATCGATGCAGCCGATGTACCTGCCAACAAAAATAAATTAAGTACATGATTTAGTGTCGAGGTTCAAAATCTAACTGAAATGTTCATTTTGACGGATTTTATTCATAATTGCTTTAGAGAAACACTTAGCTATAGCCTGCATAGTGATTCAGTCAATGCACCGCTTCATTCAAAGTTGATAGAAACCAAAGCTAAGAAAACATCTTATATTTACCTCGACAACTACAGTGCCACCATTCTGGATGCGGGCTGTGAGATTCTGAGTGAAATAGCAAGGAGGTCTCACCTGTAGCAGACATGAGAAGAATATATATAAGTATTGAACCAGTAGAAACATGGCAAATTATCCTAAACCTGAGAAAACAGAGGAAAACTATACTTACAAATCACAAATCAAACAAATCATCAATGAGGAAACTCAATACAAACCTATCAAAATATCGCTGAATTAAATCTTGCTCAACCCGATATACACAGACCCATTTCCAGAGATGAACAAGAGACCCCAAAGGATCTGTACACATACTCTCTTTAATTTCCACATTCCATTTAATAATAACCCAAAATCAATGCATAAACACTAAAAAAAATATTAGAACTTACCTATTTCAAAATATTTTGAAAATACGATTTAACAGAGATACAAACAGGTTTATCTGTTCCAGATTTCATCATAAAAGGGTTTGTTTATCTTTCTTCAGTTTTGCCTTTTAGAGTGAACACCTATTAGTTCATGGATTGTAACTTCTTTTCCTCCTTTCTTCTGCACATGCTCCCTGCAGTAAAAAAACGACAGCCTATAAGTTTAACCATACCCATTTTATAGAACAAAGATATATTACTTGTTCAGTCATAAGAATAAACGAAAGTGTATTCCAACCATGGAACTGTCAGCGCTGACAGCAGGTTTGATGCATTGAGGTAAAAAATGTGTAATCATCTTTCAATAAACATGAACTCTATAAATCAATCTGAAGCCAAAAGATAAGAGAATATTTTAAGAAAATCAAATATGATGTTTACCGATATCCTGATTCGGATATAAGAAAAGAACGAGACCGGAGTTGAAAGATTGAGAGCAAACAAAGATAATTGATGAGTGAGAGATTAGGTGTAGTAGTTCAAACTTGCTTTCTTCTTTGCCTGGACTTGGATTATACCTTCATTGAAGTCCTCATGATTCGCCTGAGAACACATACAACAACAGAGAACTCATTCTTTAAAAAACCAGATAAAACTTTGCATCATAAAGAAACGTAAAAACATCTATATTCTTACCTCTGCAGCCTCTACCCATACTCCTTTCAGTTGAGCCATTGAAATCATCTGTCGATCTTGCAGGCTCCTCAAATTGATTTTAGTACAGCAAAAAATAAGTTGTCCGAAAAAGAAAGGTCTCTAACCCAATAAAGGTCCCACCTTTTGCAATCGGCTGGTCCCGTAGAGACGTAGTTGATATACACAGCGATAAGAGACTTGCCCGGTGGATTTCATGGCTGTAGCTGTAGATTTATTCTGTGGAAATTTTCGATTAGGGTTGAAGTCAAGATCAGATGAAGCGCTTCATATAGAAGGAGAAGAGGGGGAGGTGGAACGGAACCATTAAGAAAGGATTCAAGTTCTTAACAGATTGGTGTGAGAAGAAACCATTAAAAAGGATTCTAGATCATAAAAGATTGATGAAGAGACGGTAACGGCAAGGCGAAGTGCATATATCTCGATCGGTGACGACAAAGTCGAAGAGACAGAGAAGATGATGTGGCCAATTAAGTTTTTCTCATTGGCTGATTTTTTAATCAGACGTGGCATACCTCTCCATTGAGATTATTTTCCTTTTAGTAGTGTTTTGCAGTGTTTTGAAAACCGGACCGGACCGGCCGGTCGAACCGGTTCGACCGTGACTCTCTGAAGAAGCCGAGTCCGGTTTGGTTTAAAACCCGGATTTGTAAAAAACCGGTAAAACCGGTGACCCGGGTC
The DNA here is from genome assembly GCA_016432835.1 of Brassica nigra. NCBI lineage: Eukaryota > Viridiplantae > Streptophyta > Magnoliopsida > Brassicales > Brassicaceae > Brassica > Brassica nigra. The sequence continues at coordinate 4,545,195 of CM028245.1, read as the reverse complement.
AATTTTAAAACCCGGTTCAATAAAATTAACATATTATTAAATATTTTCAATTATTAATAGCTAAATTTTTTTATTATAATTAGTGTTCAACTATCACTATTTAATTGATTTTTTATTTTCTTAAGAAATAATGTGAAAAATATATTTTGACTTTCATATACTATCTTTATTTTACCATATTCACAAATTTTGAGATTTAGTTGTAAAATAAATAAACATGATAATTTTAATTGTAAATCATATGATTTTATTAATTTTAGTTTACATAGTATCCACTATTCAATTTTATTTTACTATTAGATTTATGTTTATTTTTTATATTTAGTTAATCATAGAAAAGAATAGAGAATGTATTATATGTAGAAATAAAGTTCATATAATATATATATATATATATATATATATATATATATATATATATAAGTTTCATAGATAGAAAACCTGGTTTGACCGGTTGAACCGGTCCAACCAGTCAACCAGTAGCTACACCGAGTCGGTATCCGGTCCGGTTTTCAAAACATTAGTGTTTTGATTTGAAAAAATTAAACAGGAGAGTTCCTAGAAAAATGCTATTGTGGCTCTATATTTGATGCTGAGAAATAAGTATGTGAAAATGACACATATATATATTGGATTTTTTCATAAATATATATTGATATTTTCAAGAGTGTCATTGTTAATTAATTAATGTACCAAATCTTTTAATCATTTTTTGAAATTATTGAATTACATATATCTTCCATTATTTTATCTTGGTTGTCTATGTCAATGTTCTTTGTCTAGTGGAGTTGAGTTTACAATTTTTATTGTCGTGCTGTCTTGGATTTCTTTCTTGAGAGACTCCAGCACTTTCTTGAACTCATCTAATGTGACTTCATGAGTCTCGCATTCTTCTGAGCTTCCAGACCGTTGTAGACACATCTGAATCTCCCTGAACCTGTTAAATGTCTCCTCCACTTGCTTCTCAGGATGTCCACTAAGGTAATGGATTATAGTCTTGGGACATAAACAACACTTAACAGTAAGCGAGATAATAAAATAAAAAATGGAAGATTAAACCTAGTTAGAGGGATTTTACTATATGACTTGCCTGGTAAAGAGGACGTCTTGCATCTGTTATGACTTCATCCTCTAAACACTTACAATTTGAAGCCTCTTCAATGTTTCCCTATATTTTAAAAAGTTAGCTAGAGAGAGTGAAAAAAGTATACTTAGTTTTTCGTGGAAAATTAATTTAGAAGCAAACCAAGTAGATCAACATCTCCACAAGCAACATTTCAATCTCATAAGCTTCATGACCTTTCTCTTCTTTTCTTGCTTTCTCTAATGCTTTCTTCAATATCTCTACTCCTTTTGCTTCTTTTCCACTCATTTCCATCTTCAAAATATCTCTCTGCAATTGGGGAATAAATAGGGTTTTGATGGCTGCAAATTTGATCATACTAAGAAAAAAAAGAGAGAAGATGTTGTATGTAAATCAACCTGAAGCAACTCAAAATCCGGATTTTCCTTGGAAAGCAAGGATTCAAATTCGATGTCAGCATTTGCAAGGGAAGAAGTGTCAACACTATATGAGTGAAAATCAAGCAATCTCTTCAATGCCAACTTTCCTCCTCGAATGGCCCCCATTGAAACAGATCTTGAGAGGCTATTCTGAATCCTTCCACTTCTTCTTGAAGAAGCCTCTTTAGTAGTGTTTTTAACATTATCATCTCTTCTTTTTTCAACAAGGCTTTTACGTATGCTATTTTTGCTATCTCGAATATCAGTGTTTTCGTCGTTCTTTCTCCCTAAACGATGGTTTATGTAGTCCCAAGCAAAATAGGCACCAGCAAGGACGAAAACGGGTGCAACTACTGCTCCATACTTTGTTTTCATGGTGAACTTGTTCTTGGACCGATCCACCATAGTCTTTAAGTAAATTATTTGTTTGTTTAATTTTTTGTGGTTTTGAATGTCAAATATTATAAAATTCATTCTTTGAATGTTACTTTTATACATAAAAGAAAATTGGATTTCAAATGGAAGAGGAAAGCATTATTCTAATATTATAGTCTTGTAACGTAGGTAAAGAGGTTATTATACTTTCACCGAGGAGGCACACGAACAAAGAATATGTCGCCATGGGTATATCCAAGTTTCCAAAACTTTGGAAAAGAATTATATTTTCTTAATCTTAAGTCCTAATCTTCTAACTTTGTCACTAGGCCTGGGACTTATTATCCGGGATCCGGATTCGATCCGAGATCTGCTCCGGATCCGCGCCGAAAATAGGATATCTGGGATGCCCGGATCCGAATCCGGATAGTAAAATTAAAGATGCGTCAAAATATATTAATTTTTAAATTTTTTATTAATAATTAGATTTGATATATTAATATTTATTCATAAAAATAGTTTTATAATACTATATTTTAATTTTTAAATATTATATTCATATTTATATTTATAAATCTTGTATAAATATTTAATTTAAGTATATTTTAGAATTTTAATATTTTTAAAACTATTATTTTTATTTTATTATTTATTTTTACGAATCCGGATCCAGATATACGTGGATAGTATGATAACTAGACAGATATCCGGAAGCCCCGAATCCGGATCCGGATACTAAATCCATGGATCCGGCGAATCCGAATCCGAATCCGGATACCCTAAATTTCCCAGATATCCGGATCCGTCCCACCCCTAGAAAATTATGTAGAATATTAGTGAAAAACATTAAAAATTAAAAAAAGACCAAAACAGTGAATCAAATAGAGAAACTGTACTTGCTTGTTTAAGCAAAGAAGTTTGATGCCTTTCTATCAAACTAATGTTACTTCTGTCTGAAGTAACAAATTGATGCTTTCGTGTTGGGTAACTAACAAAAACAAAGATTTAAGAACAAAATACAAGATAAATCTATTGTAATGTTTTAGCTCATGAGAAGAGAAAATGGCTTTTTCGTGGCCATACGCAGAATCTTACACTTCCTTTCTCCAACTTTACCTTCACACATAAACTTACTCTTAGGTCTCAAAACCTTTTTCTTAGTTTCCCCTCCAATGGTGGTCAAAGTGGCCGTTTGTTCATCAGACCACCAATCATGATGGCTAAATCAAATAGCAAAAGTGAATATCAAGGTAATAAAAAACTCTTGAAGCCGTTAAAAATGGTGGCGGGAGCATCCCTTGCACTTGCTTGTGCCTTAAGTATCTTTGGGATTAAGATAAAGAATATGAACTTTACTGCGGCAGCAGCTGGGCATCCAAGCGCTGCGGACATGATCTTATCCGGGAAGCCAACTGCAGCCTTATCAGCATATTCCGGGATAAATCCTTTGCCGGCTAAGTACACATTGCGGTGTGATGTTAGGAGTTTTCAAGACTCCTAAAGCAAATGTTGTAGTATGAGTGAATGTCGAACCAGTTCTGAGGGATTCAAAGCACCAAGAATGCAAGTACTTACTTAATCTAAGTGCAACCGATAATTTGGATGGTTTTAAACTACTACTAATAATAGAATGCAATAAAAAAATAACTTTCTTGACTATAGGAAAAGAGAACTCATGGGTATAGGGATTAGACCTTGGGTGATCAAGTTTCGAACTAAAAATGGCAAATGATCAATCAAACTATCAACCTTAAGCCTAGACACATTTCTAAGCAAGCTCTATGTCTAGATGAATGCTCATTTGCTAACACATTTCAAACATCAAATGTCTTTGGTTGAATAATATGAAAGCAATCATTACCAACAAGTCTATTGGCTATCTTAACACCTTTAACAACAAATGTCTTCGGTAAAGTATGTTAAAAGCTTAGGAGAGTTGTATCAGGCATTTCATAGAACACCTTGTGGGTGGAAAATGCCTAAAGATCAACTTTGAGTGGCCAACTCAGAAGATGCATTATGGATACTCTACTAGCAGGGACTAAAAATGATCTACACCTAAACATCCTAGATCTAGCCTAATCACCCTCAATCTTTCTACCCCATGAATTCAAATGGTGATCACTCACTAATACTCATGATTCCCCTTAAACCCATATTGGATTTCAGGTTAATCATGAAAGAGATAATAATAAGCAATCAACAAAAACAGTAAGAACACAAGAATCAATGATCCAAAAGATGAACTCTTTCAATAGGTTTTTGATGTTTTTATTAGTGTAAAAGATAGATTAGCCTCCTCATGGCTTACAAAGTACTTAAACTTAGGTTTTAGAAGAGTAAAACGTGCATAACAAATGACCAAAATGCCCTGATTAATGTTAAGTTTTGAGCTGAAGCGGAACACGGAGTGACCAGGCAGGTCACTCGAAGTCACTCAGGGATGGCATCAGCGAGAGTGACCAGGAGGGGTCACTGGGGTAGGTCACTCCAGGATGGTGTTGGCAGGCGAGTGACCAGGAAGGGTCACTCCGGGAGATCACTCTGGGGCTGCTCGTCTCTTGATCACTTTTATCACTTCTTTTGAGCCACAAATGCATCCAAATGTCTCTAAGAACTTCATGTGGTACTCCAATACCTGATAAGGACTTATGTATGCAAAATGCAACCTAGGCATGGCTAAATCCTAGTCTAAATGATCAAGATGCACATGGATGATAAGGTAAAACAGTGGAAATATGCAGGATATCAACTCCCCCAAACTTGTTCTTTTACTTGTCCACAAGTGAACTTTCTAGAACTCATAAGGAAAGAGGTTTGAAGGAGGGAGCTCATAGCCAAAAACACACAGCACTTGATTCAACATTTGAATTAAAACTTGAGCACACTCTCTCTTATTATACTCTAGCTTCTCTAGACCTATCTTAGCTCTTTTTGCCCCTACACTCACCATCATGCATTCACACAATCAAATCAGCCAACTCTCACGTTCATTAAGCACAACAACAAGTGAGTTCTTGCAAATGGTCAACTGGTCCAAATCATTTGGGTAAGGGAAGGCTTTTTATTCAAGTGAGTCAAGAGTTTCAAGACATGTGATTTTCAAAGGGGTATACTCTCAAGACAAGTAGCCTTGACATTGCACATAATATATCTAAGAAAGGGATCAACTTATGCATACGATGCTCAGTCTCCATTGTTCTACCCTTTTCCCAAACATACATGTTACACATTCATTTCTCAATACTAAACCCCAACTCACATCTCTCACACAAAGAACTCAAGAACATTTCTCAACACAAAACTCTTTATTCAACAAGGGATTTACCAAATTTTATGATCCCTTAGCTCTTACTAACTTTGCTAGTCCCCTTTTTATTCTTTTTCTTCTTTTTTTTTTCTCTTTTTTTTATTATTATTTTTTTATTTGGGGGCCAAGACTTTTCACAAACTTGAGCTAAAGGTTTCTCTACTTATCCCATAAAGTCTAGTCAATTAAGCACAAAGAGTTCATTCTTTTCCTTCAACTTTTTCCATTTTCCCAAATCAAAATTTACAACACTCACCCCCATCCTATGGCTAGACAATAGTGTGTCTAATATAGCAAGAATGAAGACCAAGCATTGTCGTTCCCAATACTCTCAACATTATGTGCATGTAAGACTTTCCGAAAAAGGCCTCACTCATCAATCAATGAAAGCTTAAAAGGAGTAAAGGGTTTTGGGAGTGGTCTACCACTAGAGGTTGTCAAAGAGATTGGCATAAAAGATGTGACAACTCAAGTGTGTATAGCCATAATTCAGTACACAAGAGACCATGAGGAAGATGCATTAAGTTCATTCAGTTCAATTAAGATTGTAGTTGGCTTCAAAGACTGAGTTTCAGCAATCAATGAGTTTCAGGAGGAGTTTTCAAGGCTCGAAGCATACAAGTCTTTTAGAGGGGTGCATAAACTACTCAGGTGCAAGGTGGTGTTCTTTACAAGGCATTTTAAATCGTTGCTCCCAATGCAAGTGAATGAAACTTATATGCTCTAGACTCTCCTATCAATGCAAGTGATGCAAACTAAATGATGAATTTTTTTTATATGAAATGCAAGACTCAATGCAAAAACATCAAAGCAAACATGATCAAATACTTGGTTAACTCCCCCAAACTTAAGTCACACAGTCTCTGTGTTGTTTAAGATGAGAGAGCTACCGAAAAAAAAACTAGAATGCAATTGAAGCTAATATATACAAGGGAAAGGTGGAGTACCTTCTATGGGAAGTGAGTGGAGGCAGATGCCCCCTCATCGTCGTCCTCAGGTGGTAACTCTTCAAGGTGCTCATCAGCAGGTGTGTCCATCTCTTCAATGTAGAAGGCTTGCCCGAACACAGTTGGTTTCCTCATTTTCTCCTTGATGTCAAAGTGGAGGATGTTCTCTTGACCCAAATGGAGGTCAATCTTGCCTTCCTTCACATTAACAATAGCTCCTGTTGTTGCTAAGAATGGCCTTCCTAGGATCAATGGGTCTTTAGCCTCCTCACCCATATCAAGCACGACGAAGTCTGTAGGTATCTCATAACTTCCAATCTTCACAGGGAGGTCCTCTAAGATGCCCACATGGTACTTCACTGAACGATCAGCCAACACCAGAGAGATTCTACATTTCTTGTACTGATTGAATCCAAGCTTCTTTGCAATAGATAAAGGCATCAAGCTGACACTAGCTCCCAAATCGCAGAGACATTTCTCAAATATCATAGGTTCAAGAGCACAAGGTAGTGTGAAGCATCCTGGATCCTCTAACTTCTCTGGAACATCAAGCCTTTGGATGATGGCACTGCACTCATGGGTAAGGATCATCATGCTTTCCATCTCCTTCTTCTTTGCTGCCACAGCATCTTTCAGGTACTTGCTGTATTGAGGAATCAGCATGAAAGCATCAATGATGGGCATCGCGACCTGAGCTTCACTCATTACTTCTCAAACAATGCCTTGTACTTCTCTAGCAGCTGCTTCTTGAATCTACCAGAGAATGGAAGTTTGGGTTCATAGGGAGGGGGAGCGGAAGAATTATCATTTGCTGGAGTAACAACTTCACCATCTTTCACTGTTTTCTTCTTCTCTCCAGCCTTTCCTTTACCTTTTGCTTCCACAATCTTCTCCAAGATTTCATCATTGATCTTCTCATCAACAATTACCACTTCATCATCTATGTTGATAGCTACCTCCCCACCTTGTTTCTCAGCATCCTTGGTTTGAGCATTAGGTGGTAATTTCTTACCACTCCTGAGTGTAATAGCTTTCATGATCTCTTTGGGGTTTTGGTCAGATTTTCCAGATAGAGACCCTTGCTGGCGATTCTGGTGAGTGTTCATGGAAGCAAACTGATTCTCTAAATTCTTGACTGTAGAAGCAAGGTGTGAGAATTTGTTGTTCAGATCAGTGTAGCTTCCGTCAATCTTGGAATGAAGGTTCTTCAACTCATAACCAACATGCTTCTCACTTTTAGTCTGAGACTCCAAGATTTGTTTCAGTAAGGTATCAGTGCTGCTCTCTTGAGGAGCAGAACTAGAAGGATTAGCTTGTTGTTGGGAAGATTGGTTCCCTTTGCTAGGGAAACCAGGAGGAGGGTTCTGCTGAGGCTGATAGTTTCCTTGCTGATTGTTCCTAGGCTGGTTACCACTCTGCTGGTTGTAGTTGCTCTTTGGCTGGTAGCCTCCTTGTTGGTTGCTGGGATTAGATCTCTGTGGGTAGTTGTTGTACTGGAAATTAGGCTCTTTCCTATACCAACTACCATTGTTGTTGATGAAACACAGCTCTTCTTGTCCTTCCAGCCCATCAACCTCATTAACTGCAGGTGGTGCCTCTTGGTTTTTGTTTCCAACAAAGTTCAGCTGCTCTTGTGTTGCTTTATCAGCAATGAGTATGTCTATCTTCTCCTGCAGAGCCTTCAACTCCTTCCTTATCTGTTTATCATCAGTTCTAACGATTCTGTCGTGGTCTCCACTGTAGACTGCGTCACTTTTCACCATGTTATCAACTAGCTCCTCTGCATCTTCCTCAGTTCTTCCTAAGAAGAACCCATTACTTGCAGTATCCAACCTGGCTCTGTACTTAGGAAGAGTCCCTCTGTAAAATGTGCTCAACAAGCTTTCCTTGGAGAAACCATGGTGTGGACATTGAGCTTGATAGCTCTTGAATCTCTCCCAAGCTTCACTGAATCCTTCCAAGTTCTTCTGTTGAAAACTTGAAATCTCATTTCTCAACTTTGCAGTTCTTGAGGTAGAGAAGAACTTTTCCAAGAATGCTCTTTTGCAGTCATCCCAGGTGGTGATAGAGTCGCTGGGTAAAGACTTCTCCCACTGACGCGCCTTATCCCCCAAAGAGAAAGGGAATAGCTTGAGCTTGAAAGCATCCTCAGACACACCATTGGTTTTTGACAACCCACAGTAACTGTCAAACTTGTCCAAGTGATCAAATGGGTCCTCTACAGCCAAGCCATGATACTTGTTGTTCTCGATCACGTTGAGGAGTCCTGGTTTGACTTCAAAGTTGTTGGCTTCCACAGCTGGTGCTCTGATTCCTAACCTATGCCCATGAATGTTAGGGCGGTCATAGGTTCCAATGGCTCGAGCTGGTATCTGTGGGTGTTGTGGCCTTTGTGGTGGAGGGTCGTCAACACCTTGACCGTTCACATTTCCACCTTGTGGTAAGTTTTCCATGTCTGTATCCAATCTCTGCAAGTGAGCCTGTTGCTCTTCTGCTTGTCTCCTTCTTCTAGTTTCCCTTTCAAATGCTCTAATGTCTTCAACTCTTGGAACAAGGTTTGTTGTGCCTCTACTCCTCAAGTTCATACACTTGAAATGCAAAGGGAGATGAAGATGGAGAATTAGTAACAAGATAAAAGAAAAAAAACGACTTAGTCTCAAGCAAGTGACTAAATCTCAATGTTTAAATCTACTCAGAATTTGGCAACGGCGCCAATTTGATGTTAGGAGTTTTCAAGGCTCCTAAAGCAAATGTTGTAGTATGAGTGAATGTCGAACCAGTTCTGAGGGATTCAAAGCACCAAGAATGCAAATACTTACTTAATCTAAGTGCAACCGATAATTTGGATGGTTTTAAACTACTACTAATAATAGAATGCAATAAAAGAAATAACTTTCTTGACTATAGGAAAAGAGAACTCATGGGTATAGGGATTAGACCTTGGGTGATCAAGTTTCGAACTAAAGATGGCAAATCATCAATCAAACTATCAACCTTAAGCCTAGACACATTTCTAAGCAAGCTCTATGTCTAGATGAATGCTCATTTGCTAACACATTTCAAACATCAAATGTCTTTGGTTGAATAATATGAAAGCAATCATTACCAACAAGTCTATTGGCTATCTTAACACCTTTAACAACAAATGTCTTTGGTAAAGTATGTTAAAAGCTTAGGAGAGTTGTATCAGACATTTCATAGAACACCTTGTGGGTGGGAAATGCCTAAAGATCAACTTTTGAGTGACCAACTCAGAAGATGCATTATGGATACTCTACTAGCAAGGACTAAGAATGATCTACACCTAAACATCCTAGATCTAGCCTAATCACCCTCAATCTTCCTACCCCATGAATTCAAATGGTGATCAATCACTAATACTCATGATTCTCCTTAAACCCATATTGGATTTCAGGTTAATCATGAAAGAGATAATAATAAGCAATCAACAAAAACAGTAAGAACACAAGAATCAATGATCCAAAAGATGAACTCTTTCAATAGGTTTTTGATGTTTTTTTTAGTGTAAAAGATAGATTAGCCTCCTCATGGCTTACAAAGTACTTAAACTTAGGTTTTAGAAGAGTAAAACGTGCATAACAAATGACCAAAATGCCCCTGATTAATGTTAAGTTTTGAGCTGAAACGGAGCACGGAGTGACCAGGCAGGGTCACTCCAGGAGGTCACTCCAGGATGGCATCGGCAGACGAGTGACCAGGAGGGGTCACTGGAGTAGGTCACTCCAGGATGGTGTTGGCAGGTGAGTGACCAGGAAGGATCACTCCGGGAGGCCACTCTGGGGCTGCTCGTCTCTTGATCACTTTTATCACTTCTTTTTAGCCACAAATGCATCCAAATGTCTCTAAGAACTTTATGTGGTACTCCAATACCTGATAAGGACTTATGTATGCAAAATGCAATCTAGGCGTGGCTAAATCCTAGTCTAAATGATCAAGATGCACATGGATGATAAGGTAAAACAGTGGAAATATGCAGGATATCACGGTGTCTCTTTGAAGTGAGCTCAATGCGTACTTCCGCTAAACCCATTCCTTCTCAAAGACCATTCAAGCATCACAAACTCCCTTCGTTGCCTTCAAAGGAAGATACTGATTCCATCAAGGTTCAATTTGCAAATTTCAAAATTTAAACGGATTTTTCTATTTTATCTTTCTTATTACCCAAAACATATGAAATCTAGCAAAATAAAACAAAACATAAAGTAATTCAAGAATAAATTTATTAAACTGACAATTTTCTGATTTCAGTTTGTTCTCTATCTCCATATTCTTTTCTCTATCTCCATATTATATACATATTATAGACTAAAAGAAAAATAATTATGAATATACATGGTAAGTTTTTTTTTACAATTTTGTAGAGGATGAATGCACATCGTAACTTTTTTACAATGTCGACGTGGTCTGATTTTTTAACATCTCTCTTTGTTAGTAACAAAGCAGGATTACATAAACATTATGCAAAATACCAACACAACAATTATTTATATTCTTTGTCTTTTTCAATAAACTCATCTAATTTAAATATTTTTAATAGTAAGAACTAAGAGCACCTCCAACCATTAGAACCTATCAAAGTTTCTAAAAAAAATATTAGTACTATAATCATTCATTTATTTTTTTATTTTTACAAAACTAAATAAAACATTTCTTTTCTCTTAAAGTGTGACACTTGTCCTTGAATATATAAGCAGTTTCTTAACACCTATTCATTCTGTACCATTTTAAATGGTGTTTAAAGATTTTTTTTTTGTTCCAAAATAATTGATGTTCTCACTAATCTAGGTGGAATTTAATATCATTTGAATTTTATGACCAATTACAAAATGTTGTACATTTTTCTTATTGGTTAAATTAGTTTCATTTATTGATATTTTTATGTTACCAAGATAAATTGCATAAAAATGTGTATTTTCTTAATCTATGAGCAAAAACCTTAAAATTCACTTATATTAAAATAAAGGAAGTATTACTTAAGAACTTTTCTTCTTTCTCTTTTCTAATTTTATTACATTTTCATTTTTCTAAAATGCTAAGAACTTCTCCTTATATTATTGTTGGAGGTGTTCTAAGAGCACCATTATCGGTATGAGTTCTTAAAAATGGTATGAATTCTTAAAAAGTGTTTTCACACCTTACATAATAGTATTTTAATGTGATTTTGTTATTTTAATTTTTGTTTTTAAAATGAATCTATTAAATTGTGACATTTGTGATAAAACACTGTAAACAGTATCTAAAACTTTTCTCTGCAAGATATTTTTTACTCTCTCTCCTATTTTTTTTTTGAATTTTTCTTCATTTTTGTTTTTAAGAAACTCGGTGAGTGTGAGCTATTGGAGGTGTTATAAGGAGCTTTGGAAACTTCCAAAAAAGAAAGGGAATTCGGCCAAAAAAACTCCAACTTGACATGAATTGCCAAAACAAATACGAACATATTGGCTGGACAAAAAAACACTGAACTATCTTTGACTTTTAAACTTTAATCAGTAAGTTATCGCTGACTCGCCAATTAAACACGCCGTTAGTAAATTTGAAAGAATGATTGAACGACGTTTGCTAAGGTCGTTAAGTAAAACGATGTCGTTTTGAGATGGGATGAAACAACATCGTTTTACCTATTTTTATTATCAAAAACATGTTGATCGCTTGAGTCGAACTTGAGAACTCATGGCCAAATTACGAGGTTTCTTGCCACTGTGCTAATGGCACTTTTAAGGAAATCTCTAACATGTTTTCTTTTATTGAGTATCAAAAAATCTAAATTCTTTTTTTAAAATTCCAAAAGATCTTATAAATTCAAGAAAATCCTGAAAAAGTAAAATTAAAATTGAAATTACAAATATTTAAAAAAAAATCAAAACATTTAAAATTTCAAAAAATCTAAAATAATTCAAAGAAATGCAACGAATTAAATTTAATGATTAAAAAACTTGAAACCTATTTTTTTATAAATTAATGTATGTAGGATAAAATAAAAATTATATTTATCACACTATAGATTTTAGTATGACTAATGTATTTAAGATAAAATAGACAAATGATAATTAAGATAAAATAAACAAATGATATTATCACAAATTGTTTTGCTAAAATATGATACTGAATGACCATACAACAAAAATAAAGATTTTATACATTACAAGATAATAATTAAATGAAAAACATTTGTAGTTTTGGTGTATGTTTGTTTGTTATCATATCTTAGCAACAATTTTTTAATGTTTTAGAAAACCAAAATTGTACAAAACATATAGTCTGATAAATATCATTTCTGTATTTTATCTCAAATATATTAATTTACAAAAAACGTCCAAAAATTAAAAATAAAAAAGTCTAAAAGTTCAAATTCAAAATTAAAATTAATTATTAAAATAATTTGAAAACTATTATAAAATGAATGCATGTAAGATAATATACAAAATTATATTTATCACACTATATTTTCTTATGATTAATGTATTTAAGATAAAATACACAAATGATCTTAGATACTTTAATTTTTATAAAAAAAATATTTTTAAAATATTTTAATCATTAATTTTTCTCATCTTTTAATCATTAGTTTTTCGCATTTTTTAGATTTCTTAGATTTTTATGATTTTTTAATTAATTTTAGCGAAAAATATTTTATTTGTAATTTAATTTTTAATTTTAATATTTTCAGAATTTCTATTGATTTTTGAATTTTGTAAAATTTTAAGGTTTTTAAATATTTTTTGGATACACAATAAAAGAAAATATGTTAGAGATTTCATCAGAAGTGCTGTTAGCTCAGTGGCAAAAGACTATATTGTTTGGCTTTGAGTTCTTGACTTCGGGTCCTAAGATAGACATATTTTTCGTTTTAAAAGCACACAAAACGACGTCGTTTCACTTAACGTTGATATTTAACGTTAAAATAACGACATCTACACGGTAAGATCACGGTATGCTAAAATGGCGAGTCAATGATAAGTTCACAAATAAAATTAAAAAATCAAAGAAAGTACAGTATTTTTTTGGTCAGTTTCGAGTTCAGGTTTTATTTGGCAATTCCTGCAAAGTTCATATTTTTTTTGGTCGAATTCTCAAAAAAGAAAAGAGTATTTGAAGAGTATATTTGACACCATATTCGAGGGCTACAAGCCTTATAGCTTTATAGCCACAAGATCAATTAATATTAATTAAAGAAGAAACCAGAAAAAAAACTTATTTAAAAAAAATGAGGGAAAATATAGATGGAGGCGGTGCAGCTCCTTCGCGACGCAAATATGCGATAAAAAAACGAGCCTGAGGCCGACTTCAACGTGCAGATGGCTCTAGTTGAAATTTTAATATTGCTGCTAATTATTTTTATATTATTTATTTTAAATGCATGCACCTTTATTTTCCGTTTTTTATTGAATTGCCATTTCATTTCTTAAAGACTATACCCTATATTAAGCAAAAAAGAAAATTATACCCTATTTATAATTAATGGTTAGTACGTATTTCGACGATATTCTAGAAAAGGTATCAAGAAGCTGCTGAGTTTAGTTGTCTAAATGATGAGCATGGCCAGATCTCTGATGTTCTGATCCCTCTTTATAAGGTTCGTTAGCTTAATACAAATATGTGTTTATGAATGCTTTAGCTGAATTTTATCGCAGTGTTTAGTTGTTAAAATTAATGGTGTTTCAAGTATAGGCAATTATATATACTATGCTAGACAAAGATACGGAAGCAAAGCAGTGTTGGAAACAGTACTTCAAAAAACCTATTGGCGAAGGATTCAGTTTCGTAGAGTGATTATTACATTTAATTAGTAAACGTGATTAATACTTTTGGATCAACTATTCAAAAAATATTGTCGTCCGTAAAAACATTTTAAGAAAATCTATAATAAAAAAAAGCTATCCAACAAAATTTCACAACACAGTTTATTAATACTTTATAACTAACTTGAGATACGTCGCAAAGTTTGGGCTTGAATCGGTGAAAGATTCTAGAAAATGATGATCACAGTACTCCGTCATCACTTAGAGAAGTTGGACGCGTTATATGCATATAGACATGAATTTGTGTCCTAAGCTAAAAATATCTTTAGGCCTCATGCATGTTTCTGCATTGTATACAATTCGAAAATTGGAAAATGCCATTTTCTGCAAATTACGTACACATTTAGAAGATAATATGCATTTCCGAGGTATAAGTATCACACCGCTGAAAATGAATTACTACATAAAAACATACTATAAGTTTATGAAAGATATTGAGGAATGATATATGCTTCCCCCCAAGTATCCGACAGAAATAGTGTCTCCATATATAAAGACAAGCAAACACGCACTCGTACGCAGACGCAAAGAAGTAGGTTGTGCATAGAATCACAGCCACGTGAAGTGTGAATATTCCATGTTCGACACATGTATACGGAATCACTGCAAAGATTCAAAAACAAATCGTCGACCCAACCGAATTCCAAGTCTTCTTATAAGGGTTTCTTTTTGAACCTTTCCTTTTTATAAAGAAAAGAAAATGATATTTACAAACCCTAAACAAACGACTTCAACGAAAAGGACAGATCATGCAACTACATATAGAAGCTTATAGAGGCATTGCTGTATCGACAAAAATATTCAAAAAACCAAAAAAAAGATGTGTGGAGGCTGGAGAGCCTCATGTGTTAGACGTGCCCTATACCTCCATGTGGCAATTTTTTTTCATGTGGCAAATTTACATCACACCTTCTAAGAAAACTTAATGTTGTTTTTCCTCTATTAACAAACTTCCTCAATGTGTAACGCGTTAGACAGTACAAAATATGATGGTAAAACCGTAAAAGCATATAAATAATTCGGATTACATCAAAAAATTGTAGAACATCCTTATATTCACGTCTTAAGAAACTGTAGAACATCTATCAAAACTGAAGATGAACAAATGAACAAAACCTGATTCAATTTCCCATTAACTAATTTAAAGTGTTGTTATAATAACATTTTACATTTAAGATATATAATATCCTCAATCATTTTTAATCTAAAACTAAAAGATCAATATGCTTTATGAATTTCAGCTTAGAGAGAAAAAAATACATGCAACTAATAACAAATCAAATAAATAAACGGACATTAAACACAAATTTTGGGTATAAATATGGAAAAAGAGAACACATTCCCACTAAACTATACACTACTTTAATACTTAATAGTATATGTCTTTTTATGACATGGTGTGTCCCGAGCCAAAACCTAAACTAATTTATAGGGGTTTGGTTCACCGTCCAACCACATAGATAGTAATTTAGAAATAAATTCCAAACTGAAAACGCTTAACAATTTTCTGAACCCGCTGTACCATCGGACTACACCTGCATGGTTTAGTTTATGTCCTTCCTCAAATGTTTCCAAGCTAATATACTAATTTGATTTTCTACCATATTTTCTTCTCAATTCTACATCCATTTATTCATTCCCAATCTCTAGATTATTGGCTAAATGCTAAACAACAATTCAAATATGTTCATCTCATCATCACTATCGTGATTTTGAGATTTCTATACTGCAGCAGTGAATTGATTAAACTAATTTTAATTACCATAAGATTTAAAATACTTCATCCTAAATCTCACTTTAAAATGAATTTTTAATTATATTGATGTATATTAATCTTTATAACTGAATAGTTCTAAGTAATGCATATTTGTTTTTATATAGGTTTTATTCATTTGATTTTTAATTTATCATGGAAATACATTAATCTTATAGTTAGCATTTTTAATCTAGCCAGAATCTAGTATTTTCAACAAATCACGGATTGTTTAACAAAAAATGAAATCAGGAGATGTATTCCAAGTGACATTTGAACTAATTAGTATTAAAATTAAAAAGTTGTTGTTATTCAAATACGAATTTTAAAAATTATTTAAAATCTACTGTTATTGAAATTATAATTTTTTAAAAAATTAAATTTATGGTCTACTGTTATTTGAAATATTCTAAATGGTGGATTTGAAAAAAATTGTGGTGATTTGAAGATGTTTTTTGGTAGAATTTTTGATTAAAAATATCAAAATTTAAATCTCACTGTTTTGGATGGAATTGAGTGTGTTTTAAACTTGTAAATAACATCCCTATAACTTTCATAATTCACAATAAATAAGCTAAACTTATTTAAAAATCAAATCATTTAAAATATTCTCAAAGAATATAAAATGCATAATAAAAACTAAAAACGACATTCTAGGAATAAAATATATTAAAATCATCGGCGCTACACACAAGCGCAACTATAAATCAAAGCTAAGCAAACAGGTTTTTCATCAAGTTCCTTCTGCTTCAAGTCTTTTATTTCAACAATCTTTCATTCCGTAGATAAGTTTCCGTAAAAGACTCGAAAGAAACAAGCCATGGTTATTTTGTTACAGCCAATCCCAAAATGCAAAACGAGTCCGGTTATAATCCCCGTTGTAGACTTAACCGACCCAACTGCCAAAACCCAAATCGTTAAGGCTTGCGAGGAGTTAGGGTTCTTCAAAGTCGTCAACCATGGTGTCCGATCCGATCTTTTGACCAAGTTGCATGAAGAAGCCACCGAGTTCTTTGCTTTGCCTCAGTCTCTCAAAGATAAAGCTGGTCCAGCCGATCCGTTTGGATACGGTAGTAAACGAATCGGACTCAAAGGTGATGTGGGGTGCATTGAGTATATTCTGCTCAATGCTAATAGTCATCTGTCGTCTACCAAAACCACCGCCGTTCTCCGGCAAACCCCTGCCATTTTCAGGTAAAACCTAAACTGATTAACCCAAAACAGAGCTCTCTGTTTATGTCTTCCATGCATGACCGCCACAACCATTTTTATGATAATTTTAATAAATCAATTTTTTTTTGACATTTGAAGATCATATATATAGTAATTTTAAAGTTTTTAAAATTTGGAACCAATACAAAAATTTCATCCGGCTGTATTTAAAACTGGAGTTCCCATATTTTCAAAACTAAAATATAACTTGAACTGAAAAACAGTGAAAGAGTAAAATTTGGAAGTTATGCAACCTGCTTCTTTAAAATTTTGGGTCTACGCAATATTTTATCCACCTGTGTCGTCTATAACTTTTTTTTTTTTCGACCAGTGTCGTCTATAACTAAACTTGTTCCTTTGCACCAAAAAAAAAACTAAACTTGTTCCTATGTTTTTTTCTTTAATATTAAAGTGTAAACTGAACTGAAACAGAGAAATGGTGGAAGAGTACACGGAGGAGATGAAGAGAATGTCAAGCAAGGTTCTGGAGATGGTGGAAGAAGAGTTAGGGATTGAGCCAAAGGAGAAGCTGAGCAAACTGGTGAAGGTGAAAGAGAGTGATTCGTGTCTTAGGATAAACTATTACAAGGAGAAGGAAGAGACAACGGCAAAGGAAGAGATTGGGTTCGGTGAGCACACGGATCCACAGTTGATATCAGTGCTCAGATCAAACGACGCGGAGGGTTTACAAATCTGTTTGAAAGATGGGACTTGGGTCTCTGTACCACCTGATCACTCTTCTTTCTTCGTTATTGTTGGAGATACTCTTCAGGTATTCTTTTATTTCTTTTAATGCGAAATATTCTCTCTTTTTAATATTTGATTTTCAATTTTGATAGATTGGAGAATTTCGCATAGTGAGAGTTAAAACTTTTAAATAGGAAAAAAGTTTGCTAGCTACACGAGGTATACTATAATATGGTGAAAACCATACAGAGTATAAAAATGTGTCAAAACCTACACGATGTCTATGTTAATGCATACTACATATACCAAGTAATATAAAATATGGTGCCAACATCATAGACGGACTAAATTGATTTTAACAAAATCTAATGGGGGTCAAATTGTGATTAATCAAAAAATCAAATTAAAACCGATTAAGTCAATCCTGACCCGACCCGACCTCTATATCAATCCGTGTTCGATTGAATCAAATGTTTTCTACAAATCAAAATTTTAGGGTTCATAAGAGAAAAATTAACAGAGAAATCAAACAGAGAGAAAGAGAGAGAGATGGAACTGGGTGGAGGAAACAGCAATAGCGATGGGGCAAGGCAATTCAAAGCAATGTGATTTGTTTTCGGGTTAGAGGCAAAGATATATCAAGCATGGACAGACAAGAATCCGGTCGAAGGTTCTATGGGTGTGTACTATACAAGGTACAACGATTCTTCCTCTGTATATGTTGAATTGGAATAATACTCTATAATTTTGTCTTTGTCTTAGCGTCGAGGAGCTTGCAATTTTTTTCAATGGTATGATGAGGGAGAAGCTTTTGGATGGCAGAAGAGAGCTTTGATTGAAGCTAGAAACGAAAATCGTAAGAAAGATAAAACTATTGAGGAATTGAAGAAGACAATTGCTGAGCTTAGAACTGAGTTGGTGAAGACCGAAGAGTTGGAAGAAGACATCATTAACAACTTTCTTAAGCTCTAATGGTCTTATTGTAATGCTTAAGATATGTGATTGTAATGCTTAAAACATGAGATTGTAATGCTTAAGACATGTAATGGTTTGAACATCTTTTTAATGCCTTTAACATCAACTGGTTTTTCATTCAAAACAGAGTTCAAACTCATGGTTTTGACATCCAAAATAAGTTTGATGATCATACATAGCAAGAGTAATACCATAGACATTCACAAAAAGAGACATATCCGAACACTAAAGGCCTATATCCGAGGACCGAAACAGACATTGAACGACAAAAAAAAGACGTGGTTGTTGTTGTTTCGCAGGTGGTGCAGACATTGAAGTCAAGTTTGTGTTGCAGGTGGTGCAGTTGAAGATACATCCTCGATTGCTTGTTCCCGTGATTGTTGTTCCCTGTTGAGACGCCTACGCTTTCTGCTTTCTTCAGACTGCAACAAAATATAAAGAATCAAACACAACAAAAACAGAAGCTTCACAATGTCGATGACAATTTACCTCATGAGGACACTTCCTTGAGTTGTGGCCTTCACCACCACATAGACCACAATGACCTATTCTTCCTTTTCGATCAACTTTGGTCTGATTTTTCTTGGGGGATTCATGAACTCCTTTGATCCTTGCCTTTCCTTTTGGTCTTCCAGGAGGTCTCTTGTAAGGAGGTGCTTCAATACGTGCTTCACCCGATTTTGGCCAAAACCGTGGACCATTTACAGGCTTCAACCCATTCAAGTACAAACCTTGCCACTTTGATGTCAGATAATAATCTGAAATGAAATCATCAACCTCCAATCCACTCTCACGAATAACAGATACTGCATGGCGACATGGAATTCCAGACAAGTCCCATTTCCTACAAGTGCAGGTGCGAGAAGGCAAGTTCACTGTGTGCCCATTTCCGAATTCAACACACTCATAATCACCACCTGTGCTAGGCAAAGAATAGCAGTGCTGAGCTTCATTACAAGACTTTTCCACCTCCTTTCTCGCCTTCTTTGTAACGAGACCCGTCTCGTTTCTAGCTGTCTTACACCTTGTAGCTATCCTCTGCATTGCATCCCTTCTAATCAACTCAAGCATTTGAATGAAAGGTTTGTTTCTAGCTATCTTCAACGTCCTATTGAAAGACTCAGTGAAGTTGTTGTGTGTATCAGCACAACACGAACCTATCCGGAAAAATGCTCTGCACCAAGTAGAAGGATCCTTCTTTCCAAGATCATGAGCTGCTAGTGGATCAAACTGTTTGAAAACCTCTAAATTCTTCTCAAAATGCTCATTGCATTCCGCTTGTAGCTTGTCAAGAACAATACGCCTAGCAATCTTCGCTTGCTCAGAAGAGATTATGATGTTGAACTTGTCCCTAAACTCTTCTTTAATCTTTGGAGCACTCATTTCAGGTTCTTTCCGGATTTTCTCCAACATAACTTCAGCAATGGCAGGACTTTTGATGAGCTTACACTTACCTGTGGGATAGCAAGTATGTGTGTTAACATACACTTTCACCATCCATTGCATGATGGGTTTCTCTATTGAGCAGTATATACGCCACACACAACCTTTACCACTGCATTTAGCTCCAATCTTAGTCTTCTCCCATCTGTCGAAGACTACATTCCTTCTCTCCTTCAGAATATATTTAATAACTTGCTTCTTGAACTCTTCACCACTGTAAAAGGTCTGTCTTAGACTAAAAACGCCATCTAATTCACCTCTTTTAGCCATCTTCTCAGCTTGTGCCTCTTCTTCATCAGATGACTGCTCCGTGTCTGGATATACTTCATCCTCGTCTAGGATCTCATCTTCATAGTTTTCATCCCTAAACATCTCAAGATCCTCTTCGAAATTTCTGTCAATATCCTCTTCATTATCTGATTTATCACTCGGTTGATACTCATCTTCACTCTCTTCTACTTCATGATCACCATCATAAGTATTATCCTCACTCTCTTCAGCATCTCTCTCTATCGGACTAACAACAGCAATCTCAGCTCTCTCTATCGGACTAACAACAGCAGACTCAGCTCTATCAATCCGACTAACAGCACCAGATTCATCTCTCTCTATCGGACTAACAGCACCAGACTCATCTCTCTCTATGAAAACATCAAGCTCCTTATACCAACGACCATTAGCATTCATCTTCCTTTTGTTTTCATCTGCATTATCAAACAAGGGCGTCTTGTCCGAGATATCTTCATATGGTAACTTGTACCACATCTTCCCCCTGATACCTTTCTGAACAATTTCCTTCGTTACACCTTCAAAGACTCCTATACCGTCAACCTCAAACTGCTCCAAAATACCATCCACAAAATTCAACTCTCCATCATCTTCAACTTTGAATACTCCCGAATGAAAACAATTGATTTTCACTGATATGGAATCACTGTCATCAAAGAAATCACAAGTTCAAGACCTCAAAATCAGAAACAGACTAAAAAAAAATTGAAAAAAAAACAAATCCAATAATTTACCTCATCTTTCTCAGTCTCTTTCTCTCAAAGAGGATCTCTCACTTTCTCTCACAGAGTATCTCTCATCTCTCACTCTGTCGCTTTCACTCTCTCGGCGATCCCTGACTCCGTCGCTTTCTCTCACTCTCTTTATCTCACTCTCTCGATCTCACTCTCTCGATCTCTTCTTCTCTCTTTCTCTGGGAAAAATCCCCCAAATTCGACAAACCCTAATTAGATTTCGGGTATAATTGGGTTGGGTTGGGTCGGGTTATTACATAGGTTGGGTCGGGTTAATCGGTTTTAATTTGATTTTTTGATTAATCACAATTTGACCCCCATTAGATTTTGTTAAAATCAATTTAGTCCGTCTATGATGTTGGCACCATATTTTATATTACTTGGTATATGTAGTATGCATTAACATAGACATCGTGTAGGTTTTGACACATTTTTATACTCTGTATGGTTTTCACCATATTATAGTATACCTCGTGTAGCTAGCAAACTTTTTTCCTTAACAAAACGAAAATGTATCGAGTTATTTGTTTATTGTATAAAATTAAAAATTGAAACGTACCATGTAGTACGGAGGAGGATAGTGTTCAGGGTAGATAGGAAACTGGTCGTGATTGCAGGGCCGGCCCTGAGCCAAGCCGGATGAAACATTCGCCTCAAGCCCCCAAAATTTTTAGAAAAATTTATATATAAATAAGCCCCCAAATTTATACAAAAAAAAATTTCAGCCCCCAAATTTATAAAATCCTTCTTGAACCGTCTCTAGCCCCCGAATTCTCAGGGCCGGCCCTGCGTGATTGGTTGGACATGTGGTGAAACCGTCAGGTGTGGATGGCTCGGACCAGTCTGAATCTATCTGGCACTCCATGTTCACTCCGAAAAGTCTCAATGTCTTGGAGTTACCTCTCTGGTTCTCCACCGCGTGAGTCCCTGCCATCCAGTTAATCAACATCTCAGTTAAT
Source organism: Brassica nigra (assembly GCA_016432835.1). Taxonomy (NCBI): domain Eukaryota; kingdom Viridiplantae; phylum Streptophyta; class Magnoliopsida; order Brassicales; family Brassicaceae; genus Brassica; species Brassica nigra. The sequence goes on along the minus strand of CM028245.1, from coordinate 4,523,189 downwards.
GTAGAGAATTCTATTTTAGGTTTTTAAAATCAAAAAGGTTTGGGAATCTACAATGGATAACTACATCGACTTTGTGACATGTAATTCCCAAAAGGAACAAGACTTTATCAGAAACTTTTTTTCCAATTTGGTACTCAGATGACAAGCTTTACCACAATGACACGTCATGTTTATTAATACTCATCATACTTATATGCCAATTACATTTGTAGTTAGATCATTATCACGCTTGTATATATTTTTTCCAAATACATAATTGATGTTTTAGATAGAGTTTGAGTGAATGGTTATATTCGGAACATGTAGTGAGCTAGTGCATGCGGCTTTGGTTACCGATTAATAAATGTTGCGTATATTGATAATGTGAAAGTATATATAACATATATGTATGACAAATGAAAATGTTAGGATACGCAACAAATGTCACGCAGCATTGATAATACGAATCCGATTCTGTTTCTATGGGCTTCCATCATTTCTTTATTTTTACTTCTCTTCTTACTTTAAAGAGCGTCTACCCTCAGTGCCTCACGCGCCCATATTACAAACTCATTCAAGAACTTTTTTTTCTTCAAACTCATTCAGGATTAAAAAAAAGAGTGGTTCAATTGTTCACGTAACTTCAAATATTACATGAAAAAAAAGATTTTAAATAAAGACTTTTTGTTACTTTAAATTTAAAATAAATAAAATATCACATGATTCGTTAAATAAATGGTAATTTCGCTATATACCCAATATATGTGCATTGCAGATGCATCTATTCGTTGACAAAATGGACTTTGCTTAAATTTTACTAATATCTAAAATATTTGTTAATTATTTAACTATATGGTTCACTACGATTATCATTGTAGTTGGTATTGATTTTTTTATATGATAAAATATCATATTTTCACAGATTCTGGGGCTAGACTGGATTTCGGTCCAAAAATCTCTACGTTATTGAAGGAAAAAGAATCAAATAAAAAGGGTACCTGCATGAGCATAATAATGGAGCGAGGCATTGGATTGAAGATGGCGACAAGAGTCGGAGGAGGAGGAAGAGTCACCGCGTCTTCTCCAGCCAATGAAGAATCTTCCACCGTCAGCACGGTGGCGACGAAAGATAACAACGTCGCCGGCGTCGAGTTGCTTCTCCTTGACATATCTGCTCCATCCTTTGGTCAAGACGTAACTCTGGCTACTATTCCAATACGAGTATCTGAATCTCCATGCCTTACCTTCCTCGTCCTCGAAGCAGAGTAGTAATCCCTTCTCCACGGCGTCTACCGCGGCGGCGGCGAGAGGGAAGTATCTCTCGGCGTGCTGTTTAGGGATGACGAGGCGGTTTAGCTTTCCGACGTCACTTGGGGTTAAGGGTTTCTCGAAAAGAGCTTCTTTTTCCTCCACGACCTCGTTTTGGTGGTGGTGTTGCTGCTGCTGTTGCCACATGAGAGAATGGTAGTGGAACTCGCTTGAGTATTGGTTTATTGACATTTGAATGAGAGAGAAAGAGATGGAGAATAGTTATGCTGTCAAATAATTGTTTGAGGAGGTTAAATGTATCTGCCTCTATTTATATGTCTACATATATATATATATGTTTTTGAACATCTGTATAAATGTGTCTCAAAGAAAAAAAATTACGTATGATTCTATAAGAAATATATATATATATATGTACATATGTAAGATATGTTTCTTGTATAATATATGCAATGATATGGTGTCTATAAGAGTATCTACAACTTTATTATATAATTCACTCCAAAATGGAGTTTGAAGTTAGAAATGCTCTAATTTACTCCATTTTTTATTTTATAATGAAATAAAAGATGGATCTACTCCATAAATGTAGTAATGATTTTATTTTTTGTTCATTATTTCATTTTTACTTCAAAATAAAACAGGACTGAAAAAAAACTCAACTTCTTATGGAATTATTTCATTTTTAAATGGCGATATTCCAACTAGACTTATTTATGATATTCATTGAAAATTATTTCTGTATTCTTGATATAAATGTAAGAAGTTCACGGTATTATATATAAATTAAACATACAAACTATATGAAAAGGTGGGTTTGACAAATATGAAAAGGTCGGACCTATAGATCTAATATATAGGGATTGTTATTTCCTTGTAGTTTAGGGTGTATAGATTCATATTTTGGTTCTTATAATATACATAGGTACATATCTTTATTCACTTGTGAGATTTTCTTTGTCGGGATGAGGCACATGTTAACGCATTATCCTTCATATTCTAGCTTATTAGTAACTTATCAAGCACGTGCAGTCCATTCACCACCCAACAAATCATCCAATTACTTCATTCTAATTATGTTAGATTTTGACATACCGACATTGATTTACGGGTAAGCACAACTAAATATAGGTTTCTCGTATTTTTGGTTTTACATAATTTCCTTAGAATACTCCATTTGATTTTCGTTATAATTTGAATGTGTTACCCTACAAATTTCATAGAGTAGGAAGAAATGTATAATTCCACAAATAGTAAGGTAGGAAATAATTAAAATGGAAAGAAAGGCAGATACATGGACCAAAGCCTTGAAAAGATCCCTCTTAACCAAGAAGATTTCAATGTACAGCCTTCCCTTATCTAGTTTTTCCATCACGTGCATGACACATTCATTAATGTCTACGTATAGTTCGCAAATTTCGAAATTGTCATGGCTATTTTACGTGAAATGATAAAATATAAATTATGTTCAGGATAATAATTACTTTATATAAAAGAACAGATAGCTTTGTGTTTCCAAAGAGAGGAGTCGTGGGAGGGATAGAGATAAGATCTGTCTTCAACTGTCTGCTCCTTCTCTCTTCCTTCGTGTTTCAATCCTCTCCTCACATTATCCCCTCGCAAACAAACATAAAAATAAAACAATAGTATATATTCGTAAATGCATAACGTATTACGTAAACTCAAAATAAACTATTCTAATTTGAACCGGGCCTTGTGGTCTGGTGGTAAAAGAACCTCGGCTAAGGTACCCGCCATCACGAGTTCGAGTTCCGGTCACAGCGGATTTAACATGGTTTTCGTTTGGCCTCCAAGACCTTCCTCGCCAGTTCCGGTTGGACGCGGTAGGATAGTCGGACTAAGTGAGAGGTCCGGATACCTGGATTATCAAAAAAAAAAAAAACTATTCTAATTTGTAGACTCTGAAAAAAACTTCTCTTATATTTGTTACTTGCTTTTTGTTTTTATGCCTTTCCAACTAGTTCAGTAGTTTGTCCTCTTTGTTTCCCTTTTCTGACATATTTATCACAGTCTACCGTTTGTGCCCTCATGAGATTTTATTATTATTATTATATTTCATGAGATTTTATTATTATTATATTATGCTAAATTTGAATTTGTACAGTTAAAACTAATTTCTAAAATCTCAAAAGTTTTTTAATACAGATTTCACATTATTTTAATTATAGATTTTTTTTTTTTGTAGATGAACACTATATAACTCGATTAAACTTGATCACACATTTTCGGAATTATAGGTTAGATATACTCGAGATTAGATGCTAAAGTGACCAAGAACAAAAGTGTTACCAAAACGTTTGAACACGTTCAACCCTAGTTTCAGTCTTGAACACGCAACAGCTTTAGTAAAGAATCCTTCCTTTATTTCCTTTATTAATGTTTAGAAAAATTTTCAAAAATTAAACAAGCTATTGTTCTTCCTTCTTGTGTTCTCTTATTCTATCTTCCTTGGGTTTATCCCTCTTCCTTTTGAGTTATGGATTTTCATCACACACGATGACCATATATATAGGAACTAGATTTCCTTTTCTATTCCTATTACACAATATATTAGGTACTTCCTTTTCTTAATATCAATAGCTTTAGTTAATTATCCTAATTCTTCTAATTCCTTTAAGGATAATTTCCTTTTCTAGTTATCCTAATTCCTTTAAGGATAACTTCTTTTTCTTGATGTCTTCTTTTTAGTGATGTTGAAGCTTATCTCCAACATTCTCCCCCTTAAGCTTCAATCTTCCTTCCCTCATCTCTTTAAACTTGATTCTTGCCAACGACTTGGTCAAGCTGTCCGTCTCTTGCTCACTTTCCTGAAAATGTTCAACGCCTTCCTTACTTCCTTGAACATGTTCTTGTAGATATTCCTTTACTACAAGTCGTGATTTGAGCTTGTTGATAGTTCCATCTGCAGTCTTCTCTCCTTTGACAACCCATTTGAGACCAATGACCTTCACATGACTTGGTTTATCAACTAAAACCCATATCTTGTTCTTGTTGATTGAGACGACTTCTTCCTTACAAGCATCTCTCCATTTTTTCAAGTCTTTAGCTTCCTTAAGGCTCCTTCGCTCATTTCCCTTTGATAGTTGACGTCTTTTACATTCTACTTTGGCTTGAAGAACATAATCGACCACATAGCTCGGTTGAAGACTTTGACAACTTGATCTTCGCAGATGTCGAACAGGTTCTTCCAGCTGAACATGTTGTTCTGGTTGAACAGGTTGACGTTGATCTGCATCCTCGATATTATGATCACTGTCAAAATCATCTTCATTATTGCTTCCCGTTTTGACATGATCATGATCATTGTGGTGATTGTTATTCACCACCACGAGTCCTTCTCTTCCTTGTAGACAAGTTGGTTTCTTGACTTTAAGAGGTGTCATATAAAGTCGGTTAGAAGCTCTTAGCACCTTTACTATTAGCCTTCCATTCGGATCTCTTAGAAATAGGTAATCTTCCTTCATCCTAACATCACATCCTTGTTCAGTCGCTTGGCTAGACTTAGTATGTTGCTCCTCAACTTTGGAATATAGTAGATGTCTGTCAACAACTTGTGCTGTCTGGTTTTCGTCTCAACAAGTATCGACCCTTTTCCATTGATGTCGACACAAGATCCATCTCCAAACTTAAATTTTCCCTTGATGTTTTTATTAAGCTCAGAGAAGTATGACTTCTCACCCGTCATATGATTGCTAGCACCATTGTCTAAGATCCACATACCAACTTCTCGCTTATTTTCTTCAAGCGTGTTAGGCATGATCTTTTCTTCACTAAGGAACACAACCTCGTGCATGTACAGAGCAACATCAGCTTTCTCTGTTTCAATTTTATTTAGCTCCTGGTCGTCTTGCTTCTTCTCTGGACAATCCGATGCATAGTGTCCTAGTTTGTCGCACTTGAAGCAGATGATATGAGACATGTCCTTTTCATCCCTGTATCTGTCTTCAGAGTTAGAGCGACCACGACCACGTCCTTTGTGTCCTCTATATCCTCATGCTTGATTCCATCCTCTACTTCATCCTCTCGAACTGTCATATCTCTTCTGACCGTACGAGTGTTCCGAGTTCAAGTACAGTAGGTCTCCTAGAGGTTCCTGCATATTTTCTTCGAGTATCAGTTCCTCATATGCCTTAAGTCTCCCAACAATATTTTCGAAACTCGTTTTATTTAGATTGAGAACTTGTTCAAGTGAGGCTGCGATCTGAATATACTTGCTTCGCGGTAAGCTATTCAGGAACTTTTTTACTACCTTAGGTTCTTCCAGAGATTGATCTAAAGTTGCGGATTTCGAGGCCAATTTTGATATTTTGCCTAAAAAGGCATCAATAGAGTATGTGTCATGCATCCTTAGATGTTCAAACTCATTCATCAAGGTCTGAAGACGAGCTTCCTTCACACGTTCCGCTCTAAGATTCCTTGATTTCACGGCTTCCCATATCTCTTTTGGGGAGTCTTGTTCACCAATCTGCAATATTAGGTTTTCTGGGATTGATTGAAACATCAGAGCAGTAATGACACCATTCTTCCTTTGATCGGCTGTTCCTGGCTCCCAAACCTCGTGTATTCGTAGTAACACCTTCATTGTCATCGCCCACACCGTGTAATTCGTTGAAGATAACATCGGACAAACCACCGTGGATGGCACGGCTTCTCTTGTCTTTGATGTTGATTTTAGATCATTCATTTCCTTCGGTGAATCTTCTTCAATGAATCAAACCTGGAGCTCTGATACCAAATAAAGTGACCAAGAACAAAAGTTTTACCAACACGTTTGAACACGTTCAACCCTAGTTTCGGCCTTGAACACGCAACAACTTTAATAAAAAAGTCCTTCCTTTATTAATGTTTAGAAAACTTCTCAAAAACTAAACAAGCTATTGTTCTTCCTTCTTGTGTTCTCTTATTCTCTCTTCCTTTCGGGTTATGGATTCATCATATACGATGACCATATATATTGGAACTAGATTTTATTTTCTATTCCTATTACACAATATATTAGGTATTTATTTTCCTAATATCAATAGTTTTAGTTAATTATCCTAATTCCTTTATGGATAATTTCTTAGTCTAGTTATGCTAATTTCTTTAAGAATAACTAACTTCATTTTCTTGATGTCTTATTTTTTAGTGATGTGAAGCTTATCTCCAACAGATGCTCGAACAAGAAATAGCTCTCCTCGGTTTATTTTTGTAACCTTAATTAACAATATTAACAATGCTATTTTGAAACAGAAAATTACCACAATCGTGTGAATCTTACAATAAACTTATGATCTGGATAGCTCAATAGCTGACCACCAAAAAATAGTACTATAGATTTGATAACTGATGTTGTACTTTTAGTTTTTTATTTGTTTTATAATTTAGGCTATTGATGACTTTTATTTAAAAATAATAATTTAGGCTAATGATCTTTTAGCTAAAATGTTAGCTTGTAGTTGCAGATTTAATTTTAAAAAATCAAAGCACTACATAAAATTGCAGAAGAAACAATTTCTAGAGCTATGTATTTCTTATTTTTAAGAAATTTTACTATAGTTTTACTTTTTAAAACTAAAATTTGATTGGTTTATAACAAAAAAGAAACTTTAGAAAAATATAGTGGGTGTTCAAAGCTTCTAAGAGCATATTTATTGAGGGTCTCTTAGGTTGGGTCTTTTAGCGTAATATAAGATACGGTCTCTTAGTTTTTAACTAAAAAAGCTAAGAGACGGCTCTTATATCTCTTATTTAAGAGACGTCTCTTAGTTTTTTTAGTTAAAAGCTAAGAGACCGTATCTTATATTACGTTAAGAGACTCAACCTCCCCCAATAAACATGCTCTAAAGTACCTATGATCAATCCCTACTATATCGTTGTTTCTAGGAGTTCGAACACTGGTGACGTGGTTGAAATTCAACATCCTGAACTACAACTTATGTTGGTGAAGTATAAGATTATAAGACGGAAACGCGGTCGTTTCTGAAAACGCTCTCATGCGATCTTGAAGGTGACTAGGGTTTACACCCGTGCCGCCGCCGTCGGAGCCGCCTCACGCTCTCCGGCGAGAATCCCTCTGCGTCGATTATTCCTTGCCTTCCCTCATGTCGACTCCTTCTGTAGCGCCGTCGATTCCTCCGTCTCCTGTCCCACCTGATTTACTTTTCCTCCATCCTTCGTCAGATCTCGATGCGTACACGTTCCCCTCTTCTTTCTCGGCTGATTTCGAGTCTAGACCTCTGGTTTCTCCTCCTGGAGCAGAGGTTCAAAGCTTACCTGATGTTCCTCTCTTTCAGACGTCGCCTTTGCTTCCTTCGGTTTCTTGGGTTTCAAAAGCGAAATCTTCGTTTCAGCCACTGGTAAAAGTGGCATCGCCGTCTATTTCTGCGGATGGAATTCCGTCTATCAAAGCTCCGGATTCTATAACATTGACTTCTTCGACAGTGTGGAAAGATCATCTCGTAGCCTACTTTCATGGTCTCCCACCTTCTCCAGCGAAAGTCTTTGCAGATCTAAATCCTATATGGGGAAAGAACGGGAACATTTTGGTCAAGCATCATACGAAACAGTCTTGTTTGATTTTCATTCCTTGTCCCATTATTCGGCAATGGGTTCTAGATGTTGGCTTCTGGCATTCTGGAAATTGCTCTTTTACAGTCATGCTCTGGCACCCTTCAATCAAACTGTCTGAGATGAAGCTCGTTCATGCACCGGTTTGGGTTCTCTTTAAAAAGGTTCCTATCGAACTTTGGTCTACTCTCGGATTTAGCACTATGGCTTCAGCTGTAGGTTTTCCAGTTCATTCTGAATACCCGGACCTTAAGCCATATACCAATGGAGTGGTCAAGCTTCGTGTTGTCATCGAGTTAGGCTTACCTCGGCCCTCATTAGTTCGTGTGACTGACAAGTTGGGTAATTCAGTTTCTCTCCCGGTTGAGTTCCTAAAGTTACCTCCACGGTGTGGAGGATGCAAGGAATTCGGACATCTTCGGCTTCGATGTCCCCAACCTGTTTTACAGAAATCTCTTCCAGCAGCTGGGTTCCCGTCTTTTACTGGTATCATGACAAAACCTCCTTCTGAAGTTGAGGAGCTTTCTGTAGCTTCTGCTCAACAGATTTTGGCTCATTCTCCCCTGTCTCAGGATTCTGCTGTCTTGCCAAATCCCATTGCTCCGGTTCACTTTGCTGTCTTACCAAATCCCATTGCTCCGGTTCACTCTGCAGATAAAGTTCGGCTTCCTCGGTCTTCTTTGTCCACTTCAGGCACAGACCATTGTTCACGCAAGTTGGAAAGGTCCAAGAGCTTACCTCTCGGTATGGGTTCTGGGTCAAATCAGTCTTCCTCATCTGGTTGGATTTATGTAGCAAAGAAGTCAATGGTTCCTAGGAACAAAGATCCCTCTTCCTCTAGGCAAAAAATGCCTACGCCTGTTTCAGATGCAAAGTTTGCGGAGGAGGAAGAGATGATCTCAGCTGCACAGGCTATCTTGAGATGCAGACTCGCAGCTCTAGACTCATGTGTCCCAGGAGATAAGTCTCGGGTTAACTCTCGGAAACGTGAGAGGAAGAAAATCCGTCAGCAAATATATTTGCTCTCATCTTCTGGAAGAGAACCATCTTCTGATACTTCTGTCTCGGTTTCTAAGGATATGGGTAACAATTTTGGATTAGCTTCAGATGGGCAAACGCGCACGCGTCTTGCTCCTTCCTCCGAAGCTTAGTGCTCAGCATTGCCTCATTTTTTGTCTCTCAATGAAGAGTTTCTTTTGGAATGTAAGGGGCCTTAACGGCGATGTACGGAAAAACTTAGTTTTGGATTGGATTCGGCTTAACCGTCCTCTTATAGGCGGTTTTTTGGAAACACATGTGAAGCAAAATAATATTCAAAGTGTTATGAACTCTGTTGTACCGGGTTGGAGGTTTGAGGGCAACTACTCTGCCGAAGCTGACAATGGACGAATTGTGGTCGCTTGGGACCCTATCATTTCAGTTATAATATATTACTCTTCTCCTCAACTGGTCCTGTGTGGTGTCTTGAATCCTCAGACGAGACAATCTTTCACTGTAGCCTTTATATATGCCCGAAATCGAAGAGAAGAAAGACTGGAATTATGGAACACGATCAGAGAAATGGCTGGGACTAGCAATCTTCGGGATTCTCCTTGGATTCTTTTGGGTGATTTTAACCAAGTTTTGTCCTCAGCTGAGATTTAGTTCTTCAACTCCTCTTTGCCAGCAAGGTCTTCAGGAATTTTCTGGATGTTTGGAGGATACTGGTCTCTTTGATTTGGCATTCCGAGGTTGCCAATATACATGGTATAGTAAAAGCATCACGAACCCTAAAGCGAGGAAAATCGATCGAGCTTTGGTAAATGAATCATGGGTGGAACGTTATCCTAATTCATATGCTTTCTTTGATACTCCTGGCTCCTCAGATCACACTCCATGTTTGGTCTTCTTAGCGAACCAGCTCTCTCCTAGGAGATGCAGGTTCATCTATTTTACCATGTTCTCGACACATCCTGATTACACTCGGCTCTTGGGTGACGCGTGGGCAGTCGCAACCACTTCATCATCGCCTATGTTTACTTTGTATCAAAAGCTGCGATCTGCTAAAGTGTGCTGCAAATCTTTGAATAGGAACAGCTTTAGCAATATTCAAGCCAGAGCTAAAGAAGCTCGTGTCACGCTTGATCAGGTGCAGTTGAGGGCATTATCTGATCCATCTATTCAGCTTTTCGAGGAGGAATCTGAGGCTAGGACTTCCTGGATGTTTTTTGCTGCCGCTGAAGAGTCTTTCCTACACCAAAAGTCCCGGGTTAGATGGCTATCTGTGGGTGATCTGAATACAGGTGTGTTTCATAAGTATGTGAAGGCCAACTTGTCCAGGAACGTTATCCACTATCTTTATGACAATCTGGGGAGGAAAATCTTTGATTCTGTTACATTAAAGAACATGGCTTCGCAGTTCTATAAGGACCTTCTTGGCGCAGCTAACACATCCATTGCTCCCTTCTCAGTTGATCAGATTCAATCCATCCACCCTTTTCGCTGTCCCCAGTCGTTGGCTGATAAGCTTGTAGCTATTCCAACAGCTGCTGAGATTAAAGACACGGTGTTTGATCTTCCAAGAAACAAGGCTCCAGGTCCAGATGGTTTTTCAGTAGAGTTCTTTGTCTCTTCCTGGGATTTAGTAGGGTCTGATCTTGTTGCAGCAGTGAAAGAGTTTTTCATAAATCCGAGGCTATCTAGACAGGTTAATTCGACTGTCATTTCTCTTCTGCCTAAGGTTCCAGGTGCTGCGAAGTTATCTGAGTTTCGGCCGATCTCTCTTTGCAACACAGTCTACAAGGTAATTGCGAAGATTATTGGGGCTCGTCTGAAGCTCCTTACTCCCTTAGTGGTGCAGAGAAATCAGGTAGGGTTCGTGAAGGGAAGGCTGCTGTGTGAGAATGTTCTTTTAGCATCAGAGTTAGTTTCCGATTTCAACAAACCAGGAAGTATTACCAGAGGATGCTTGCAAATAGACATCACGAAAGCTTATGATAATGTGGATTGGACTTTCATGCTCAATATTCTAGAGGCTTTCAATCTTCCTGAGGTTTTTATTGATTGGATTCGGAGTTGCATTACCTCTCCACATTATTCAGTTGCGTTCAACGGGGAGCTTGTTGGTTTTTTTCCCGGGAAAAAGGGTCTTCGTCAAGGCGATCCTATCTCGTCCTCCTTGTTTGTTATGGCAATGGATATCTTGTCTAAGAATCTGGATACTGCTGCGCAAAGTCATTTGTTCACGCCTCACCCTAAGGGCCGCTATCCATTGGTTACCCACTTGTGTTTTGCGGATGACATGCTTATTTTTTTCGATGGGAGTGAAGGCTCCATCGAGGCTATCATGCAGGTCCTGAATTCCTTTTATCGCGGCTCAGGTTTGGGTTTAAACTTGTCGAAAACCGGATTGTTCTTGGATGGTCAGAATCATCAAATTACTAAAGCTGTGGCAGACCGGTTTGGGTTCTCTCAAGGGACATTTCCTGTTCGTTATTTGGGAGTCCCCCTAATGCCACACAGTCTCAGACCTCAAGACTACCAACCTCTGATCGACAGTGTGAGGAAAAAGGTTACTTCTTGGGCTGTTAGGAAGCTGTCTTTCGCAGGGAGGCTCATTTTAATCCAGTCAGTGCTATATGGTATGTTCAACTTTTGGGCTTCGGTGTTTCCGTTGCCCCAGGGTTGTATTGACGCTATCGAGAAATTGTGTAATGCATTTCTGTGGAGTGGAGGGCCAAATTCTGCTAGAGGTGCTAAGGTCTCTTGGGCAACTATTTGTACCCCAAAATCCGCAGGTGGTCTCGGGTTGCGCCGTTTAGAAGCTTCAAATATGGTTTTCGGTTTGAAACTTATCTGGTTGCTTTTTGCTGCAACTGGATCTTTGTGGGTTGCTTGGGTGAAAGAGCATATTCTTCAAGGAAAAATTTTTTGGACTGCGGACTTTGATAATTCTGGTTCATGGTTGTGGCGTAGGCTTATGAAGTTGAGGACAATAGCACGTCCCTTCGTTGTCTGCCAGGTGGTTTCAGGTACATAGGCTCTCTTTTGGCATGATAATTGGACAGGTCTTGGCCCTTTGATCAACATTTCTGGCGCCAATGGACCTCGTGTTCTAGGAATAAGTAGCCTTTCTACTGTCTCGGAATCCATTTCTGGTGATTCTTGGTTATTACCTAGAGGACGTCATCGGATTACTCAGATTATCCGGGCTTGCTTGCCACCGAATCCCCCGGCTTTAGATCCTACAAGTCATGACATTTTTCTTTGGAGAAACAGCCCTGATTTAGAGCCTTCCCAATTTAATGCCTCGAAAACTTGGGCGACTCTAAATCCAGCTCCTCCGTCTGTCCCGTGGCATAAGGTCATCTGGCCCAAGGTCAGAATACCTAAGCATGCTTTCCTTGCATGGGTGGCAATCTTAAACAGACTACCCACAAGGGACAGACTGTGCCAATGGGGTTTAAATGTTCCTTCAAGTTGTCTTCTTTGTGGTAACGCTGACGAAAACAGAGACCATATTTTCTTTCGATGCCCATTCTCTCAAGAAGTCTGGGTCTCTTTCTTTAACACTACAAGTTTCACTCCACCAACCGATTTTGAGGCTACAGTCGGTTGGCTCCCAACGTCCTCTTCGAATGCAAAGGTTAAGTCCATCTGTACCTTGCTGGTTCAGGCGGTGCTGTATGTTTTATGGAAAGAAAGAAACTTAAGATTGCACACCTCAACGAACAGACCATCTCAGCTTCTAGCGAAAGAAATTAAAGTACTTGTTAAAGCCAAGTTGATAGGCTTGGATCGCAACTTTCTTCTATCTAGTGCTCGTCGCTCCTTAGGCTCAACATCCGGAAATGAAACCTACCTTCACTTATGGTTCGGACACTTTGATTCTTGATCGGTGATCGGTGACAGTGACGTTGCACCTTTGACCTCACGTTTTCTTTAATGCCAAAAGTATTGCTTCACATGTGTTTCTTTTTAGTTATGGCCTTCTTGTCGTATATTTAGCTTCTCCTTTCTTTTTGTATTTGGAAACAATGTCTCTTATGGAGATGGAAGAAGAAGAATGGAAGTAGTTTTCTTAAAAACTTATGTTGGTGAAAAGTTCAAAAAAACTTATGTTGGTGAAAAGAAAATGCAACTCACAACGTAGATAGCTTTTCTCAGAAAAAAAAACTCACAACGTAGATAAATCGTTGGATCATGTGTAATGATTTATGCGTAACAAAATACGTCATTATATATTCAGGCATTTTAAATCTAAAAAGGAAAAGTTGATCGAAAAAGGCATGTCCACCAAAAGGTATTTCTGTACTTCACATAATAAATTGGTCAAGTAATAATGGGAACCTCATCCTCGATCGCTGCGAAACTTCATCAATTTCCAAGTAGATTCATCTTTCAGGTAAACCCTTTTTCTTCGCTTCGACATTAATGCATCCTCACATAGTAAAATCGGTTTATACTCCATTAGTTTACGTTTAAAGCTTTTACACACAAATTAAGAAAATAATTAAATTTTCTATGTTATCCATATTTAAACATTATTTTGTTTAATTTTATTAATTAATAAGTTAAAAATAAAAGTAAAAATTAGCAAAAATATTTAATATTTACATTGAAAATATAAAACAAATAATAAAACAAAATTTAAAAATTTAAACAACACTTAATATGTAACTGGAGAGAGTAAGAGTTCAATACTTCTAAAAATGAAACGAAGAGGAAAATTTTCCCCAAATCTAGTTAATTAAAGTTTTCCTGAAGTTTTTTTTATGTCAGTCGATTTTAAAAAGTATTTTATTTTTCCAATTGAACGTAGCAATTATTGACAAATTTTCATTCTCAGATTCAAAATTACCGAGGCAATTCAAGTATGTATGGTTGTAGACAAAGGCCAAGTTACCAATTACAAACCAATAAATTACAACAAAATAGACACTATTTAGTATGTGTTCGAAAATAATACCGATAACCATGCATCATAGCATGCCAATGTTACAATGCAGAGACTGCAGTTTTTTTTTGTCAACGCAGAGACTGCAGTTATTCTTACTGAATGTTATCATATAAAAATTGAATAGATAAAAAATAGTATTCCCTCTGTTTCAAAAAGATCCATATTCTAGAAAAAAAATTTGTTTCAAAAAGATCAATATTTTACATTTTCAATGCATATAATAATGATAAATAGTGAATTTCAAGAAAATTAATTGTGGTTTTTGAATTTTGATTGGTTAATACTTATGGGACATTGTTCAACACAAAAAACAATGTGTTTTTTTTTTCCAAAATTTAAGATGTTTTCTTAATATGTATGATTTTTCTAAAATATGTATCTTAATGAAACAGAGGGAATATAAGAAAATAAAAAAAAACAATAATGTGAGCAGCAGGGAATGAACATGGATCCTTAGCGGCGAATTAAAGAGAGAATCGTCAATAAATATGGATAGATAAAAAGAAAACAAACAAATTCCAAGAAATTGTAAAATTTGAGGAGAGAATTTTAGATTTAGAAGAATAAATACTGTATGAGTTTAGTGGTAAGGGAAGTGAGTGGGACTAATAAGCTTGACCATGCACGAAGGTCATATATGCTCTAAAAACATATCTCCAATATACATTTTTATATTTTCCTCTAAAATAGAGATCTCTATTATAGAAGTGAATTTGCTCAAATGTATGCATCTATAATAGAGTTCTTCTATTTTAGATGAAAATATAGAGAAATCATATTTTTTGTCTCTATATTTAGAGATGAAAATAGCAAATCTCTATATTTTTCCCTATAAATAAAGGAACTCTATTATAGATATATACATTGGAGCAAATCTATCTCTATAATAGATTTTTTCTATTTTAGGAGAAAATGTAGAGATAAAAATAGAGTGAGTTGGAAATGGTCTAAGCTTATGGGATGTTGGTTTGCTGTACCCATTTTGATTCGTCCCAATTGTTGTGTTCCCGTCTTATGATGCCGATAACTTATTTATTTATTTAGTAGTAATTATTATATGTTAATAATTATATTTTTTGTCATCTATTTTAATAGTCCAAAAGAGAGAGAAACAGAGTCAGCCGAATAACGATATATCCTCAGAAATAAAACAGACAGATTTTTTTTTTCGAAAATGAAAGCCCTATCAAAGAAAAATGAAACTCGAACTAAAACAGATAACACAATCTATAATGTTACTAAACATCTACAATAAAAACTCTATAAATTAATAATATTGGGGTTTATTTATTAATTTATAGAATTATCAATTAAGGAAATTTTCTTTTTGGATTTATATATATTTTTAAAAATTTAGTGTAGAAAACAGAAAATAATATTTTATTTATGATATTATATATTAGTTAAAGTTTATAGAAATATATTTAACTATATGTTGTAGGATAAAAATTCACTTATATATGTAGTTGGATAAAATTAGAGATAATTTTTTTTTCTCATTTCTTCCTTCGGCACATCTTATTTTACATTAAATTGTGTTATTTATATAAAATTTATATAAACAATAATTATTAATTTATAATTTTAATGAAACCATATAATTACTTAAGAGTTTTCAAAAAATTATTATCTTATTATCTTATCGAATTATGTCATATTTTACATTGACCCAACTTAGGACCAAATTTTTTTATTAATTTACAATATTTATTAATTATCGATTATTAATTTATAGAACTTCTACCGTATGAAGCTCTTTATATTAAAAGGTCTATTTATAAGGTGTATATACACACTACGTTTACAACTAATAAAGTCGTGTTTTTTTAACATAATAATGTCGTGTTAGCCGTGACGTAAACCTATACTTTATGTATATCTTTATATATAAAGTTGGGTCTGCTTTTTCTTATAGGATGTCCACGTCGGATGCCACGTCACAAATTCGGAGCGTGACATTGCGACACCTGTCTCAGTATTTAAAACTCATCACTTTATTAAATGAATATATCTCTTCGCATTTCGGTATATACAAGTAGTCTGTAACTGACATTTAATTAAGAGATCCATTGCAGCCACTACATACACTAACAATACTCTAAGATATTTTTAAAACAACTTTGAGTTATGGTCACGAGATAATGGAGTAACATAAGACGTCGTCATCTTTCCTCAGTCATGAACGCATCTAACATTACTGACGCCGTCTCTAGTTCGACATCGGGTTCATACTGCTTATGTATCTTTAAAACATCCAAAATTGTTTTTCTAGATTATTGTAAAATATTCTTATTCATATATTTGTTAGTATTGATTGTCTAGGATGTTTAGGTATATATATTAAACAACCATGCTTACAAATACAAAATAGTACTTAATTCCTCTTACATACTGCAATAGTGGATTAGACTAAAAAGGAAAAAAATGTGCTTATAATACTGTTTTAGTTCAAAGTTTGAGGGAAAGAAAAATAATAATAACAATAATACATAGATGTAGTGTATTATACGGGGATTATTATGATTTTGAAAATAAAACGAATATAGGGGAAAATTGCACATTTTGGATGCGAGTGCGATTCATATAAACCGAGTTTAGTTTAGAGTGCAATATTATCTTCAAAAAATATTTTTAGATAGAAATTATGTTTACATCCATGATCTAGATAATTTAAGTTTTATAAAAAAAAATTTAAAAAATTGTGCACATTATTTATTTACTTAATGTTTTAAAAGTTATGTTTTGAACTTCAGAAATATTATTATCACTATTTTATAAATATATTCTTAATTTTAATATTTAAAGATTAGATGAAATAATTTATAAGAAAGGTTTGCTTTTACTATCAATTTGAGATGTTAATCTATTCATATTTTAGATTTACAAAGAATTTTTAATACAAATATCGAAAAGTATAAATAGTTATTCTATTAACTAACATTTACTATAGTGTAATAAAATAATTTAAAATAATAGTTAGTTTAATATGTATTTTGTGATTTATAATATTTTGTAGAGAATAATATATGGTAGTATAAGTTCTGTTTGTGTATAATATTCTATAGCCAGATTAAAATTTTATGTAAATATAAATAAATAATCATCAAAGCATACTAATCCGTTTATTTGGTGTGTTTTACGTTGGTTTTAGTTTGTCTCTAGAAAATTGTTGACATAACAAGCAAAAATAAATCGTCAAATATAACATAAATATATAAAAAAATAACAACAACAAATGTTAATAGTAGCAATTAATGATATTGTCCTAAACAACTATAAAATATATTCGACTAAGATTATCTTAAAGTTAAAACCTTATTCTCCACTGTATTAGATATCCTGACATAAAAAGTATTTTAGTATTTGAAAACTCAATTTCATTTTCTTATCACATTTATAACCAACTGAACATAGAAAAAAATTTACACAAAATCATATATTTCATAAAACTGATACATCGATCCGCGCGTCTGTCTCAGTATACTATAGACTTAAACTGTATAACGTATAATTGAATCGTGCTGCGAGTAAATCATGGTTTGGATAAAGGTCGAATCTAAATTTTTTAAAATTATAAACATTTATTTAAAAAAATTATAAAACACTTTCATAATTTAATGACTTAATTCCAGACTCGGCTCAAACTATAAATGGACTTTGTGCAAACTCAGTTTTTTTAAAACGAATAACATCTATATGTATGAATTTTGTAATCTGAACTTTTTTTACAAATAAATCTAACTTTAGGACCTTAAATTACAAAAAAAAAAACTAACGAAAAAGAGTTGGATCCTGTACAAAAACACAGCTTGCATATGTCTAAAGCCGGATCTAGGGTCTGCTTAGTTCTATGTGTAAGACCTCCAAGAATTTTGCAGGTTAATGCCTGTTTCAAAAGACTGCGTTCAGATCTGGTCTTTTTCTGAATAAACCATTACAAATAGGTTTGATGTGATTATAAAATTGAAGTCTCTTAGGTTTGATTTACATTTTTGATTCAAAAATTGATCTTAACAACTATGTACGACAATCAAAGCCGTATATGAATTTTAGAAAATATGGACCACTATACTAGATAAGAAGATGAAAGGGAGGCCAGCGGTAACTTTTTAGATTAACAGTGACTAGGTTCTTTATGATTTTCCCTTCATTGTTTTATTCGGAACTCCTTTTTATCTCTGTGTATGCAAAAATTCATTGTTTTCTTCTAGTTTTATTTCTAAATGGTAAGATTTGGTTTAACTGTTTTGTTGGAAAAAGGAAGTTTTAGAACTATCAAGTTCGAGTTTTTTTATAACAAAAGTACTTAAAAATTCAAATGGAGCAGAAAATATATTTTTTAATGAAATATTGGCTGAATTGTTTCAAAAACCAGAAGAAGAAATATTGGCTGAATTTTTATTATAAAGACAAAGACCGCAAATATGAACTTCTCCAACTTGACTTGAAGGCCGGCAGTGATGACAATAGCAAATGTTAACAAAATAAAAATTTATAGACGAATATATAAAATAAGTTTTCCCTACCAATCAACTATGTATGGTGTGATGCACTATAGCTGTTTGTGTTTAAAATAAATATTATTTTAAAATGGATTTCCAATATATTATTGTGGGAAAAAATGTATGTGAGTAGCTCTGTATGCTTTTTAACATATATAAACCAAAGTAAAAGAAATTCTGATCAGTTTCAAAAAAAAAAGAAAAGAAATTCTGATGAAATACCGAAATCTAAATTTGTTATAATTAATCTCCAATAAAACATAATAATTCTACTATACTAAAGATCATATTATTTGTATCTCATTTTTATTTTCACATTATTAAAATTTAAAATATTATTTATTTTATATTTTAATTAATAATATAACTAAATTAGTATTATCAGTTATATAATTGTAACAAAATAAATTAATTTTCTTTTTAAATATATAGAATTTTTAATTTGAACGAATACATTACATAATTACTAAATGAAAATAAACATTTCTAAATAAATATTGTAAAATCTAAATGTGATAAATATAATTAGTAAATTATAAATAATTAATATATTAAATTATTAATATATAATATTGTTTTGGTATCAAAAAAGTTTGTGACGGTTGGAGATGAAAAATAAAGTTATTACCAATACATCAATTTTAATGTTATTTCAACACTAAATTTGATATCATAATTGGAGTTGTCTCAAATTACTTTAAATGGTTTAGATAATCCTCTAATATTTTTAGGTAGTTCTCAATTTTATTCGTTTTTCCAGTTAGCAAATCTTGTGACGAAAATTGAAAGAAATAAAGTTTTATTTTTATTGTTTCAAAATATCCAAGTAGATATATTTAACTTTTGAAAGCATTTAGATAGTGGTTTAAACAAAACATAGTGTAGCAAATATTTAACTAGCACTTTTGATATTCTGTCTAGCATCTTTAGGGCAGACATTAAATTAAATCCATAGAAGTAGATGTGGAAAATCTTTAGGATTCGCGTGAACATTCACGAACGACTTGACTTTATTTGTTCCCATATAACCTGAAAGTATAAATATAAAACCATAGTCTAATTTTATCTTTCTTCCAATATCATTGTCAATACAATTCAAATCATCTCGTGTCTAAAAGATCAGACGGTTTAGTTTTAGTTCAGTTTTGATTTTTTAGTTCTAAAAATATAAGAATCACTTGGTTATTTGTGAATATCAGAACAGTTTTTTCAGTTCGGGTTTCAATTGTCGGTTTAAATTTAACGTTAAATAATAATAAATAATACGAAGACCATGCTTTTTTTTTGTCAACATACCCATACGGCCATACCTAAGCTAAATGTTATCAATCACATGTACAAGTTACAACACATATTAACGTTAAATAATAATAAATAATACGAAGACTATGCACAGTTTAACTAATGAAAAGCAGTTAAAGAATTAAAAAATAATCATGCGTAAGAAAATATAGAATCTTTGACCTAATCTTTTGGCTAGGCTATCTGTGAGCCTGTGATGCAGTATCAATCTCTGATCGTTTCATGGCTTGTTAGCATCTCATTTAAAATGGAAGAAAGACACTTCGTTGATAAAAAAGTGTTTTTTGACAACTTAGATTTATTAATTAGATTGTAGAATAGACAGATTACACAAATACATAAACCATGATAAAACAACAAATAACATAAGTAAAATAACTAAGAAACAATAAGTCTGAAGAAAAAACTTGAAAAGATGATTTTCTTCAAAGATTTTGGAAATTTTGCGATCTTTGCAACTTTGTCGCATTGATATTGATTCTCTTTGTTGTATTACATTGGACTTTTTCAATATAGATTTATATATATTCTTCGGTTTAAAATCTAATGTATTGATTCAACTTTAAAAAAAATAGAAAAGCTAATTTTTAACAATTTTAAAAATATCACCACACAACAAGAGACCACATCTTCTACTATATGCGTCTTTTCCATAGTTCCAGTATATTTTGATACCAAATATATTGTATCAAAATATAAATTTTGAAACATTTTTTCTTTGATGACATGAAGCTTTCTGCACTGGTTTCTAGATCATCTTCCACGTCTTGAGTCCATGGTAATTTTTTTGGTAGACGTTGTTTCCATAACAAATCTGATAAGATCTGTTTCAAATATCGGATAGTCATCACACTTTGACAATAACCACCGGATACTAACACAAAACTAACAATAAATGTAAGGTTTGACAAAGATTCAGGAAAATGCCGGAAGAAATCTGATATAATTTTCAGAAAATGCACTCCGATAGGCGAAAGACAAGAGCGTCCCTAAACAGAGTGTGATGAAACATGGGTCTTGGATCCTCAAATTTTAAAATTTTAATTATAATTATGTTTAAATTTTAAAATTTAATATAAAATAAGATGTGCCGAAAGAAGAAATGAGAAAAAACTATGAAATAACCAAAGTGAGACCTTTGATTCATTAAAGAATAAATAAAAATGTTAGACTTTTCAGCAACTATTGGTCTTCTTTAATCTCTTACTTTTTCCTTCTCTCATGATTCAATCTTCCTTCTATCAAATAGTTTGAACTTGAATGGAAATGTGCATGTTTGATTATATTTCTATAAAAATGTTTGTATAGGCCCCCGGTTGTTGTTTATGGTCCCAAGTACTACAGGAACGTCCCTGGCGAAAGAATAACTCTGATAAAAACAATAATCCATGCTTTTTTTTTGGTCTAAAATAATCCATGCTTTTGTTTTGATATTTCTCTCACGACCACTTTCTGAAACTTCACCGTGGAATTATATGAATTAAAAGGGAAAAAGTGTCTTTTATTATATGAATTCTTTATCATTTGGAGTCAGAGAAAAATATGAACCTTTTTATCAAGGATAAAATTCGCTATGTAACTGATTAAAAATCTAGAAATAGAAACTAACGTAATATTATTAATCATTAAAGAATCAATTTTTGGTAGTTCAGTCATTTGAAATTGGAGAGTAATATTTTTTCTACTGTGATTTCAATTTTAGACCACTAATATACAATAAAGGATTATCAATAAAAATACCTGACACTTCGCATATCTATATATTTATCTGGCTTTTGGTTCGAGGATCATCTACTTATAAAAAATAATTGTCATTAAGATACTCATACGATTCGTTCACATGTGTCGTCCTTAACCTTGTTCGCTTCTCCTTGATTAAGCAATACTTTGTCACGTCGTTTCAAAGATGGTAGCAGCCAAAAAAAGTAGCTCCTAAGACTAATTTAATAGTCAGCTAGTAATTAGCATTTCAGCTCGTAAGTAAAATTAAATTAAAAGATGATGTTGTATAATTAAATACATTAAAAATACATATCGGCATAAAAAGTAAACATATACTGACAAAAAAAAATATTATCATAGAAGTACCTAGAAGTGTACCCACGTGCCACTACGTACACCTAAGTCTAATATGTGTGCACTGTGCATGTACTGATGTACACAAATGTACATATACACGTACGATATTCGTAGACTTTCGATTATGAAAATTAATGTAGTATTCAATAGTAGACAGATAATCCAAGTTTGATTTAGTAGGTGTCTGACACACCTGGATTAATACTTAAAAAGTACGCGGTAAGATAGATATGTAAGTTCATTGCACTTAGATGTAATTACGAAGAAGTTAGCTTATAAATACAGAGAATTATGGCAAGAATAATGCAAGAGTACTGACACAAGTGAGATGTCTTAAACAAATGTTGTAGGCATGTAGTTAAATGTCTAATTAACTTGGTAGTCTATAAGTAATGGGTATATAAAGTTAATAAGAATCCGCTTCATAAGGACAAGAATATTGTTTTATCTTTATGAATAATATGGTTGGTTAGCGTGTATTATTTATACCATGGACAACAGTCATGAGCCTTTGAGACCCAACTATGATACTCTATGATCTGATCGATACATGGACCTTAGCTTGGGCCGGTTTGAATATATTCTTGAAAAATGAAGGAATATATATCTTTTTATTTTGGAAATATTTGTGCCTAGGCCGGAGTAGCCCTGGGAATTTGGTTTTCGGTTCGATATTTTTGGTTTTTTTGGTCGTAAAGGTTTAGGATCTGTACGAGTATCTAGAAAGTTTGGTTCAGTTTCTGTTTTGTTATTTTGATTTTCGGCTCGGTTCTTCGGTTCTAGAAGTTTAGGATCTGTACGGATATTTAGAAAGTTTGGTTTGGTTATGGTTTGGTTATTTTAGTTTTCGATTCGATTCGAATAACAAAGTTGGGAACCGACTTGTATCCGAGGTGATAGATCCCATTCAGTTCCGGTTTTTTGGTTAATTTGGATTAAAAAGACAAAGAAATCGGATTTTCAGATTAAATATCAGATTTTTTTTGGAGGGATGGGTGTTAGATGAAAATTTGAATAATTCAGATAATTTTAAATATTTTGGAAAAAAATACTCTACTAATTCGATTTTTAGATATTTTGACTTATAAATAGTATTTTAAATTATTTAATTATTTTTTAAAAACTAAACATAGCTATTATTTATAAATATATAGATTATATTATAGATATTCAGGTATCCATCATGTTTTCAGTTCGGTTGCGATTTGGTTCCAATTTTTGGTTCTAGAAATATAGGATCCACTAGTATAATTGATAGGATCGAAATTCAAACCGAACCTTATTTTTCCGTTTGGTTTGGTTCTTCGGTTCCGGATAAACGTATCCAGCCCTAGGCCGGAGAATGAATCTGCAAAGCAAAAAGTTGATAGGAGCCCATTCAGACCAGTCAAGCATATGAAACTGGAAGAACTTGATCCGGATTTTAACTTATTAGTTATTTTGATTTCTGTTACATAAAATGCTAGTTTAAGATTATTCAAAGTTTTGATAATTTTGTATTGTAATAAAGTCTGTAAGGTTCTACATTTGAACACATAAGTTTTTTATGTGCTCATTTTTTTAAAAGAAAAGTTTGTGGACAAATCTACACTAGTTTTTTGGGAAAATTGTTTTTTTGGGCCAAAAAATGATAACTATGTCCCTTTAGACTAATCTCTTTTTTATTCCATTTTTTCCTCTAGTATCCTTTAGTATTTCACAAAATAAATCAAATAAATAGTTATACAAACTAAAAAAAAATAAAAAATAGTAACTAGCGATGAAATACCTATATCAACTTATTGGTATTTTTTCCAGTTCGAAAAATGTTTAAATCATAAATTCATATTTTGTTCTGCAAAATATAGAATTGACATTCTACATAGTAGAAAATATGATCCATTTTTTTCATTGAATCTACTGTATTTAGAATATGTGATCTACATAAATAATAGTATTCTAAAAATATTTGCAAAACACATTCTGCGCTTAACATATCGTTCTGAAATCTGTAGAAATAGGAATCTACACATTACTATAAATCTAAAACCTGTAGAAATCAGAATCTACAGAATACTATAAATCTAAAACTAGTAGAAATTGATTTCAAATATGTTAACTTTATTCTAAATATAGTAGAATATAGATTCTACGGATAAGGATAAGGATAATCATTTCCAAAAATATGGGAAAAGAATATTTGGAAATATTCAGTTTTCTTATTTGGTAATATTTTTTTCCATATATGGATAATATATTTTATTATAATATTGAAAATATACCTAAATACATTATAATAATTTATTAATTGTAATTACGAATTTCAATTATAACAATATATTTTATAAGATATTTAAATATATCTAAATACATTATAATGATTTTTCTTTTATATTATTATTTATTATAATTCTAATAAATATTTTATTATAACATTAAATATATCTAAATACATTATAATGAACTACGAATTTAAAATTAAAATTTTGATTTATTAAAAACATATTTGGAAATATTTTTTTTCCATATATGAAAAATATATTTTATTATGATATTAAATATATCTAAATACATTATAATGATTTATTAATTGTAATTACGAATTTCAGTTATAATAATATATTTTATAAAATATTTAAATATATCTAAATACATTATAATGATTTAGATATATTTAGGTTTTGGGATTTTCATATATTTTAAATTATTTTAGTTAAAATTTATATTTTAATATTTAACAACTGTTTTAATAATTATAGGTTTGAATTTTTAATTGAAATTAAGGGTAATTTTGTTATTTTGAAAATATTTAGTCTAATAGAACATGAACCATATAAGATTAGTCTAATGAGACATAGTTATCATTTTTTGGCCTAAAAAAACAATTTTCCCTACTTTTTTTTAATTGTAGAATATCAATGAAAATGTAACTTCGATTTCTGGCGTATTATGGTAGATATGAAAATGATTAAAAGAATTAGTTTGACTGTTTATATTATTAAAGTACATTGATTTTTTGGTTCAGACCTACTTTCTTTTACAATATGTTTAAATTGGAATAGTGAAGTGATCGGTAGTTTATCTAAAATGATGTCCAATACAGTGTGATTAAAGCCAAAACACATGACATTTATATAGTGATTATATTGTCAATAATCAAATGTTTCGATCGAGTTCCTAAAATTAACGAACTAGCAGTTGACCGGATGGTAAGGCTTTACATCCGGAGTGAGGGGCCGTGGGTTTCCATTGACGGAAGCAGTCGACACGTTGCAGAAACTTTCAATGTAAGTGCTTTATATATATATAGTAGAATGTTTCTATTATTTACGTATCCGAAAGCTACTTTTTTATGAAATGTAAATTTATTGATCATAAAAAGAATATGTAAGTATCGAGAGTTTAAAAGAAAATGCTAACCAGACAAAATCTCCAGTCAAGCGTCATGCGCTTCTAACCAACAATACAGTAGTCCATGCAGTTTTGGTTTCATGAAATATCTAGTGAACATGATACAGTTCTTTATCATTTCATCAATTATGTTTAATAGCCGGGGCACCGGTCTTTGAATATTATTGTGCCTCCACTTATTACGTTCTCTCCGAATGAAATAAACCGTAACTTGAAAGGATAATCTCAGCAAGATGTAGAATAATGTATCTTGAAAAGAGCCAATTACTAGCATGGCCATTGTTGGATTGTATGGGTCATTTTGGAAAGACATGGCCAGTCAAGCGTCATGCGCTTCTAACCAACAATACAGTAGTCCATGCAGTTTTGGTTTCATGAAATATCTAGTGAACATGATACAGTTCTTTATCATTTCATCAATTATGTTTAATAGCCGGGGCACCGGTCTTTGAATATTATTGTGCCTCCACTTATTACGTTCTCTCCGAATGAAATAAACCGTAACTTGAAAGGATAATCTCAGCAAGATGTAGAATAATGTATCTTGAAAAGAGCCAATTACTAGCATGGCCATTGTTGGATTGTATGGGTCATTTTGGAAAGACATGGTTTGTATTTCATTCAGTGCGGTGCGAAGGTTTCTAGAGATCTAGGGCAAGTTTTAAAATCGAGGCTTTTCAATAGAAAGTTTAATATAATTTTAAAACAGTATAAAATATTGAAAACGAAAGCATAGCATATAAATTTTATACTATTACCAATAACAAAAGAAAAGAAAAGAAAAGAAATATAACTGTGTAAAAATGATGATTTTGAACAAAAACTAATGACAATATGGTCACCGAACAATCAAAGACGATAGTCCAGTGGAAAACATGCTTGAATTATTAAAGTTTTTTTTAGTCTTTCGATAAATTTATCCAGGAATTTTTTTAAAAAAATCAAAAGATTGAACTAATTACTTTTTATTTATTTTGGATTGAAATCTTCTTTTTCTGTTTGTAATTTATTTTCAGTTTAAAATATGGTTACTTTTCCATAAAATCTTGAATTCAACCAAAAAATAAGAAAACAAGAATGGATTGAATTATGCGAACGTAGGTTAATAACAATGGGTTTTGATACTCAAAATAAAAACCGCTATGATACAGCTCACTTTGTATAATCGGGGCCTTAAAAACTTTTGTATGATCGGAAACCTGGAGCAAATGCTTTTCTAAATACATGGTAAGCACGGGCTCTGATTTCATTATCAACAAAATATCTTTATTTGATTAATACAAAAGAGTTGGCGACACTGATGTATGCATTCGCTATTATTACTATATAAGGAATACAATTAAAAATGTAACTGTATATGTCCATGCAGTGGATATAGTCGGTCAAAAGAAGAAATTAGGTCGAGAGTAGGAACCGTAAACTAATAAGCAAATATGATACACACATGATGTCGTCGGCTTTCATATATATACACACACTATATCACACAGATGAATAATCATCAGATATGTTTGTTAGTAATAAACTTAAGATTAAATAATAATATAGCCAAATTTATGTAGCAGAGTTGTTATAATGTCATTTAGAAATTTAAGGTGGGTTTTCACAAACCATTTCTAATTACTATGTATTCTAAACTTAGAAAAATGAACTTTTAACCATATTTAGTTAGTCACTAAATACATTTTAAATATGTAAGGAAATGCCAAGAGGATGTATTTAATTATTCCGTTGTTCATCATGCTGATGTAAAACATTGTTGGCCTTTCCTTTTCTCGTTCTGCCTTTTCTTTTTGGTTATTACTTACTAGTCAAATATTTTTTTTTTTGAATGAAGTCCTACTAGTCAATTAATTAATCAACAAAATGTTCTAAACCTAATCGATGGTGATATATTAAATTTAAGGGAACCCTTAATCGGATATAATAGGTTGTCCCATCCCCTGTTGTTTTTAGAGAACAATTTTTTTTTTTGAGAACCCATCCCCTGTTGTTTCGCTTTAGCATTAAGAGATTCTAGTACGCTAGATCAGAGCTTTTCAGAGGAAATGATTATCAGAGCCTACGAATCTGCAAGAACGCAGCCATTTGTGCACAAGAGATATTTATGTCTACTTATTTGATATCTTGAATTTTTAATGATTTTAACCATTTTAGACTAATACTTTTGATTTGTGTATTTTTAAAATTTGCATGTATTTATTTATTTTTACTAGGTCATAGAATGATTAACTTAAAGATTTAAGGATTATTGGAAAGGTTTAAAGTCCAGAAGCATAAAATTGCATCACAAGAGATTTTTAAAGATGAACTTTAATCCAGAAAGTACAAATTAGTGGGTTCACAATGGTTTACAACAACGGTCAAACATAGACCGCAGGAACCCCCCAAGAACTTCAAACCAACAATTTCTACGGTTCGCTGGAAGATGTTCTGAAGTGATCGAGAAAAGATTAAGGTCTAGCAGTCATGTTCAAAAGCCCAAGAGCGAATCACCACAAGCAAATGTCTCCAACGGTTTAATTTCAAGTAGCGGTTTGGAGACTGCTACATCATTAAAATGAGATTGGATGATCTTCGATGACTAGATCTTTTAACCATTTTTCTGGAGCTCTTTCATTTATTTATTTTTTGTTAATTTCACATTTAAGATACCTTTACAATGAACTTCTCAATTTTTGAAATACATGTTTATTATATATATTTATTTACTTTCTTAAATACCCATGTTGAAAACCTTGTAATATGATTTTCAAAAGTTTTAGATATGTGTTTATCTATATAATTTCAAGAAACATCTTACAAATATTAAACAACCCTAATTATTATTAAATATGGTTTGACAAACAATACCAGCTCTTGAATAATGTATTGACAAAGGGCATATCTCGAATATAATATACATAATTTCCTTTTCCCAGTGGATCAAGTTGTCCGGCATTCGAATGCATGTGTGGTGATCCTTTGGCTAAGTATTCTTTAATTTGCATGGACATTTCTTATTTTATACTTTTGTCCCAAAATTCATTTATAGTCTACAATTCAATTTCTAAATAATCATGATCTACATAATAGAAGCATAATAAATGAAAACAAAAAAATTGACTAAAATATTTTTTCAGAATTGATAAACCAATATAGCTAAACATGATGAAGTCATAAAAAAAGTCAATAAAATAAATTGATGAACAAAATTATCACACTAATCTATATTCATCTAATTTTATAGCGTCAGTTATCTTATATATTAAACAAATGACGTAAGAAGAATATCAAGTTGCCCCCGTTGCAGCAATGGTATTGTCGTAAATAAACTTTAAAACATGGGTCTTTTCGTCAAAGCAATAGCTTCGACGCTATTATATAAATCATTTACTTGATTAATCAAATACAATTAACTAACCACTCGCAACTATAGTTAGTAATCACTAACATCGTGAGCAACCACCTCAACATGGCGGGTACCTCCTCCTCCACCATAACGAATCCAATCTCCACCGTCCATCACGACATCATAGAAGCTCACATCCTGACACGTCTCGACGGCCCAACACTAGCCACCGTCTCCTGCGCCTCCTTACACCTTCACAAGCTCGCCTCAAACGAGATCCTCTGGTCTGAACTTCGCTGCCTCACCTGGCCTTCCACCGCCACCTTCTCCGACCACGATTCCCGCCGTTTTTTCTCCGACGCCTACTCTGTCCTCGACACCGCCGGTTCAGTTTCCGATCCCGACCGTCCGTTCCCGGAGCTGATCTCCGCCGTGGATGTACACTACAGAGGGAAACTGATTTTGAGCAGAGTGGTGAAGACGCAGACGACGACGGCGTGGTTCCGTGGCTCGCCTCTGAGGATCGATCTTGTGGATGCTAAGGACACGGTGCCGACGCCGATCAAGCGAGGACGGTGGACGGAGGACACGTGTCGTAATCTAGAGAAGGAACTGACGTTGAGCTGGATCGTGATCGATCCCACCGGAAAACGAGCGGCGAATCTTTCGAGTCACCGGCCGGTGTCGGTGCAGCGAAACTGGCTGAGCGGTGGAGTGGAGGCGAAGTTCGCGACGGTGGTGGGGTCGGTGGAGTGTGTGATCACGGTGGTCACGTGCGGGGAGGAGGAGGTGCACGTGAAGGAGGTGAGTCTGAAGGTGGAGGAGATGGAGGGAACGCATTTGAACGGGAAGGATAGTTTGGTCATTTTGAGGAGTGTGATGGAGGGTAAAAGAGGAAATGGAAAAAGGAGAGAAATGGAGTCGAAGAGGAGACACGAGGAGTTTATGGAGAAGAAGAGAGAGATTAAAGAGAAGAAGATGAGGGTAGAATTGGTATTTGACATTTTAACGGTAGCGGTCGGAATTTTAGGTTTTGCATCGCTTGTTGGGTTTTATCTTTGGTCTCGGTGACTTTGGTATTATCAAACAAAGATTCACAAACATAAATGAATTCTCAGAACCGAACCTGGGTTTTTGAACCAAACCGAACCAAAAAAAGTTTTCATCAAGTGTGGTTATGAATTCGATTCAGTTCAGATTTTAACCAAAATTCTATAAAAACTAACTAAATTTCGGAACAAACTTCAGTTTTTAATCAAAACTTAATCAAAACCAGAAGTTTCTATTAGTTTTGGTGAAATATTAATTAACCTAACCAACTGAATGTTAACCGAACCATTTTTTTGTTCGGAACCAACCTAAACATCCGAACCGAATCCACATGCCTACTCAAAACCTTCACAAATTTCTTTAAAACATAAACAGTTCTAGTTACATTTTCCGTACCATACATAATACTATTTGTACTTACATTTTCATGACACAACAAAGCACAAGCCACAAACAAACACAAGAAAAACATCAAAGTCCAGTACGATCTTGACAGGTTGAAAAATATGAGATCAATGTCTTTTTAGAGCAATGGCTGAGATGATGATGAGAACGATGAAGAAGACAATTCCAATAGAAGCGGCTACGACTGCACTACTCGTGGCCTGGCAGAAGTCTCCAAACTGCTGACAAATGGGGAGCCAATTGGTGTTTGGGTTGCCGTTATGTGCAAGGTAGACAATTGCAGCTGTCGCCGCCGTCGCTGATGTGGTAAGCGTCACGACCACCTTCACCATAACATAAAAGAGAGTATTTTAATATGGAACTTTAAAAATATTGTTTTCTTGGAGAATAGGTTTCTAAGTGAAATTACGGTGTCAGAGATAAGGAGGATCAGCCGGGGCAAGGCGGCAAGTGGACGGACAATAGTTACGATGGAGAAAGGAAGTGAAAGGACGAGATAGCTGGCGACGATGGCTATTGCTATCACAAAGAACCTTCAAAAACGAGTTACATTTATATCATCTCATTAAGTAGTTAAAGATATACACGCATTAATTAAGGCAATAATCGTAGTTAAAGATGTGGAAAATCCATAGAAGTAGATGTGGAAAATCTTTAGGATTCGCGTGAACATTCACGAACGACTTGACTTTATTTGTTCCCATATAACCTGAAAGTATAAATATAAAACCATAGTCTAATTTTATCTTTCTTCCAATATCATTGTCAATACAATTCAAATCATCTCGTGTCTAAAAGATCAGACGGTTTAGTTTTAGTTCAGTTTTGATTTTTTAGTTCTAAAAATAAGAATCACTTGGTTATTTGTGAATATCAGAACAGTTTTTTCAGTTCGGGTTTCAATTGTCGGTTTAAATTTAACGTTAAATAATAATAAATAATACGAAGACCATGCTTTTTTTTGTCAACATACCCATACCTAAGCTAAATGTTATCAATCACATGTACAAGTTACAACACATATTAACGTTAAATAATAATAAATAATACGAAGACCATGCACAGTTTAACTAATGAAAAGCAGTTAAAGAATTAAAAAATAATCATGCGTAAGAAAATATAGAATCTTTGACCTAATCTTTTGGCTAGGCTATCTGTGAGCCTGTGATGCAGTATCAATCTCTGATCGTTTCATGGCTTGTTAGCATCTCATTTAAAATGGAAGAAAGACACTTCGTTGATAAAAAAGTGTTTTTTGACAACTTAAATTTATTAATTAGATTGTAGAATAGACAGATTACACAAATACATAAACCATGATAAAACAACAAATAACATAAGTAAAATAACTAAGAAACAATAAGTCTGAAGAAAAAACTTGAAAAGATGATTTTCTTCAAAGATTTTGGAAATTTTGCGATCTTTGCAACTTTGTCGCATTGATACTGATTCTCTTTGTTGTATTACATTGGAATTTTTCAATATAGATCTATATATATTTTTCGGTTTAAAATCTAATGTATTGATTCAACTTAAAAAAAAAATAGAAAAACTAATTTTTAACAATTGTAAAAATATCACCACACAACAAGAGACCACATCTTCTACTATATGCGTCTTTTCCATAGTTCCAGTATATTTTGATACCAAATATATTGTATCAAAATATAAATTTTGAAACTTTTTTCCTTTGATGACATGAAGCTTTCTGCACTGGTTTCTAGATCATCTTCCACATCTTGAGTCCATGGTAATTTTTTTGGTAGACGTTGTTTCCATAACAAATCTGATAAGATCTGTTTCAAATATCGGATAGTCATCACACTTTGACAATAACCACCGGAGACTATCACAAAACTAACAATAAATGTAAGGTTTGACAAAGACTCAGGAAAATGCCGGAAGAAATCTGATATAATTTTCAGAAAATGCACTCCGATAGGCGAAAGACAAGAGCGTCCCTGAACAGAGCGTGATGAAACATGGATCTTGGACCCTCAAATTTTAAAAATTTAATTATAATTATGCTTAAATTTTAAAATTTAATGTAAAATAAGATGTGCCGAAAGAAGAAATGAGAAAAAAAAACTATGAAATAAGCAAAGTGAGACCTTTGATTCATTAAAGAATAAATAAAAATGTTAGACTTTTCAGCAACTATTTGTCTTCTTTAATCTCTTACTTTTTCCTTCTCTCATGATTCAATCTTCCTTCTATCAAATAGTTTGAACTTGAATGGAAATGTGCATGTTTGATTATATTTCTATAAAATGTTTGTATAGGCCCCCGGTTGTTGTTTATGGTCCCAAGTACTACAGGAACGCCCCTGGCGAAAGAATAACTCTGATAAAAACAATAATCCATGCTTTTTTTTGGTCTAAAATAATCCATGCTTTTGTTTTGATATTTCTCTCACGACCACTTTCTGAAACTTCACCGTGGAATTATATGAATTAAAAGGAAAAAGTGTCTTTTATTATGTGAATTCTTTATCATTTGGAGTCAGAGAAAATATGAACCTTTTATCAAGGATAAAATTCGCTATGTAACTTATTAAAAATCTAGAAATAGAAACTAACGTAATATTATTAATCATTAAAGAATCAATTTTTGGTAGTTCAGTCATTTGAAATTGGAGAGTAATATTTTTTCTACTGTGATTTCAATTTTAGACCACTAATATACAATAAAGGATTATCAATAAAAATACCTGACACTTCGCATATCTATATATTTATCTGGCTTTTGGTTCGAGGATCATCTACTTATAAAAAATAATTGTCATTAAGATACTCATACGATTCGTTCACAAGTGTCGTCCTTAACCTTGTTCGCTTCTCCTTGATTAAGCAATACTTTGTCACGTCGTTTCAAAGATGGTAGCAGCCAAAAAAAGTAGCTCCTAAGACTAATTTAATAGTCAGCTAGTAATTAGCATTTCAGCTCGTAAGTAAAATTAAATTAAAAGATGATGTTGTATAATTAAATACATTAAAAATACATATCGGCATAAAAAGTAAACATATACTGACAAAAAAAATATTATCATAGAAGTACCTAGAAGTGTACCCACGTGCCACTACTACACCTAAGTCTAATATGTGTGCACTGTGCATGTACTGATGTACACAAATGTACATATACATGTACGATATTCGTAGACTTTCGATTATGAAAATTAATGTAGTATTCAATAGTAGACAGATAATCCAAGTTTGATTTAGTAGGTGTCTGACACACCTGGATTAATACTTAAAAAGTACGCTGTAAGATAGATATGTAAGTTCATTGCACTTAGATGTAAATACGAAGAAGTTAGCTTATAAATACAGAGAATTATGGCAAGAATAATGCAAGAGTACTGACACAAGTGAGATGTCTTAAACAAATGTTGTAGGCATGTAGTTAAATGTCTAATTAACTTGGTAGTCTATAAGTAATGGGTATATAAAGTTAATAAGAATCCGCTTCATAAGGACAAGAATATTGTTTTATCTTTATGAATAATATGGTTGGTTAGCGTGTATTATTTATACCATGGACAACAGTCATGAGCCTTTGAGACCCAACTATGATACTCTATGATCTGATCGATACATGGACCTTAGCGTGGTTCCGTGGCTCGCCTCTGAGGATCGATCTCGTTGATCCGAAGGACACGGTGCCTACGCCGATCGAGCGAGGACGGTGGACGGAGGACACGTGTCGTGATCTAGAGAAGGAACTGACTTTGAGCTGGATCGTGATCGATCCCACCGGAAAACGAGCGGCGGATCTTTCGAGTCACCGGCCGGTGTCGGTTCATCGGAACTGGCTGAGCGGTGGAGTGGAGGCGAAATTCGCGACGGTAGTGGGGTCGGTGGAGTGTGTGATCACGGTGGTCACGTGCGGGGAGGAGGAGGTGCACGTGAAGGAGGTGAGTCTGAAGGTGGAGGAGATGGAGGGAACGCATTTGAACGGGAAGGATAGTTTGGTCATTTTGAGGAGTGTGATGGAGGGTAAAAGAGGAAATGGAAGAAGGAGAGAAATGGAGTCAAAGAGGAGACACGAGGAGTTTATGGAGAAGAAGAGAGAGATGAAGGAGACGAAGATGAGGGTAGAATTGGTCTTTGACATTTTAACGGTAGCTGTCGGAATTTTAGGTTTTGTATCGGTTGTTGGGTTTTATCTTTGGTCTCGGTGACTTTGATATTATCAAACAAAGATTCACGAACATAAGAGCATCCGAATCGCTGGTTTTTAAAAAAAGTTTCTTAAATTTTTTTTTATTATTATTTTAATCTGATTAAAAATAAAACCAATCATACCACGCCAGAGATACAAATAGTGCAAGAGACAACTCTTATGAAAGAGGTGAGAGGATGAGTTTTTTTAAAAAATGGGTCTTACCTGGAACCCACTGCCCTAAGAACTCTTCTAAGAATTAGGGATATTAGAGCAACCACATTAGTGAACCCCTCTTTGGGGTTCATAACTTTTTTTTTTTTTTCGCTTTTTTTATTAAAAAATAAATAAATAAATATTGAACCAATTGTGGGCCGCCACGTGTCGTGGAGCCCACAAAACAGTGTTAAACCCGTATCGTCACAGCGATACTTCACAGCAGGGTTTCACCATTTTTGGTGTTGGAAAACGTGTAATCCTCTATATAAAACCTTTGATGTAAGTGCTCTTAATGCTCTAAGAACATCATTATGTTAGAACCCGATTTGGGGTTCTTATTATTTATTTTTTCTGATTTTAAAAAAAAAATAAAACTAACTAATCGCAGACCGCCACATATCAGTGGGATTCACGAACAGTATAAGAACTCCAGTAAACTCATCTCTTAAAGAAGAGGAGAAAGGGATATGTTTTAACAAAATTGTAGGACCCACCTCTTAAAAACCCACTTAAAAGGTAGAGATAATGGTGCTCTCAATGAATTCTCAGAACCGAATCTGGGATTTTGAACCAAACCGAACCAAAATAAGTTTTCATCAAGTGTGGTTATGAATTCGGTTCAATTCAGATTTTAACCAAAATTCTAAAAAAACTAACTAAATTTCAGAATAAATTTCAGTTTTTAATCAAAACTAAATCAAAACCAGAAGTTTCTATTAGTTTTGGTGAAATATTCATTAACCTAACCAACTGAATGTTAAGCGAACCATTTTTTTTTGTTCGGAACCAACCGAAACATCCGAACCGAATCCACGTGCCTACTCAAAACCTTCACAAATTTCTTTAAAACATAAACAGTTCTAGTTACATTTTCCGTACCATACATAATACTATTTGTACTTACATTTTCATGATACAACAAAGCACAAGCCACAAACAAACACAAGAAAAACATCAAAGTCCAGTACGATCTTGATAGGTTGAAAAATATGAGATCAATGCCTTTTTAGAGCAATGGCTGAGATGATGATGAGAAGGATGAAGAAGACAATTCCAATAGAAGCGGCTACAACTGCACTACTCGTGGCCTGGCAGAAGTCTCCAAACTGCTGACAAATGGGGAGCCAATTGGTGTTTGGGTTGCCGTTATGTGCAAGGTAGACAATTGCAGCTGTCGCCGCCGTCGCTGATGTGGTAAGCGTCACGACCACCTTCACCATAACATAAAAGAGAGTATTTTAATATGGAACTTTAAAAATATTGTTTTCTTGGAGAATAGGTTTCTAAGTGAAATTACGGTGTCAGAGATAAGGAGGATCAGCCGGGGCAAGGCGGCAAGTGGACGGACAATAGTTACGATGGAGAAAGGAAGTGAAAGGACGAGATAGCTGGCGACGATGGCTATTGCTATCACAAAGAACCTTCAAAAACGAGTTACATTTATATCATCTCATTAAGTATAACCGAACAAGATTAATCGTAGTTAAAGATATACACGCATTAATTATTGCCTTAAACATGATGTAACATTTTATAAAGAGGATTGATATTGGACTCACTGAAATGTGGCAAAGTCATCGTAACCGGCTTGGAACTGTAAGAATTGAGTAAAGAAGGGAAGAGTCTCCTCGGCTGTGTACATTACAGAGGAAGCCGTGATAGTGGTTACTATGGCCGCCAAACGGAGGAGGAAATCGAATATGGCCAAACCTCTCTTGTAGCCGCCCCCTGCGTTGGCTGAGACAAAGCTTTTCTTCTTCTCGTCCACCACGAGATTGCTTCTACTTTTGGTCACGGTACTCGACTCGCCAAGGTCAATGGTGGTAGACTCTTTGGCCATTCTCTCTTGCAATTGATGTTTAAAGAAAGACAAAAGTGTATGTATGACGTTGTTTGTGTATTGAAATGCTTTGTACTTGTGGTGGGAAACCAAAGGGAGATGGACAAGTGTTTATATAGTAAATGTATTAAGCAGTAACTGATTAAGAACAACTAGTAGCTAACTAACGACGATTTTTTTAGTTTGATACTAAAGGTTAGTTGATTTGTTGAGTCCAAGAAGAGGAGTTGTTGTTTCATACTTTTTCCCGCTTGATTGGCTTTGAGCTAACAATTAAAGTAAAAAGAAATGTAAAGTGTAATGAAGTTGGCAAATGAGTTTTATTTATCTTCATTTTATTCCATGCCAATAGAATAAACCAATTGAACTTTGTTAATTGGATGACTAACTACTTTCAAGTTAGTTATTTTGAAACGCAGCACAAATTCCTCGTATGGTTATAACTCGTCCATGCATAAACAATCAGTCACTTGCAATATCTCTTGGGGTTTAGAAAAGAATTACAGTTTTGTAAGGAGCTTCCTAAAAAAACAGAGATCACATGTTCTGTAATCGTAGGTTTGCTATCTAGAACATAAGGATAACCCAGCTGACAATTACTGATTATTAACTCTTTTGATTAGTCAACTACTGAACTTTCAGGCTTTCTATTAAATTGTATATGCTTCCCCTTTTGTCGAGACAAGCCACGATATATAGGTCGTTGAGAGAACGGAAGGACAAGACTTTCCATCACAACTAGACAAGAATTGATTGAAAAAATCAAATATAAAATTAATTATTTATTTTGAAAAATTAAAACCAATATCTATTTGTTAAAAGGACAGAGTTCTTCGATCTCTCATACGGATGCTTTATCTAGATGCAAAAGCATTAAATGTTAGTTTGTTTGATAAATTTGGCATGTGATTTCGGATGATGGAATGCAAATCATTTGTATAAACAACCTCAGAAATTTTTCTTGCGTTCTATATCCGAAGCTTTCAAGCTAAACCAAGACAAATCTTCTTAAAACATATGAACTCCGTTACATTTCACACACCATAATGATACCATACGTACACTTATAATCTCATGTTACACAAAGCACACGCCACAAACATATACATGAAAAAAACACTAGATCCCTTTCCATCTTGACACGCCGAAAATATCAAATCAATGCCCTTTTAGGGCAATGGCTGAGATGACGATGAGAAGGACGAAGAAGACAGCGGAGATAGAGGCGGCTACAACTGCAGTGCTCGTGGTTTGGCAGAAGTCTCCAAATTGCTGACAAATGGGGAGCCAATTGGTGTTTGGGTTGCCGTTATGTGCAAGGTAGACAATTGATGCTGCCGCAGCAGCAGCTGCTGTGGTAAGAGTTAAGACCACCTTGAAATATACATTAAACAATAAATTTAAGAATACGTATATAAATTTCGGGGAAAAATGCATATATATATATATATATAAAGGAAATTACGGTGTCCGAGATGAGGAGGATGAGCCGGGGTGCAACCGCAAGTGGACGGACAATAGTTACGATGGAGAAGGGAAGTGATAGGACGAGATAGCTGGCGACGATGGCTATTGCTATCACAAAGAACCTTCAAAAACGATTTACGTTTATATATAACTACACAACTTTAAAATATATAAACGGAACATGACTCCACTTACGAGTAACATGAATTTAAATATTTTGTTTTTCAGAGAAAAATTATAACAAAGTAAATTGGTCAAGCCTATAAATAACAGTAGCTAAAAATTATAATATATGTTAAAACATGATTTAAAATAGTAATCATATTCATATGCTAAGAGAGTGACAAAAATCATGTGTTAAGAAAAATGTAAATGGACTTACTGAAATGTAGGAAAGTCGTCGTAACCGGCTTGGAACTGTAAGAACTGAGTGAAGAAGGGAAGTGTCTCCTCAGCGGTAAACATGACAGAGGAAGCCCCGATGGTGATTCCTATGGCCGCCAAACGGAGAAGGAAATCGAATATGGCCAAACCTCTCTTGGAGCCGCCTCCTGCAGCGGCTGCCACAAAGCCTTTCTTCTTCTTCTCGTCCACTACGTCATGGCTTGTACTTTTGGTCACGGTGCTCGGCTCGCCGACGTCAATGGTGGTGGAATCTTTCGCCATTCTCTTTTGCAAATGGGATTCAAAGAAAGAAGAAATGTGTTGTTTGTGTATTGATATGTTTTCTACTTGTGGTGGGAAACTGATGGAAGGTGTACAAGTATTTATATAGTTCTTATTTTAAGTAGTGATTAGTTATAGGAATAATTATCAGCTAATTAGCTGTGAGACTTTTTAATTGTGTAATATTTAGTTTCGTTGATTTGTTAGGGTCCGGGAAGAGGAGTTGTTGCTTCTTACTGTCCCCACTTTACTGGGTCTCAGCTCATAATTCAAGATAAAAGAAAGCTAAAAATATCATATGTAAAGTGAGTTTACGTAGGTAGGCAAACAAAAAAACTTGATAAAGTGATTTCTTTTCATTTTATTACATTCCAATTGTACAACCGAACTTTGTTAATTGAATGACTTACTACTTTCAAATTAGTTGGTTATCTTCAAGCGAAGCACAGGACTCTCACGACTCACATGACTATTCGTGCATAATCTTGATCATTCCTGAATTATGTTAAAGACAAGCATTGTCATATTCTTAAAGATCGATTGTTATGGTACTCTGTACTTTGAGCATGATTGGCATCAGCATCACCCTATATAATATATGCATGTCTGTTAGAG
The DNA here is from genome assembly GCA_016432835.1 of Brassica nigra. NCBI lineage: Eukaryota > Viridiplantae > Streptophyta > Magnoliopsida > Brassicales > Brassicaceae > Brassica > Brassica nigra. The sequence goes on along the minus strand of CM028245.1, from coordinate 4,484,403 downwards.
TTAAAATCCAAAATCCAGTCTAGCTCAATCCCAAAAAAAAAAAGAATTTCAAATCTACATATATTTTGATAGTGATGATGATGATGATTTTAAAGACGTAAATGCAACTCCATAATCTTGACTCAACTGCATAGGTTCGAATTGTTTTCGCCATATATGTATTAGTTGGCATATGTTGTTGATCTTGATGGCCTTTGCTTCTTAGTACTTATTGGTTGAGTTGCGTCTCTGATTTATCTTCGGGCTATTATATATAATCTGTGCTTATTTGATGTGGAAACAGACTTGTCAGTTCGTGGGAGAAGAAAGAAAGAGACAGATTTGTAAGACGCGGGTAAGTAAAACAAATGTCATGTTCTGAACTGTTGTTGCAACTTTTACATGGTAAAGAGGATTTGTGTATGCCGGTTCTGCGTGAAAAAGTCTTCTAAGGTCTCATGCTAATGAACTCCAAGCAGGCTACTCATACCCTCCACTAGATGCTGAGATATATAGACATTTTGGTTTGCAACAACTTAAAGACGTTTCTCTTGTAATCCGTCTAGCCAAACTCGTTTTGCATCTCATAACGTACAAGTCCTTTTTGATTTGTGACCTCTTTGATACTCCTTTTGATTTCTTCCAAATTACTCATGGTATCGTAAAGAACAACAAAAACATCCAAAATAAAATAAAATGTCTTTAAACCAATTAAACCTAGCTAGAAGCCTAGAAGGGGAAAAGAAAACACAAACAAGCATAAGCGCTTAAAGATACATCAAGTTCTCAACATCATCTAATCCAATAACGTCCCAAATACTAGTGAGATAGCGGTTGGATGTGTCTTTGATTTCTCTTCTCTCAAATGGTTGTTTTGTAGATTGTAAAGAAAAATGTGGAAACGAGTGCTACTTTGAGGTTGAACGATCATCATGCCGGTGGTGGGACTACGTGATGTATTTTGAGGTACCAAAATTACCTCACCATTTCTAGTTGTACCTTGTACCCTTAACCTGATGCCGTTGAGTAAATGCATCTGAGAAGGATCCAACAAAAAAGTCTTTCTCGACCACATATTCTTCTTCACATCATCCATAATCCATAGTTCCATCACACCTCTGTCTTCAACATCGACATGGTGTAAAATGGCTAATCTTGCACCGTATTCTATAAGTTTAGTAAAATGAAGCTAGTGCCAGAATGCCTTATCTTCAGGTTCTAAGAATATACTGATTTATTCAGAATTTCAGATTAAAAATTGAAACTGACAATCATCCAAGCTAGGTAATAGACACGCCCCTTGATAGTCGGTCTGTGTTAAAGGACGATTTTGTCGACACAGGTTTGAAATCTTTCTCCACCGACTTGATCCATCTCCTGCTACATGAGACATAAATTTCTGCAAGTAAAAAATCTAAACAATATATTTAAAAGAAACAGCAATAAAAGGAATATACGATAATGTATTATAGAAACAAATTTGCATCCCAATTATATGCTATAAAGAGGAAAAGCTTTTAACTATTGGGGCAACCGATGATGTTGCAAGATACCAAGACATTGAAACAAGTCATCTTCAAAATGAGCTTCATCTAACAAATAAAAAGGAACAAACGTTAAGAAAATAAAAATTTATGAGTATAAATAAATATTCTTTTTAAAAAAAGAGAATATACTTGCATCTTCAACTTGGTGCACTAGTTGTTCAAAATAATTCTCTCTTACTATGCTATAGGAATCTTGAAATTCTCAATATGAAACCCCAAATTCATCTATATAACACAGTGTTGTCAAATGTTGGTGGTTAAGGATACAAATTTTAGTATATGTAGATTGAACTTTATACCATAACTATAATCTAATCTACCTTTATTATGCAGAGCTGCATCGGTTGAATCAGTGGAATTTCCATTGTTATGTTTTTGTAAATAGTTCATTAGATCGTGATTCAGATAAACCGATCAGACATACTGCAATTAGTGCCAGTGGAATGTATACATTAGTATAATTGAGTTTTGTTGTTTAAAAATTCAAGGATATTACAAATTTTTACAATTTCTCTTTTTTTATTTATTTATTGGCATTTCAAGTTAGTTGTTAGTATAAACGTGAAAGAAGTGGCTAGTATTTGGAACAACAATCAACAACTTTACACTTATTCCACCAACAAAATTACTCTGCTGAATACATTAGTGGAATATAAAGGAATAAAATATAGAGAAAAATGAATATATTTCATTCTATTTATTTATGATCAAAACTGTAATGAAATATATATATATATATATATATATATATTTTTTTTAATTTTGTTTATTTTTGTGGAATTGAAGAAATGAGCATTCCATCTCATTTATTACATTTGATTATAAAACAGATGTCAATCGTTCTTAGCAAAGTCATTTTATACTTTAAAAATTCGAATTTTTTTACAAAAAATACTATCATTTACAGTTCTTCATGAAGATTATAAAGTTTTTTAACAATAAGAATTTTGATCATGTTTTACAAAAAAATTTCAAGACGATTTTTTCCATCGTTTCAGTCATAAAAAGCTTGTATTTTGTTTTTTTTTTTGTAAAATTGTATTTTAGGTTTTGTAAAACTTACTAGGTAAATTATTAAATTTTCTCAAACTAATAACAAAAATTATGTATCATTAAAATCTACAGTTGCAGTGAAAAACTTACAGTTAACGTTTAATAACAAAAAAAAAGATCAAGCTAAGATTCTGAAAGAATCAGACATATACTTCCATTTTATATCAAAATAGAGGGAAAAAAACATGATAAATTCTAATTGGATACATTCCATCGCTTTTCTCTCATGATCCATTGTCGGTTTGTGGGGAAAAAGGAACCAGGCCCAACTATTTTAGATTTCTCGGCTCGGCCCATTAAGAAGGAAGAATCAGAACCGATCGGTATAGGAAAGCGTTTCGGGTTCCTCCTGACAAGACGCTGCTCTCTGTAAAAAATGACGGCAAGACCTGAAGGAAGTCCGCCGGAGGTTACACTGGAGACCTCCATGGGTCCTTTCACCGTCGAGGTGATGATGCACATACTTCTCAAATCCAACATTCGATTCAGGGTTTTAGGGTGGTGTTTGATTTTAGAAAGTTTCAGATGTATTACAAACACTCGCCGAGAACGTGCCGGAACTTCGTGGAGCTATCACGGAGAGGTTACTATGACAACGTTCTCTTTCACAGAATCATCAAGGTCTCATCTTTATTTTTATTTAATCTGAGCTTTCTTTCTACGGAGATCACTTTTGATGATGAAAGTTTGTTCCTTTGCTTCAGGACTTCATCGTGCAAGGTGGTGATCCTACTGGAACTGGAAGAGGTGGCCAGTCCATTTATGGGTACATAACATATAGAGACTTTCTTTGATCAATGTTTAGCTCATTCCATGGGGGTGTGTTTGTCAGTGAGTTTGTCATCATGAAATTGGCTAAGCTTTAATAGTTTTTGATTGGTTATATTCACTGCAAACATATTTAGAAAAATTCCATTTCATTTCGTTGTTTTGGGTCCAAAAGTATATATCTGCATGTTGTATATTTGTTTTAGCATTTTATCATAAGGGGTGACTCTTTGGCCTTGTTCTTGTGTTCTAGTTCCAAGTTTGAGGATGAGATAAAGCCAGAGTTGAAGCACACAGGAGCTGGGATTTTGTCAATGGCAAACGCTGGTCCTAACACTAATGGGAGTCAGTTCTTCATCACTTTAGCACCTGCTCCCTCCTTGGATGGTAAACACCGGTTTAATTTGCTATATCATGTTTTGAGATCCTATCAAGAGAATTGTCGCTTCTATTGACATATCTATGTATGTTCATCTTCCAGGAAAGCACACAATATTTGGCAGAGTTTGCCGTGGTATGGAGGTGATCAAGAGGCTCGGTAGTGTCCAAACCGATAACACTGACAGGTAATGTTACTCTCTCTTTCGAAATCAACTGAGAATTGACCCATTGAGAGAAACCATTAACTCTTTTTTCTGCTGTCAAATTTCAGGCCAATACATGAAGTGAAGATTCTGAGGACCAAAGTGATTGATTAGTAAACCATTATGTCATTGATTAAGAACTATAACTCTGTAATGATCCTTGTTATTGCTATGCACTAGTTTTTGTCAAGGTTGATTTTAATGAGTGAAGTCTCTCTATCTCTGTTCAACATACAAAATAATCCAATATTGTTACAAAATCAACGGTTTCGGTCAGTACACGTCATCAAGTCTTTTCCGACAACGTGTCATCATGTTTCAACTCATAACCTCTAAAACTCTTATCTCTCAGATTCTCTCGTCACACAAAATGTCTTACGCAGCAGCAGCGGCTCTCTTCTTCCCGTCTACTGTGAGCGTCCGATCTCCGGCTAAGTTCCTTCTCCGTCCCTCTAATCCTTGCCGACTTCTTGTTTCTCCGACGAATGGCGCAGCGAGCACCAAGAACGCCTCACGCAGGCAAATGAAGAGGACATTTGTAGTAGCGAATGCTTTGCCGGTGGATGAAGAAGGTGTTTCACTCGGTACCATGAAGCTTCCCATAGATACCGATCTTCCAAGATTCGAAACTCTTCTTTTTCAGGTAAACGGGTGAATGTTAGAACAAGCAAAGCTGGAATAGCTCAGTTGGTTAGAGCGTGTGGCTGTTAACCACAAGGTCGGAGGTTCGACCCCTCCTTCTAGCGATCTTTCATATGTAACATTTTGTTTTGTTGTTGTTGTAACAGTGGGCGAACAGTCTTTGCCAAGGAGCCAACATACCTCTTCCTGTTCCTCTCAAGGTCATTTGCTCTCTACTTTTGTTATATGTCAACAAGATTTGGGTACTGATCATTTGAATAGAGCAGGTGGATAGAATAAGTGGAGGAGCGAGGTTAGGATTCATAGTGATGGAAGATGAAGGAAAGACCGATGTTCCGGTTTACATAGACTGTTTGGTGTACCAGAGCACAGAGAGTGGTTCAGGCTCAGGACCAGTGTTCCGAGCCACGCGTAATGGGAGGAAGAAAGACAAGGCACCTCCGGGAGAAGAAAGAATCATGAGAAGTCTCTTAGGAGCACTCAAAAGAGCTGTGGAACTTGCTCGAGTCTCGTGAAAACTATACTCTTTTGAATCCAGTGTATTTAATGTCTTTGCATCATCACCTATGTAAGAATCAGACTGGTCGATAGTTTATATACAGCAATAATAGAGTCCAACCAATATTTGCAGATCATCCACCAAATGATGGTTGGCCGAGCGGTCTAAGGCGCCAAAGATTTAGGCTCTGCTCTGGGCTTGGACATTTCTTACCAGTGATCCGAACTAAATTGAACAGAAAAAGCGAAAGTGAAAATGGATGGGACTCTCAAATACTTGAAACGACTATACATAATTTTATATTTGAATTGAATCATTCATGTTATATGATTTTTATTCAAATTATCAAATATTTTATTTGAAATATCTGAAAATTGATGTTTTTGGTTTTATTATTTGAACCAAACCGAACTAAAGGTTACTGATACGATTCAAACCCGAGAATCGTTTTTTTAATGGATCATAAATTTTTTTATCTGAACTAACCAATATTTGAAATATCTGCAAACCTAATCAATACCCGAAATATAAAGGTCTATAGTATATGCTCTTGAGTAAATACAACAACCCTCATTTAGTTTTGAACTAGTGATATTCCGGCGCGTAATTGTATGTTGTATTCTTACTTAAATTTATAATTTATTATATAGTCTTAGTAAAGAAAATATGTTAAAATATGTAAAATGAAAATATGTAAAAATGATATTTTCTGATCTTTTGATAGTGGTTCGCCGTAGTATATTATTTTGTTTGAAGTTGTTTAGTTCAAAGTAGAATAGCATAAGTAGTTGTTACTAATCGATTAATAAAAATAGAATAAAAATCGATAGTCGTAAAAAAGTTAATTTAGTTAGAATCTTAAATACTCATGTCATAGACTGAGCTTTATTTCAAGAAATGTTTGAAGGTGTTAAACCCGAAAATTGATTAACACATGTAAAAGCACCACCGAGAAAGGAAATGATGCATAAGAAAACTACTACTTTAAAAGTGAGCTATCATTAATCGTAAACTGAAATAAGAAACCGATGTACATTCCCATTAATCAACAACATATCAACCCCAATATCTCACCCATTTCTTAACATTCCGGTTTGCCAAAATTCTTGTAGCCTAGTCTGAATATCTACACCGCTTTGTCTTCAACTCCGAGCAATGAAACCGAATTCGACAATGATTGAATTGGGAAAAGTAAAGGGATTATCGTCGAACTCTCCCACCGTTTATACATATACAATGAAACCGAAAGCAGAACTAAAGAAGCATTCAATAGGAGATAGTGGGATGAGTGAGATTTCGGATTAATTATATGAACGATTACGTCGATTGCGTTAAAGAAGGAGAATTGTAGAGGCTATATTCTCCATCGTCAACATCAAATACAAAGAAATCCTATAAACCAGTATTGAAACCCGACCGCATAATCGAATCGGATGATTTACGGATCACTGGATCATTGGATCAACCGGACGGATTATGGATTAATAAATGAATTAGTTTTATTATATAATAATATATTAGCTATGAAAACAAATATATATAAAACTAAAGTTAAGTACTTTAAGTGTATATACAAAATATTAAGAAATAGTTTAGATTATTTAAAAAATTGTAACACAAGAATTATGACATCTAAAAAATCTATACTAATAAAATAGGCTTTTTATCTCCTTGGGGAAAAATGCCATGTGGCATTTTCTTTTAATAATTAAAATATTTTTCAATTTAAATTTAATGAATTTTGGTATTAATTGTGAAATAAATTGGATTTGGATTTTGTGAAAAACCCATAAAACACACAAAAAATCACTAAAACCTGATACATGTTGCAACACTAAATTAAAACCAAAATAAACCAAAATTAAAACATCATTGTAATAAATTGTCAATAACAAAAATAAACTAACACCAAATCACATCAACTAATTTTGGTTTTCTAAATTTTAAAACTTACCAACAAAATTTTCAAAATTTTTCACTTCATCATCTTTGGGATATTCTTCAGCAAGAGCATTCTCTAATTTATTATAATCAAGTTCGCGAGGTTTTTTTCTTCAACAATCCAAAACTCTGTTTTGTAATTCACATGATCATATGATTTTATTCTTTTGATCTGTAAATTAAAAATGTAATGATTTGTTATAAACTAAGTTAAATAAAAATAATAATAATAATTTACTCACCCAAACGTAAATTGTAGTGTAGAGGAATAATAAGCCTCATCATGATTTAGTGCTTTACTGGACGTGCTCAACCACAATCATGATTCACATTTCTTGCAAACGTAAATTATAGTGTAGAAGAGGAAGACGACAATAAGACTGAAAATTTTAATTTTTAGTTAGAAGTTTAGAATATAAAAAAAATATTTTAAAACATAACTTGAACTAAAAATAAAAAAAAAATAAAATTATATATTGGTTCAACCAATGTTGCAACATGTATCAGGTTTTAGTGATTTTTGTGTGTTTTATGGGTTTTCACAAAATCCAAATCCGATTTATATTGGGTCACCGGATTTATCGGTTTAACTACGGATCGTGTCAAATTCAAAATACTCTTATAAACGTTTGGACCTGTATGAAGGAATGTTTAAAACCCCAATTTATTTCACAATTAATACCAAAATTCATTAAATTTAAATTGAAAAATATTTTAATTATTAAAAAGAAAATGCCACATGGCATTTTTTCCCCCAAAGAGATAAAAAAACCTATTTTATTAGTATAGAAGATAGATGTCTTCAAAGTCATGAAACGACGACGTTGCTGAGGAGGCATCAACAAACTCGTAATATAAATTGGGCCGAGATAATAAACCAAGGCTAACCCAATAGTAAAGATTCAGCCCGAAACATGTTTCGAAACCCTAATATAAAACCGATCACTGATTTCTGCTCTCTCTTTCTTCTTCTTGCCAAACTCTTTGCCGGCGGAAACTACAAGAACGAGAGGCTCTTCCATATCCTTAACTTGCCCTAAACATGGTAAGCTTTGTCTGAACGTAAAGTTTTCTCATTTCTTAGATTATCTCAGAATTTGATTATAGTACACATTTGAAAATTTTCGTTTTTATTGAGAATGAGATTGTTGTAACTGTGTGTTTATGATCGAGCTTGATCTGAGTTGATATGGGAAGTTGAGTTTATCGTAATGAAAGTTAGTGTTAATGTTGGTATAGTCGAGGAGAAAGACGAGAGAGCCCAAGGAGGAGACAGTGACACTTGGACCAGCTGTTCGTGATGGAGAGCAAGTCTTCGGTGTTGTCCACATCTTCGCTTCCTTCAACGACACTTTCATCGTAAGTTTTCTAATAAAAGAGAGAGAGAGAGAGAGATCTCATTATCAAAAGCTGATATTGTATCTTCACTTGTGCAGCACGTTACTGATTTGTCCGGACGTGAAACCCTTGTCCGTATCACCGGTAAGTATCTATTGATCGGTCTAAATGTTTCTTACTCATTTTGTTATCTAAAAAAACATAGTTTTTTTTATAGTATCTGTGTGTCTCAATCTTTGTGCTGTGTTGATTTAAAGGTGGAATGAAGGTGAAAGCTGACAGGGATGAGTCGTCACCATACGCAGCTATGCTTGCTGCACAAGATGTTGCTCAGAGATGCAAGGAGCTTGGAATCACTGCTATGCACGTGAAGCTCCGTGCCACTGGAGGAAACAAGACCAAGACACCTGGTCCTGGTGCTCAGTCTGCTCTCAGAGCTCTTGCCCGTTCTGGCATGAAAATTGGCCGCATTGGTAAGCTCATCTAACCTCTTAAACTAAAATCTTTGGTTTAACATTTCTTAAGCATTTCTAACAGTGTTTGTTGTTATTGCAGAGGATGTTACTCCCATCCCAACAGACAGTACTCGCCGCAAGGGTGGTAGAAGAGGAAGGAGGCTTTGAATTATTTTTTGCTTTGTTTCTTTTTGTCAGAACAATGTTTTTTTGAATTTTTAGCTTGTTTTCACTTTTTCAGAACAATGCCTTTGAACTATATTTGTCAACAATCATGAATATAATTCCTTTGGGAATTACTCATAATAAAATTATTATGAGACTAGCATCTGTTTCCAAAATTGTAATTACAAATATTAAATTAAAATCAAATAATCAGAAGATTATTTAGGATGTATAATTAAAATTAAAATCGTAATTACAAGTTCTTGTTATTTGGCTTTCTAAAATTATTTATTGAGTAATTAGTAGAAAGATACAAGAGTCCATATCTTAAGTGAGGACATGCACTAATCATATTTGATAAACACAGAAAATCACAAATTTTTCTTTCTAATATCATCAAGTTATCTCGCAATTACTAACCAACATTATACGAAAGGATAAAGGAAGGTTAATTAAAGAGCTCCATTATTCATCTGCAAAGGCTTCTCCATGCTCCATGCATCAAGACTCTCTACGTTTACAGTCTGTGTTCCATTGTTAAACACATACAAATGCGCATTCTCTTTCACTGCTTTCACTGGATACACTCTTGACGTTATTACTGTCTTCCCCAATGCTCCGAAGCTCTCTACTACCGAGTGATCAATCTGTAAATAATAATTCCATTTCATGTCAATTACATATACACAAAACAAAATAAATAATAATATCAAAGATTTTTACTATATACGTACCAAACTCCTTAGAGATATCCTTCCATCAGATAGATCAACATCCACAAAACCAGCAAATGATGGTTTGTACATCCTATCTTGTTTGAGTGGACCCCGGTCTTGCTTCAACGATGAACTATAACGAAATGTTTCATTCATGTTAGAATCATTAAATGAAAAGCATAATATATGTATATATGATATTAAGCATATACATAGAGTGTTAAGGAACCTACGGTCTAGCATCGGAGCACATGAGAACCTTAGGCTTATTTGTAGAAGTGTCTTTGAAGACTCTAAAGAAGACAGGAGTGTACTCTTCCAAATCAGGAGTGGCCAATGTGATCAGACCAAAAGGTCCAACACCACCTGTCACATTCGAGCCTTTTATTTTACACAAATCGAACGGTTTGAATTTGTAGCTCGGGTCGAATGCCTCAGCTTTCTCTAGACATTGTCCCACGTTGAATGTCACTTCCACATCGGCCTGAGCAGGAGTGATTCCTTTGAGTTCTAAGCGTTGACCCATCGTTATGTTTTTGTTGTTCATTCGGACGTAGTTACTTCTTAGTGACTCTATTTCTTCAATAGGCCAAAACACTAGTTGCTTCTTGTTTGCGTCAAGAAGCACCGTTCTTGGAATCACCTTTATTAACAAATAATAAACTCATTATAAGAAAATAATGAAAAATTCCATAAAGTTATTAATATAGATAAGATATATAACCTGAAGACCGGCCCATCCCTTGGAGATATCATCTTCAACGGTGTCAGACTCATTGGCCCATCCCCACAAGATTCTTCTGTTCTTTTTGTAATCAAAGAATGTCTTGGAAGCGTAGAAGTTACCATAGTCAAATCTTAAACCGTCCCAACCATCAGGTGTATCACCGTTTGGTACGTACCTATCCTTCTTAGGATCGTACGTCCCAAGCGTGTAATACTCGAAGCGTGTTATGTCCAAGCTGACTTTCAACACGTGTATTGTGTTCGGACCGGTGTAATCTAAGTCCAAACCGTTTTGGAAATCGGTTGTGGAAACCGGGAAGAAATCAGGACACTCCCACATACCCGTCGATTCTTTCGAGTGAACCGGGTGCTTAGCTTTGACCCAATGTTTGAAATCCCGGCTTCTGTAGATATAAGCGATCCCTCTATGCTTTCTTTTTGACCCAACCACGGTTCTCCAATGGCCGTCTTTGGAGAACCATGCCGTGGTCGGGTCACGGAACGCTGAACCGTTCATGGTATAGTCTGGAACTACGAGTGGGTTATCATCTGGTTTAATCCATTTTCTTAGGTATGGGTCTGAGGGGTCCTTTGGGATTGCGTAGTTCTGGATTTGAGTTTCGTTTTGGTTGACTCCGGTATAGAGGATAACCGGTCCTTTTCCTGGTACAAGAGTTATTGAACCGGACCATGTACCTTTGATGTCAAACCATTTGGAGGGATAGAGGGCATGTTCAAGAGCCACCCAATTCACTAAGTCTTTGGAAACTGAATGTGCCCATACAATATTACCCCAAACCGCACCTTTGGTGTTGTATTGGTAGAAGAGATGGTAAAAACCCTTGTAGTATAGTGGACCTATTTCAAAAACCTCACATTAGACTATCTAAATATATTGAGAAATTAGAAGAGTATTTTCTGATAAACTCACCATTTGGATCTGTTGTGATTGTCGAGAATGCCACATGGAAACACACGAAAACAAAGCAAAACGAGGTTAGTTTATCTTGAATTTTAAGGAGGATACGTGATACAAAAGGATCACATGAATGAAACTCTTTGGTAGAACAACTTGAATATCGCGAATAAAAAGGATGCAACAAGATATATTTTTTGAAAGAGATATGACATACATGCATTGAGAAATAAAAACCATAGTTTTTGTACGACAAAATAAGCATGCGTTATCACGTGATATATGATGTGTTTTCTATCTGTTTACATTATGTGCACTTCGTATGCTGTAAAGAGAAGTGGACTTACCTAGGGATGCATATGTAACTATTAAACTATAACATAGTTTATATGTTAAAAAAAGGAGGTATATATGTGTTTACACGTTATAGATTCTGTATTTCTATTGATGCATATGAGTTTCTAAAGCTGACACTTGTACTCTAAAAAAACGTAAGTTTTTCTCTCTTTTTTTAATCACAATCACATTGTATGCTTACTGCATATGCATAAATAAATAGGTTTAAATATCACGTAAAAATTATATATTCCCTATAATATATTTAGTGAGTAATTATCGATACTTGGGAGTAGAAGGAAACATACAAACTTATTGGGAAGAAGTCTTCTTTCCTAAGATCACTGGAAGTTTGTTTGTTACGTACGTTCATTGAAAAACTGGTTTTATCGTTTTAACAAGCAAACATTGGATTTGAAGAAATGAAGATCTTTTATCTGGCTTTGCAAATAACGTCGTAGTGGAATAAAATTTAGTATTAGATCAAAAATATTTAACTGAAATCTAAAAGACAAGCATCAAAACGAAAATTAATATAAACCCTAATTAAGGAAACAAATGTTTCAAACTAAATTAAATATGAATAAAGAGATCATGTACCGTTAATCCAATGCTTTGGAGGTTGAAAATGAAAAGCGGTTCTGTGAAGATGATTAACTGCCTCGACTGATTGAGATTGCAAACTTTCGTAAACATGATGAAAAGCTTCAACTCCTTTGATGTTATTACTGCTTAAATTGAGTAGTACAAGCAATAACAACACAGAAACAATATTTGAGACAACCATTGATCCAAAAACTCAGGATCTGGGTGGTGTTTGATATTTGTGTGTAGAAGTGGTGTATACTAATTAAGAACGAGAGAAATTGATAGGTGAAATAATATAGTTTGTTGTAATGTTTATATAGGCTAAAAATGAGGAAGAAGATAGCAGAAAATAGATAAGTTTTAGGATAATGTTAATCCAGTGGAGTTTTTACTCTTAACTATAATTAGAACAATATACATCTGAATGATTTTTAAAATAATAATAAATAATATACAGAAGCTGATTTTTTATCTTTTCATATTTTTTACTTATACCGAAATTGTAAGTTTATTTTTTTGGTTGGCAGTTTTACTCCTATTTTCTAGGCTCTCTCATGTAACAATAGTAATATATGTTATAGTCAAATAGTATTACTGGATTATTTTTTTCATAACTTAATTTTATCTTGTAAAATGTTGCATAAGTTATGTGACGATATTTTCCTCAAGTATATAACTCTTTTTATCTCACAGTAAAATCGTGTCTGCTCTTGTTTAGCTGTCCGTGTATGAACACATTTTATATTAAGTATGTTTTCAAATTCTTATTTTTACAATTACTATATATTTTCTAGATTCCGGCATTAGCATAAATATGTAAACTGAACTTGATGTCACAACTTCTAATATTTTTTCGGTGGATAATATGTATTTTTCATTAGATACTAATACTAATGAGATGAAAAGTTCCAAATACCAGAGCGGAGTTGGGCTAGTGGTTCCGTGAAAGCTCGAGCTTCCTAGTTTGATTCTCGGTGGGAAGACGGGTTTACGCCCTTTGAAGATATCACCAAGTGCTGCGTCAGGAAGATTAGTCGGGTTTAAGGTCCGGGTCACCACTTGATTATCAAAAAGGAAAAATATCCAAATAAAAATTTTGATCAGAGGAATGAAGTTGGATGTCCTAAGTTCCATTTCGACATTAGGGAGAACTAGAAATAAAAATATGATTTCATGATCGGAAGAGGTTATGGGTTTAAGATTCCAAACATCTTAGCTACACTACAGTAACTATAACAATAGTTTTATGTTTTCATATAACTGAACTTAATTGGAGGTTACGTTTGTTGGTTATAACAATGATAATTAGTTTTTAAAAAAAAACAATAATAATAAGTGTTACAAAAAAAAAACAATAATAATAAATGTTTTTATATAACTGAACTTAATTGGAAGTTACATTTGTTGATTAATAACAAACTGGTAGCTGTTTTTTTATATGTTCTATTGGCTGGTTGGATCGATTCTGGGAGAAATGCATTTAGTGATAAAAAGTGGAGGGGTTAACACATTGTGTAGTCCAAGTTGTTAAATGTCTTTCGACTAATGTCCGTAGCTAAATCATCTGTTACTGAACTATCAAGTAAACTGTCTTAACCGAGTCGAAACTGAGACTAGCTAAGTAGTAGCAAGTTTATTTCATGCAGGAAGTGAATCCAAGAGACACAGATTTACGCCATGTCCCAAGTTAACCCTTACCACATGTTATTTCCTATTAAACAAAAAAATGGTGAGACACATATGTTAAATAGAAATATTTAAGTACTAACTTTCATGTATCCAACAGATCGATCAAAATCAAGAACCGGTCTAAACAAGACCACTCATAGACAAAACACGAGACATAATGAACCTAATGTCCAGTTATATATGAGCAATTTGCCTTCACTAGAAAAGGCCATCACAGAATAAAGCCGAAAAGTGAAGCAAAGATTCTTCTCACAGTTTCAAATTAACACTTTCAGCATTGAACTTACTTCCACACAAAACCAAAATTTCAGGTATGCTTCAAACTCATATATTTTCCCTTTTTTTAGATAAACCAGAAATAACTCCACAACTTTTTCTGCTAGTTGTAAATTTGTAATGCTTCCATTGCTATAATTGTGAAACATCACCCACATAGACATTGCTAGCATCTTTTGTGCAAATGAACCTTGCAGGAATATCGCTAAAATCTTGAGTTGACTCTACTTGAGGCTAATGCCTACCACTATATCTTTAACCAACTGTTACCATATGTTTGATTGAAGAAACAAGAATAAAAAGAAATGTATATAACTTCACTTTATTTGATGTTCCACTTTCTAAAATGAATGACCAAATACCATAAGCTTGATATATAGAAACTAGATTTGCCATTACCAGTATCATAACATGTTATTTTAATGTTTATATACAAACACATAGTTGCTGAGTTGTAAAGCTTTTTTAAACTAGCACGAACTAAAAGATGTTCATAATTACATTCTGAAATGGTAAAAAGAGGATTCAATGGGAATCTCTCATGCTCTTGATTTCCAGATATTCTCATGGTATTGTAAGAAAGATGAATCTGTTGAGTGGCCCAGTGACTCTGATCTCACAAAATGCTACTTGATTTTCCACTTAAAACGTTCATCGGTTGGGATTTGAAAAGCATCTTCATTGTTGAGTCATATATAGAAACTAGAAAGTAATCAAGTGGTATATGCATGCACAAGATAAACAACTAGAGCTAAAAGGGTCCAAAGATTCGCATTTTGTTAATGTTTTAGGACAAACCCACTCTGTGATCTTAGATCGCTGTCAAATATTCCACTACTGAAATAAGAAAGCATACAGTATACAATGTTGACTGCTTCAATGTAGGCAAAAGAAGTTGAATCCCACAAGGGACTAGTTCTCTCAGAAGCATCTGACTCTTCATTAATTTGATCCCACACTTTCACAAATGTGTACACAGATAATAGTTAAACTGACACAGATACCTATTTTGAGCATGAAATGGAACAGAGGTGGTTCCCTAGTTGACTTGTGAGAGAGGCGACCGTGTTAACTGCTGCGGTTTTGATTCCTTGGCCGCAAAGGATTCATAAGAATTGTTTTCACGGAAAACTTCAACCAATGTCTCCATTGGCATTGCTCTTAGTGATTCAATGGTGGCTTTGGTGGGGACCTCTGGTTCACTCTTAGACGGAGTTGTCCCTGTGGGCTCATACTCCTGCAATTCACCAAAATGAGAGCTGTTGATACGATTCTCCTTAAGAGTTAATTTATTAATATGCTCTAAGGAAACAACTTACCACATATCTTTGTTGAAAAGTTTCTTGAGCTTTATCCTCAATGCATCTGGCTTGGCAACAATGATCGTGTTGGAAACTATCAAGTGATTTTTCATGCGTCTTGACATTTTTCAAGATTTGTGATACATACAATTTTTCGTCCTCTGACATGCCTGAAACATTACAAGGATATCAATTTAGAACTGTCATGATAATATGATCAGCCCATAAGATAGAGAGAACTTACCATCAATTTGCTGGATGATCTCATCGCTGTTCTTGGTTACATCTGCTTCAGCAGCAGTCCTTGCAGAATTCACTTCACCATCGTGCTGCGCGTTATTATCACAAGCAGACTTGACAAGTGAAGAGACATCTGCGACTTGCTTACTGTTCATCTCCTTAAGAGACTCATGAGTTAGCTTGCAGTGTTTCAAAGCTGATTCGGCATGACCGACACTAACGCATAGAAAGATGAAAAGGTTAAAATACAATATTGAAAGATTGTATAACTCAAAGTAGTTTGCTAATGATCTTACGATTGCTGAAGCAGTAACTCCATTTGACAATGTTTTGCAGCCGAGAAATCAGCACCTTCTCTAGCATCATTCTCAGCCTGCATGGAAAACGTCTCCCATTTTCTTTTTGCGTCTTTAGCCAGAGTATTTACAGCAGAGACGTGTTCATCCATGAAATTTTTGTTGGAAGAGACTGCATCTTTAAAGTTACCTAGTCTTGAATCCACCTGCCATGAAAAAAAAAAGACAATACAGTCTTTATGCGTCATGAAATGGAAGACAATAAGAAACATATGGAAGAAGAAGCAACCGAACCAATTCGTGTTGGCGACGAACGTGACTTGAGACTAGGTTAGTTAGATCCGCTATAAGTTTCTCTGTATCAGATTTTGACTGAGCCTGAACACAACACATGCTATAGTTATAGATGGACTCAAGCAAACATGTTTAGAACGAAACCTGAAAAGATGTAGGCATTATTGTGACCTCGTAAGTTTTCTGAAAATCAATAATGCTGTTTATTTGATTATCATTTGCCTCTGCTGCACGGTTCTCAGCATTTTTAGACTCTTTCATAAGCTTCTGAAAGAACGTACTTGTGTATTCAGACATCTCCTGTGTTTGCTTCATCGTTGTGTGGAACTTCTGCTTATTAGGAAAAAACAATCCAGTTAAAAGCTTTTGTAAATCTCTAAGAAAATGTTATATCTCTCAGTGCAGTAACCTGTCTCAGTTCCCTCGCAAAGCGAGCCATTTCTCCCTGGTGAGACGTAAGGGCATTCTGAAGTTCATCAAATAACGAGGACGTTGTCTCCTCCCCGGAAGCAAGAAACTGAAATCCACAAGACAGTTACTATTAGAACACACCAAAAATCACCTAAAAGAAAAGGAAAGAAACTGAGAAAAGCGTACCTCATCAATGGAAGATGCACTTGAAGTCGTCAATGCTAAAACTTCCTCAAGACAAGAATTCGAGTTTGCCTTGTGCAAGCGGACAACATTCTGCACTGCCTCCAAGTGTGAACTATACAAATCCCTTGACGCTCGAACCTTCCTTTTCATTTCCAGAATGGCCTGCACAAACAAATTTGCAAATAGTGTAACAAAGTTAGTGAAACTACTCATGAATTGTTAGGAAACTAAAGAACAAAAAACAGTAGATACCTTGTTATGTGCCTCTAACCGAGATTGGGACAGTTTGTTAACACCACGAAGCTGTGCATTTTGCTGGGACAGACACGAAGCAACCATACTGAACAGATTGGATATTTGTTCAGAAAGTTCTGCTTGATAATTGTCTACCACTTTCCTGTTATCGGCACTAAGCTTGTCCTCTCTTCCTGCCACATCACCAAATCGATCATATATAAACAAATCTTATGACATTGCTAATGAAAAGACAGCCAAGATAGTAAAAACACATACCAATTTTTTGGTGTAATGAAGCATTTTCTTTAGTAGCTTTCTCCAGGTTGGATTGTAAAATACAAGCTTGTTGAACCAGTACATTTTCTGGCAAATTTCATAAGCATTGTTAGAGATAACTTTTCAAGCATTTGGTTAGAGTAATGATTTAGAAATTACCAGATTTTTTCTGCTCTGAAATGATGAAATCTTTCTCCTTCATGGCATATTGAGATTTCTTCAACTCCTCGTTTGTGGAAGCAAGCATTTTGCTGGTTTGGCTCAAGTTTTTCTAGATAACACAATAAAAGTCTCAGAGGCATATTGATATAGTTATAAAACACAAAAGCCCATCAAAAGGAATTAACCAATACCTCGGTGCTATCAAGCCTGTTGGTCAGATCAGAACACTCCCGCACTTGACTGGTGTACTTGTCTTGCAACTCCTCAAGTTTCTGGTCAGAAAAAATATTTAAATAGTACACTTCATATGCCGTTTCTGACACTAGCGTAGATAACAACTGTGGTTTTGATCTATTGAGTAAGGAGACACCAACCTTTTGATAATTCTCTATCTGACCACCCAATTGTTCAATTCGTTCAGCCATTGCCTACAAAAGGAGCAAAAAAAGGATGAGTAAGGAGGTGATCAGGTGAACATTGTGTTCCTTCAACCTAAGAGAAATCTAAATTGTGCTCAGAAAATTCAATACCTTTCTTTCACTCTCCTCTTGATAGTATCTCTCTTTTGGCATATAAACACCATTTTTCTCCCGGGAAGCATAGACCTCTAGAAAACCAAATAAAAAAAGGTCAGAGCACAGATTATTCCATCCACGGCTACAGTGAGAATGCCTCTTACCCGCCTTAAGTCGTTCTATTTCACCATAAAGGTCCTTTATCAAAGTCGATTTCATCATTTTCTGGTTAACCTGCCCAAAATATATATATAGAAGAGAACGAACATAAGTTATGGTTTTTGAAAGAGAATAACTATAATATAAAAGACAGTACCTCTGGTTTGTTCCTAATATGCTTTGCCCTATGTGCATAATCTAGAGTACTCAAGGTTTCCTCGAGACAGTGAACAGCAGGTGAAACTGTTGCTATGATACATGTCTTCGTTCTCCCACCAAGTGAATCCCGTAGTAAGCGGGTGAGCTTACTATCCCTAAATTTCAGTGCAAGATACAATTATAGTGTTTAGCAAAAAAAAAAGAAGATACAATTATAGAATTCAGCATGGCTTGAAACACTTGTTACATGATCACCAACATCAATTAAAAAAAATCAGAAAAAGGGAAACCTGTAAGGAATGTGTCCAAGATGTTCTACCAAAGCACTGATCACTCGCCCTAATGTAAGAAGACTTTTGTTTATTTCACCAGCTTCTCGAGCGCGGCCCTACACAGAGAAATGCTATTTGAGTAAAAAAATCTAGAATTTGAGAGGAAAGACGCTCCAATTCAATTGAAGAGTGAGAGGTTACTTACATCCCTAGCACCAGAACGTGATATATTTTCTGATCCTGCCAAGTCAACCAAGTTCAGCTTGCCACACTTGATTAATTCTTCACCTTCTGGAGTAGCTTCTTTGATATGTATTGTTATTGAGAAGAGAGAATGCGACCGACTGAAAGTGAAGAATCATGTTATGTAAGAGAGACCATGGCATCAAAGTGCAAAGAACACAAACATCAAAAGACATTACCTAGATTGTTTATTCAAAAATGTTTCCGCAGTTCGCCGTTTAGAGGAACCTCTCTCGAGCAAAGTGAAGATTTCACTGGCACTCGTCACGATCTCCTCTTCCAATCCTCTAACAAGAACGCCACCTTTGCCGTCCTCCATCAAAGGTAACGGTTTCTTTTGTTTATCTTCAGAAGCAACTCTGGAGATATCTTCAGGAGCAAGTAGATCGGTAATCTCTTCGTTGTAGAGTTCCAAAAACGTGACTTTAACACTGTACTCAGCTTCCTGACCCTCAAGGGTATCAAAGATTTGTTTCACAGCTCTAGGTATAACACCTGCTTCGGCTGGAAGACCTCCACTAGGCCCGCCCTGTGTAAACAGCTTATATCAGGAAAAAAAACACCAGCGAACCACACTTGCGATAAAACACAGACCTTTGACCTGCGACATTCTCCTTCCATTGTATATGTTTTCCCTGTGCCAGTCTGGCCATACGCAAATATTGTACAGTTAAAACCTTCAAGCACTTCATTCACGATTGGAACAACGGCCTGGTCATACAGATCCTTCTGTTTGGCTGATGGTCCAAACACCTGTGTTCAACAATACAACACATACTAAATTCCATAAACCATCACATGACATTATTAAACCCATTCTACTTCACAAAAGCTAACGGGTTGAACAAATGATCATTGCACCTTTCTCTAGACTGCAAAGTTTCCAGTGTTAAATACACCAAAACACACTTGTCTCCTCACACACAAGATTGTGAAATCCAAGCATACCCTTTGACTAACTAGTTGTTGGTTCAGTTACTTACTAAGCAAATCCGATACACAGTCAAACAAACTCCACTTCTTTAGCTATATTAATCCTCCTTGCTCACCATAAGATGAAGGCAAACAGTATCTGACTTTAAGTTGTAAACAGTACACTAAGCTAAGCCATTTTTGTGTACCTTATCAAAAGTGAAAACCCTATCAGTGTGCTTCCCAGCGATGTTTTGAGAGACAGCAACTTCTCTTTGCAGATCATTACAAGTGAGAACCTGGGGAGCGTTGCTCCTCAACTCATCATCACTAAACGGCCTGTCAACGAAAAAAAAAACAAAACAGTGTGATTCAAAACCCAAAAAAGCTTCAATTTTGAGCATAAATATAAAGTGGGATTAGACCCAAAAGCGAACCCAGAACCCTAGTTTGAGAAAAAGGTGGCGATGGTAAACCTGCATCGGAGAAGAACTTGAACGTTGACGCCTTTCTCTTTGTCGTGGCGGCTGGACATTTTTTAATCAAGAGAGGGTAGTTTCGAAATCTGGTGATACTCAGGAAAGATCGAAGCTTTTTGTGTTCGAAGTTCTCTCTTTCTCTCTCTCTCTTCCTTTTATCGCCGGCGACGGGATGTTTTTAGAGAGAGAGCGGGGTGAGATGTGAGATTTGAATAATTTTGAAGAGACGCCTTTCTCTTTTTTTTTTCTCTTTCGAAATTAATTAATATTTGTTTACTAATATGATTTAGCCCATTTTACACACTTAGGCCCAATGGCCAAGTTTCAACCTTTTTGGAAAAACAAAATCATTGATAAACATGTACATGAACTATAGTAGAGTTTTGTGATTTGGACAAAGTATGTGGCTATGGATTTTTAGTTTAATTGTTAGTGTAAATTTTTTTATTGCAAAGTGATTGATGTGACCTTAAAAAACTAAATTCATATCATTCTATACCATTAAATTGAAAAAGATAATATTTTACACATTTGCGCTCAAAAACTAACAATTTAAACAATTAAACTAATTTTATTAACACAATAAATCTTTACACTGATTTACTTGTTCATCGTGTTAAAAGATGACTGATACTATTTTACTTGCAGAAAAAAAAGTTTGGTGACATAATAATTTTTTTACTATAAATTTTATTTTTTAAAAAAACCTGTTACTATGTTATCATAACATAAGCCAAAAATGAATTAAATAAGAATAAGTAATTATATATAGAAATATAAACTATTAAAATAAATTAGTGATGTGATGACAATATAAAATGTGATGTAATACAAATTCTAGGAGAGATATCCACGCCACGCAATTTAGGGGTAGTTCGTCACTACAACCTTAAATGATTATATCTGTTGATATGATCATATATGTTGACAAAAATGATTATTATTTGTTGACAAAAAAGACAAGCAATACAGAAAAAAAAATATTTATCAAAACGAAAAGAAAATGATCAAGAAGAATGAAGAAATTAACTGAGAGAATCAAAGAAACTCCTCAACAAAATCGCCGAAATCGAAGTTGCCATTACAAGACTCGATGGCATTAACGACGTCTTGGAACACGGAGAGGTTACAAGGGACGACCAACATAACCTTCTGGTCGGAACAGTGAAGCTCGTCACGTGACTTGTCAAGGAGCATCCTAAACAGAGGATGATTTAAATAGCTCGTCGGCACCACCCGCCTCACGCGCTCTTCCCCTACGTACACCGCAAACGTTCCCGTGGCTGTCTTCGTCGGAGAAGTGTCCTCCGCCTCACCGATCAGTACATACTCGGAGCCGCCTTCTCTAGTTTTGATGCTCTTCACTTTCTTGGCCAAGTTCTTGAATGAAGCTATTCTTTTTCCCATCATTTTGTTTTACATAAGATGATATTTTCCACCTCTGGAAACTCGTGGAAGATATGTAGAAGAATTAAGATTGTGAACATGAAGACAATAGAAAAGAAGATGGTTGGTGATTATATACCAAAGATTAGATGTATAGCAAATTAACAATGTAATAAAATCTTAATATTTTCACCCAAAAAAGAATATAATATAATAGATTACTAAGAAAAACATTATAATAAAATGAGAACTGTTGAGCTTTTGACTTCATTTTTTTGTTTTCGAATTTATATTTGGCTGAGTTGACTTGCTTATAATAGTGGGGTGCATTTTTGGCGGAGAGAATTATATATCTCGAAGCAAATCATTTTTCTTAAAAGAAAATCTTACAGCAAATCTTGGTTACAGTGATGTCTTTGGAGTCTGTAAAGTGTAAATGAATAACTATGGCGTCACTTATTATTACTTTTATACTTTAGTACATTATGCAAGGCCGTACCTGAAATGTTAGGTCTTATTCAATATTAGCATGAATCATATCTTTATATTATAAAGTTTTATATATTTAAGCAAAATAATTATTAGGTAAAAAATCTAAACATAATTAAACTAAAAAGAAAATTACATGATAGTGAGGAAACATCTTCATTTTTATTTATTAATATTATTTAATATATCAATATGATATGTATTACACACATATATATAACTGAAACTTTTAGAATTGTGGAACCCTATAAAATAGAAACCCTATTGAAATGTTTCATGAAAATGTGCTCAGGACCGAGCTGAGCAATAGGTTATCACGGAGGTCCGTATTACTATGCGTACACAACACACGGTCGTGACATTTAATTTCATCTATAAAACGTCATGTGCCTCTTTATTTTATTTTATTTTATTTTATTTTATTTTATTTCTATTCATCTGGTGTTATTATTATTAGATAGAACCGAAGATTACATCATCTAGAATACAAAAGACTGTATTTAAAAAAAAAAAGTGGTTGATAAAAACCACAAGCAAACGTCCAAAGAGGTTGATAAAACCCTATAAGAAGGAAAACCAACTATCAGCTAAATACTATATCAGTTAAGGGAAATGGTTCTCCTGAAACTTTCCTCTCAGGTGTCAATGGTGACCAAGGGAATGAAGAGGAACACTGCATTACTTAACATTCCTTAAAAAATTTACCATTCACGAGAAATAGATTTTTTTTTTCTCGTTCTTCTTCATTTCTTTGGTTGTAGAGAATTATAAAACAAATTCATTCCTTACTGATTTTGATAAAGAATCATTATTCCTCTTCATTGCTAAAATTTTATTCCTACTCATTCCTTTCCTGTCCATTCCTATTGTTCTTATTATGGTTACCAGTCACACCTTTATATTCCCTCTGTTCCACTGATATTGTAACAAAACTACAATTCCGAAAACAATTCTATTTTAATAAGTAATTTGTAAGAGAACATATTATATATAATATTTATCTTAATTAATACAGACAATATGAGTTTGATCAAAAAAAAAGAATAAAATCGGTAGAAGAAACTATAAAACTATATTGAAAACACAAAACTATTATTTTTGAAAAAAATAAAAATTCACAAAACTAATATCTTCGTTGAATCCACGGAGGAAGATAATATATAAACTTGAAGACATCTCATAAATTAAGAGTACCTTCCAGGAAAAAATTGACAAAAAATGATTATATCTGTTAACAAAAAAAAGGATTGTATCTTTTTTCTAGAAAGATTTAAACAATACAAAAGAATCTACAATCAAAACGAAAAGAAACGATCAAGAAAAAGGCAGAAAACAATTAAAATATCAAAGAAACTCCTCAACAGAATCGCCGAAATCGAAGTTTCCATTACAAGACTCGATGGCGTTAACGACATCTTGGAACGCAGAGAGGCTACAAGGGACGACCAACATAACCTTCTGGTCGGAACAGTGAAACTCGTCACGTGACTTGTCAAGGAGCATCCTGAATAGAGGATGCTTCAAATAGCTCGTCGGCACCACCTGCTTCACGCGCTCTTCCCCTACGTACACCGCAAACGTCCCCGTACACGTCTTCGTCGGTGAAATGTCGTCCCCCTCACCGAGCTGAACATACTCGGAGCCGCCTTCTCTCATTTTGAAGCTCTTCGCTTTCTTGGCTAAGTTCTTGAACGAAGCTATTCTTTTTCCCATCATTTTGTTTTACATATGATGATTTTTTTCCACCTCTGGAAACCGTGTAAGATATGTAGAAGACTTAAGATTCTGAAGATGAAGACAATAGAAACGAAGATAGTTGGTGATTTATATACCCAAAGGTTAGATGTATGTAATATAATAAATAAGAAAACTGGCAAGTTCTTGACTTTTGTAACTTTTATTTTTGTTTTTTCGATTTCTTTTTCAGTGTTGACTTGGAATAGCGTGGTTCATTCCTTGGCGGAGAGAATAGTGAATTTTAAATATTAGATAATTATGATAATTTTTTTTGTTTAAATAAATAATTTGATAATAAATATGCATACTTCTCGTCCCAAGTCATGGCTACAACTTACATGATGTCTTTGGAGAAAAGATATGGCACCAGTTATTATTACTTTTAGTTTTAGACCTTTGTACATTCGTATTCGACTATTCGTACGTATGGTCCGTGACATTTAATTTAATCTATAAAACGTCATGTTTGATTCAGGGTTACACATATATATATATAGGTGGCCCTTTATTCAACGATATGATTGCTTGTATCACAAAAACCAATAATGATTAATGATTTTTGATTTGATAAAAAAAAAAAAAGATTAATGATTTTTGATTACCCAAATAATTAAGCTTCAGATAAGGAGTTGGTGATCATCCAATGCCTTAAGTAACCGAAAAATAATCAAATGCCTTATCTGATATAAACATAACTATAAGACGAATATTGATTAATTTTATGAGAGAAAACAAAAGGTATATTGGAATCGGATAAGCAACAAACTCTAGTATTTTTAATGTCATGTACATATGCATCTAACCATGTACATATAGTATTTGGTAGTAGGTGAAATGTCATACTTAGTGTCGCAATGTAGTCAGTATATAAGATTTATACTCCTAGTTTAATGATTTATAATAATATGCAACTCGGAATCATCTAATAGCATACTGACATGTATGCATGAATTTGTTGATTAGCCTGAAAACATCTCATAAAGAAATAGGAAATCATTCAAATTTTTGATTAAAGTGGTTAGTTTGAGTGGTTGTATAGAACGAAAATTATTTCGTGACTATCAAATCTATTAAAATTTTAATAACAGAATATAGTTATTTTGGTATAGGTCAAAAGTATATTGTGTTTAAAATAAGAATTATGATTTGTAGGTATTGTATATATGTGGAAATAACGTGGTTAAGAATAAGAAATCGTGGATTGTAAATATTTAGCATTCAGTTATTTCAGTTGGATTTAGTTTAAGTTAATTATTGGATTTTGAATTTTTCAATGTTGAAAAGGTTATTTGGAAAGCCTCTATTATATAAAAAGAGGTTATTTGGAATCTCATTTTATATCAGTTCAGTATAGTTTTATTTGTTTTGAAAGAGATAAATCAATTAATATTATAATTTTGTATACTTTAATATATATATAATTAATTTAAATATCATTTTTATTGAATTTTAGTTTTTATTTGACGAACAGAATTTGGATTTGTTCCTTAATTGAACATAAATTTTCGATTCAGGAATTTTGGTTTATACTATAAAATTGATTAATTAGTTGGAAAATTTTGCCAAGTCATAACCATGCGATGGAGAAAAAAAATGATTATCAAGACGGCTCTTACACAGCGAGAGCTTATAGCGACTTCTAGTATTATCATCCGTATATTAATTATCAATCATTTTAATAATCGTTTTACTAGATTTTTTTTTTTGTTTCGTATATATCCTTCTTGTGGTCAGCTTGAAGAGAAGATAAAACTGGTTAAATTTTATATCCAGCATTTACAATGTAATATTCCATCGTTATTTAAACTTCTTGTTCTTAATGATTGGATCCAAACTGCTAACACCAACTTCCTAGGCTCCTAGCCTAGTTTGAGAGCATAAAGTAGGTACGTGAAAAAAGAGTTTTAGAGAAATCACTTAATTCGTATATCTTATACACATGACACATCGCACATATAAAAGCATTTATCTTAGAAGAGTACCATCAATTCATCTACTACTTTGTAGTTTGTATTGATATTTCTTTTATCGACGATGAAAAAGTAAAGAAAACTAGCACCTAAAGATTAAGCTTTCTTTTATATTATCTACTACTTTGTAGTTTTTATAGATATTTCTTTTAAAATCTATCTACGTGTTTTTCCTCACTGTAACTCAAAAAGATTAAGCTTTCATTTGAATTATAAAGATTCCATAACGAAGAAAAAAAAAAGTCGGTGTGACACGAACAAATCGGTTCTTTAACGTTTGAAAACTTCCCTTCGAACAATCGCCAAAGCCACCCGAACAATATATTATCCAAACAAAAAAATTTAATCTGATTGACAATCCAAAACTCGATAACATAAGAACGTAATTACCTTGGTTTATATAACGCACATACTTTCTATAAATAACATGGATTTCAAACGTAAATATATTCTTTTGTTTGCATCTACAAGCTAAAGTATAGTTTACATCTAAAATTATGTTTTCCCTCGCATGTAGATACTTGTGTTTGCGTTTACAAAAAAAAAAAGATGGTTGATAGATATTGTAACTTTATGTATTTTATACTATAATAAGCGCTAGTATTGACCATGTAAACATATAGAAAATAAGAAACCGGAAAGGCAAGGCTTTAGCTGTATACAAATACCTATGCAATTACTCTCCTACGATAACTATACCATTTCTCTTTTATTCAACGATAAATCTTAATTTGTAGAGGAGGAAAAAATGTAGGAGGAACAACAAAAGGTTAAGGATCGTTTGAAGCAGGAAAGTGTTGAAATAAGGAAACAAGTGGAAGAATCACTAGACCATACTGGGCCAGGGCCACCACACTTTTGACTTTGTCTATAGTCAAAGGTTTAGAGCTTCTCGAAACTCTTCTAATGGCCCCCATTAAACTCAAGTGATGTACTTAAAGAAACCTGTGGACTACGGTTTTTTTTCCTTTACATGAATCGAGCTTGAGATTATATTCCAGCACGTATTGGCTACTTGTATGACTTTGACTCTAATTTTCTCTACCAATATGTTTTATTTACTTTATGAATCTATTAGTCTCTGTCTCGCCTCTTTCTTTGAATATGCCTTAGCCTCTCAGCTCAATTTTATTTTTATGTTTTTGGCTTAATATATGACCAATTGGTCTTTGCATAAAACTCAATCAGAGATTTCATGATATAAATGAAGTTATAACAACTACAGTGAAACCTATATAAATTAATAATGTTAGGACTACACCAAAACTAAATTTTTTATTAATTTATAGAGATATTAATTTATCGAGATACTAATTGAACTAAAAATTCAATTTGGGACTATGAAATTATATTAATTTATAGAGATTTTTCGTGTATATTAATTTATCGAGTATTAATTTATAGAGGTTCAACTGTATTACCAATCGGTCTTCAAATGTTAAATTAATTTACCTGGCAAGAAATAACTAAATAGCCACATATTCTAAGAAAAAAATTATGGAGTTTATTAGTCTATGTATTCATATATGTTCAAGTTCAACATTCTTTTATGAGTTCAAAAGATATTGAGACTATTATTAATAAAACTTGTTGGCGTTTTCACCGAATGCCATCTTCACATGGATAGTCAATGATAGAGTTTGAGTCAAAGGTAAACCATAACAATTCTGCAAGATTAAGGAAGTCTCTTTTTCTAGATAAATATGGAACAATCTTTGGTTCAAACGTTTTAGAAAAATACAATAAGTAGTTTCAAAAAAGCTTAAATGTCAGTGAGAAAAGATGTGTATATTATTCATATATTAATTTTGGTTTCTTTACAATTAATTCTGATGATAATTCCTAACATACATTATCTCAATAATGATTATTTTTACTTGATAATTTTGAACCAGGTTCCACATTATCTCTACAGTAACTATATATGTTTTGGACTTCTCGATTTTAATAATTTTAATGAACCATATGTTTAAACTCAAAATAAAATGGTATTAGTAAAGAGGCCATGTCTGTCTATGTTAGTATTGGTCCATTTACAAGTCCGAAAATTTCGATGTATAAATCAAAAAAGATGCACCATTCTATTCTTTTTTTTTTTTTGAAACACTCACTATTCTATTCAATACGTAAGTTTATTTGGTGGTGGACTGTATCCTATATGTTATTATTCAAGGGCAAGTGTAACCATTTTACTCATGTGTCTTTCAAAGAATTAGAAATAATGTATTTCTGTAATACCATTCGCCTTATCTTCAATATGCCAACCTATCAGGACACTCACCGTGTTGAATGTGTTTTATTACGTTGATGCATGCAAAATAACGTCATTTCATAAAACCATAACACGTTTCCCCCCTTTTCCTCTAACATCCTCATCGATTATGAATGAAATTTTCATAGTGGATTGGATTCGGAAAGCAAATGTGTAACCACCAAATCGATGCATGTTTACAGGCCCGGCTCAACAAATTCTAGGACCCAATAAATTTGTTAGGGATTCATGTTGCCATGTATAACAATGATAGTAAGTCATAGTTCCAAATAACAGTTAAACAAAAAAAAAGTTCCAAATAGCAATAATTTTGATCAACGTAATGGTGATGGACATAGTCACATAGAAACAAACTGTTTGTAACCAGTAATTAACATAGCGCACAACTGACTTGGTGGAATAATTCTTAAACTGTTTATAGGTAATCCTCCAGTATCTCTTAACACAATTTCCAAGATTATCAACGTCTCTTTCTTATATAACTGCAAAAAGGAAATAGTATTGACAACAAAATTAAAATAAATTATTTAATTGAAAAGTCCCGAGCGTTATTGTTTCAAGGTAGCTAATTCTGTTCATACAAAAAGAAAACTAATCCTCAAAGTTTGACCAATACTTTGGAGAATATGGAAAGAAGAATTAATTAAAGCTAACACGAGGATGGAAAACTATGAAAACAATGATAATAGTTAGTCTATTGATGTTTATACTTTATACTAAAATTTCATAAACCCAATTAAACTAGTGTGCACTTTTGGTTTTCTTTCCCTAATTGTTACATTTTGTCAAATGATGCGATATAAAAATAATACTTATAAAGTTATTTCATTGTTGGGTATTTCGTTTACTAACAACGATAAAACGATACAATTTTCAACGTCAAATTATTATCTGTCTTAAACTAGATTAATTAAACTCAGAGGAAGAAATGTCAAAATCCGTCGAAGTGTATACAATAGGACCCCTGAAGCGTGATAGGTTGCATCAACTCAATTTTATGTATTAATATTATTCTAAGTAGCATGTATTTTATCGAAACCGAAAATACAGGATTCTCTTGGACACACAAAACAAATAGATGCGTTGTATCTAGAAGATATACACCAAGTCGGTGATCTTTGGTCCACTGTTTTCAAATCTTAAGTTTAGCTAGCTAGTATCTTATAAATATCTTTATTCAGCAGGAAAAGTTTTTATTAACAGTGAAAAGTTTTCGCAAATGATCAACATAGTGCGGGTCAATTTGTTAGGTTAGGAGTAATATTTATTGCATCTGAAAATAAGGAAATGTTATAGAAGCTTCCAAATGATTTGGTGCCGTTTCAATTCATCATGATGGAGAAAATCAAGAAGGATTATTATATCATGAGTCGTTAGCTAGAACTGGATCCAACCCCTCGTAAAGGACGAATCTTTATCGTGCTGGATTATGCATATATACACACATCTTTAAGCCAAAACTAATCATCAGTTTATCTCATTAATTAATGAGAATACATATGGAGGAAAAAACATCTTATAAAAAATGTACAGAGCCGTGGATTATATATCAATTAAAAAAACTTAACACTGACACTAATTTGACGCTGCTATCAGATTGGTGTTAAAGAATTATCCAATCAAACATTTAGAATATATATACGATTAATTTTTTACAATTAAAGAATCTGCAGGTGTAATGGTATCTCTTAAATTAACATCATTAATTTGTAATAGAAGTATAATATTTTCTATTCTATACAATGCAAACAATATGTTCTACTATTAGATTTAAATATTAACCGAAACACTATAATTTTATCTTTGCAATACAACTTGTAAAAATG
Source organism: Brassica nigra (assembly GCA_016432835.1). Lineage (NCBI taxonomy): Eukaryota > Viridiplantae > Streptophyta > Magnoliopsida > Brassicales > Brassicaceae > Brassica > Brassica nigra. The sequence continues at coordinate 4,454,363 of CM028245.1, read as the reverse complement.
TCAGTTTATTTTTCTACCTAAAATCTAAAGAACCTTTCTATGGTGATATTATATCTAGTCATCTAAACACTTACAGAAATTCAATTCATATAAATTTACCAATTCCTTTAATAAATCAGATTTACCATTAGTTATATAGCTACTCAATCATTTTATGATTATTGTCTCTATCCGTCGGCACTCCGTCCCCAGGTTTCCTCGAGGAGATATCATATTCTTTAATAACAAGACAAGAAAATAATCTGAAGAGCCTTTCGTGTTTCTTTCTTTTCATAATATAAAAAACACAAACTATCATCTCTGGTCTCTTCACCTCTTATCTATCTCTCTCTATACTCTATACAAACTCCAATGCCCCAAGTTGACCTCGAAGCCTTTGTTTGCTCCGGTGGCTCCGAGGGGAAGATCGCGTGCGAGTCTACCTTCCCCGATGACCCGGGAACTCGTCCTTATTACAACAACAACAACAACAACAACAACAACAACTTCGCCGCGAGTCCGACTGATTTTCCGCCGGAATCTTACTTCTTGTCCAAAGATGCTCGGCTCGAGTGGCTTACCGACAACGCCTTCTTCGACCGTAGAGAATCACATAGAGGAAACTCAGTGAACATCAACTCCAACCCCAACTCGAACCCGAACTCTCAAAGGTACTCCAAACCGTCGATCATCGGTTTGCCGAAGCCGCAGAACACGTGTCTAAACGAGGCGAAGCAGCGGAGAAACGTCGGCAAGAACGATAAGAACAAGAACAGTGTCTTCTTGAAACGGGTCGGGTCAAGAACGAAGAGTACGGATCTTTCGCAGCTCGAGCCTTCTTCACCTAAAGTCTCCTGCATGGGTAGAGTGAGATCCAAAAGAGAACGCAGCCGCCGTATGCGCCGTCAAAAATCGGTTCGACCGGAGAAGCCAAACCGGGTCAAGAAACCCGGGTTTATGGGGAGTTTCAGAGCCATCTTTTGTATAGGAGGTGGCTGCAAACTCGCGTCATCGCGTGGGGCACACGAGGACATCAGGAGCCGGCTTCCGACGGAAAACGTTGAACCGGGAGCTACCGGTTTGGGTGGGATGACCCGGTTCGCTTCAGGAAGAAGAGGGGATTTGTTAGGTGGGTCGTGACAAGTGTAATGTTAGTGATTGGTTGGTTTTGGTGGGACCGGCCTTAACTGTTGTTGTTGTGTTTGAAATATCGTTGGCGCTGACGCGGCAAAAGTGGTTTTAACGTTCTTCGGGAACACACGGCAACGTGATGGCGGTGATTCTTACCCCACCAACCACACTTTGTATTGTTTATGTAGATTTTCTTTTCACATTATAATCACTAATAATTCTTTTCTTAATTGTAAATTGTTATAGAAAGAGCATTTATATTTTATACATCAGTCAAAGCATCCTTCTACCACCACTAGACTAATGGTACTTTCGGTTATATTATCAGAACGAAGGAAGTCAAATTAGCAATGAAACAATTCATGGGAAAATATTCAACATCTTGTGAAGTTTTTGACTCCTTCACAAAGATTAATAAGTTGTAGATTTTCTTTTCTCATTCCAATCATTCATGTTCATTATGTTCTTTGACAAAATAATCCAAATAATTTAGATGATTAAGTATTGTGATTGCATTTACGAGGGCAATGGACATCAGACCACTGGACTAATATTTTTCCTATGTTTAAAGGTTTTTTTCTTTTAATTCCAGTAATGATATCTATACCATTTTCCTTTCTCACATATTAAATGTGATTTTATTATTTTATTCAAATATGTTTCTTTAATTCATTTTGTAAAAAAAATTAAATAAAGTTTAAAATCACAATCTTATAAATACAAGAAAAAAATCTAAAACGTTAATCTTTTAAATAAAAAAAATACTCCATCCGTTCTTAAATATAAAATATTTTAGGTAAAACATACATATTAAAAAGTTATTTTTTGCATAAAAATTATCATTAAAACTATAAACTAAAAGCTACTTAATCAATTACAAAATAGATTATAAAATATGATTAGTTACACAACTTTTGATAAAATTAAAATTTAACTAGAAATACGAGAACATCTTGTATATATATTGCAATATCAAACACTTTTTAAAACATCTTACCTTAGCGAGTAATAATCTTTGAGGAGTCTTCTTTGTTTGTGATGCCAAGCGACAACGACTTTGTAAGGTAAATTTCCACCAAAAGTGTACAAGGCACTTCCCATTGTTACATCCACACGTCCCTTGCCTGCTTCTTTGATCCTCTCTACATCATCCATCACCGTCACGCCTCCCGCATAAGTTACTAGAATCTGTCAGGGTCATCTATTTCTATGTCTCCATTGAAGCATAACAACTACATTCAACTGAGTAGTTGCCAAGCAGTGCTACAAGCTCTGCATCAATCCCTAGCTTTGAGAGAAGAAGTAGTCTGAAAAAGTACATACAAACTAAATACTGTAATTACAATGCAAAAAAAATCAACAGTGTTAAGATATTTAAGCTTACCTCTTCCCTTCAACATCTACACCGTGCACCAGAAACTCATCTACGAACCTCCACGAAACTCTAATGATTTCTCATCAAGCAAGATGTCACTAAACTTCTGTCATCTACCAGTAACAATGGCTTATCTTCCATCCTGTGCTGCAAAAAATACCCATATAAAAAAAACACATTCACTTGAAGATAAAACATGTCAGAAGGTCAGCTTCTTTCTGCACCTTTTCAGTCTTTCAAGATCAAGGGACAAAGGACGTAAGCAGAGCAAGATAGTGTTTTTTGCCAAACACTCTTTTGTTCCTGGTAAAACCCACTAGAGTCAACTTTATGTAGTTGTAATTTGTACGTAGAAATCTGTCATACTTATCTGGTCCAACAACCATTGTTTCTTGAACCGTTTTATTTTGTAGACTCTTTTCATTTTCAAAATGATCCTTTGCAATTCTTTAATAATGGAAACAAAAATTGCATAAGGGAATGAAAATAGAAAGACTCCAGAAAAGAGAACCCAAACACAATTTAAAGAATCATGGTTGTTAGACCAGACAAGAACGACAGATTCGGCAACAACATGTGTACAATTACAACTAACAAAACCGATTCTGGCGTTCTAGTAGCCTGTAATCTTACCGGGAGAAAAAAAAAAGTATGTTTGACAAAAACACTATTTTGTCTACCTTACAAACCAACATCCGTAGCTCTTCGAGGATGAAGGATTTGTGATGGCTCTCTCTGTTGGTTGGGACGTTTCTTTCTTGTTGTCGAAGAGATGAGATATAGACAGATGATCAACGATTGATATAGAGAAAGAAAGGAACAAGAAACGTGGAGAGAGTGTTACATTAGTAATTATCATAATCAAACGTCTTCACATGGTCCCACGTTTAACAATGCAATTTTGTTTTCTCTCTCACATAGTTATATTTTTCTACAGTTCATAATTAAAGAGACTTTTTGTTTTATTTTTCAGTCAAAGAAACACAACATAACCAATCATCATAATATATCTCTAGAACAAAAACCTATTCAAGTCACAGCACAGCAGCTAGGCATACACACGCACACCCACGCGGTTCTTGATCATACATCAAAACATCTTGCTGTATCCAAAGAGACAATGTTTGCTCTGCAGCGTGCAGGATAGTGATCATATCTCAAGACTTATTAGACTCTAGGATAGCGAGAGCTACCTTTCTTCTTCAAGAACTCTGGAATCTCCACTGAACCTCCTTCTCTGAAAGAGGAAGAAGGTCTTCTTGTAGCCCCAGTTGAGGCAGTATCTGCTTGTGCCATCTGAGCCGCCCTTCCTTCTCCTTCTTCTTGTCTTTTGAAACCCGTTGCTATGAGAGTTATGCTCACCTTTGTACCAACAATAACTTGCACATCAATCTTAACCATCTCAAGAGGCCATATATGTTAGTAAAAGACCAATAAAAAAGAAAGACATACTTGACCGGTGAGTGATGGATCCACAACAGCGCCGAATATAAGATTAGCAGTTGGATCAACAAGATCATAGATAACTTCCGCAGCAGCATTTACCTACAAGTGACACCATACTCTATGAGATACATGTGCAGACCAAATGATTCACACTGAGATAAGAAACATATATTAGAGAGAGAGAGAGAGAGACCTCGAACAATGTCAAGTCGGTTCCACCAGTGATGTTCCAAACGATCCCAGTGGCTCTCTCAATGCCAATATCTAGCAAAGGTGATTGGATCGCGTTTAGCGCAGCATCTCTTGCCCGGCTCTTTCCTGCTTGATTACCATTTACAGTAGCATACCAAGATTCAGCTCTCTCATAAGACTACTTCAATACATATATAGTCCAAAGCTTTACCTGTTGCAGTTCCTATTCCCATCAATGAAGAACCTGCATTCGCCATTATAGCTCTCACATCAGCAAAATCCACATTCACCAAACCAGGAATCTGTTAAAGACAAAGACAAAACTATTAAAGCATTTGCCATAACACACACAAAATGATTCCATTAAAAAAAAAGCAGTTACCGTAATGATATCAGATATCCCACGAACTCCCTGACGAAGTATATCATCAGCTAGATTAAAAGCCTCCGTTACAGGAGTAGACTGAGAGACAGCTGTAAGCAGCTTATCATTCGGAATAACAATGAGCGTGTCCACATTGTCTCTAAGAGAAGCAAGCCCTTCTTGAGCCTGAACAGCTCTCCTCCTACCCTCAAAGGAGAATGGCGTCGTGGCGATACCAACCGTCAATATCCCCATCGCCTTGGCGATTCCAGCGATCACAGGGGCTGCTCCAGTACCAGTTCCACCTCCCATTCCAGCCTATAACATTAACCAAATACATTAGACCAGCAATGCTCAAGCAGTGACATTGATATTACAAGCAATCAGTTACATACAGTGACAAAGACCATGTCTGAACCATAAAGAGCCTCTTCAATAGCTTCTTTACTCTCCTTAGCAGCATTCATACCAATCTCCGGATTCCCTCCAGCGCCCAAACCCCTAGTCAACTCCTTACCAATCTGCAGCCTATTCTCAGACAAAACAGGAGACATCCTCATCGCTTGAATATCGGTATTCACAATCCAGAACTCCACGCCCATCATCTCACTCTCTATCATACGGTTCACAGCGTTTGATCCACCACCTCCCACGCCTATAACCTTAATCCTCGCCTCGTTGTAGCCGCTAGGAGCAGAGGGCTCATCAAAGTCCTCGGTGACAGGAACCACAGAAGTAGTTTCCTTCCTGGGATTGGGTACTGTACCTTCACCTCTAAGCATGGATATCTCAGGGTGGAGGTTCAAGAAAGGGTCTTGGCTATGGGAATGACGAGAAGAGTTGTTTCTGATGGGTGAAGGTTCGGGTCTCTGAGAAGCAGCAACAAAGACTCGGTTTTTCTTGGTCTCGTTCATCCTAAAGGAGGTTAAAGATGATACATTCTTTCTAAGAACAGTGAGGAGACGAGTATCGGAAGGAGAGAAACACGGTGAAACGTAAGACGCCATTATGAAACCACTTCAAACTCTAAGTTCCAGTGATTGGTTTCTTCCTTACCTAACAAAACCAAAAGGTTCTCAATTCAGCTGTAAAGTAAAGACTATAAACTAATTCATCATTTCTTCGAGTGAAAGTATATAAAGGATGAAACTTTAGCTCGGAAAAAAATTGAAATTGCAAGCGGCGGCGTTACGGATTACGAGAAATTCGAGATGGGTATTGAGAAATTTGCAGCATTACGTGATTAAACAAGTTGAGAAGGAGAAACCCGACAAGAAAGTTTTGATTATTAGGGATGGAAACGAGAGAAGTACCTGAAGAGTGTGGAGAATTGAGAAGGGAAGGGAAGAGAAGACAAGGAGCTTATGGAATGGAAACCCCGAGGACGGAGGGTTTTGGTGTTTTCTGCCTAAATATCTCCTTTCACAAAAAAGAAAAAGAAAACCTCAATAAAAATTGAAAATGATTTTCTTCTTGTAATATCACTGTTCAGAGTTAATTATGTTGTTAAGTTGGGATAAAAATGAATATATTTAAAAACGTCTGGTTAGTACAATATTGTTTTTTCTACTGCTTAGTATGTGTGTATAATTTTATACTCCAATGTTTGATTGTTTTTTATATTTGTTTATGTACTTTTATATTTTGATTTAAGCTTTTATCATCCATACTATATTATAAGATCTTCAAATACCATATTTCTTAGTGCATTCATAGTGACCAATCATAATTTAAATCAGTCTTTCAACTTTTTAGAGTAAAATCTCAATCTTATAAAAGATAACCAGGTAAACTCATTCTATACCATACTGAATATTATTTGATTTTTGGACCAAGAGTAGTGGTCACAGTTCAGTAGTCACCAAAAGAAGATACAAACTGAAACAGATACTTGGGTAAGGATTTTATACTGAAACTAGTAACAGAGCACTTGCTATATTCTCCAAAGATTCATAACGTTGAAACAGAGAATCACTTTCTTCTTGACAAGGAACATAAGTAAAGATCAGATTGTGTTCCTCCTCCTACCAACACAGAAAACATCAAAGTAAAGACTTGTATATCTCATATGCCTCATGACAAAACAAACCAACTATTCTTCTTTGTCTTCTACTGTTTGTTTGTTCAGAGCGGGCAACTTGGATTCCTCACTAATGTCCGCAACCTCACGCTTACTTTCGGTAACTTTGGTTGTGGTCTAGTCTTCAAACTCTCAAAATACTGCAACCATATAAACCAACAACAACTGTAATGTCACCAAGACACAATACATATGTTCCAATAAATGCATAAACTCATAATAGCTTGTAGCAAAAGCATTTTCTACCTGTTGCTTCCTTTTCCTCTCCAACTCTCCCTGATGTAAACAGAATAAAGGCTAATTATTACACTCCTAATATATAAAAAAAAAAAACAAATGTCTTAAAACCAAAATTAAGAAAATTAATACCAATGCATGTTTTAGCTGAGCGTTCTCTTCTTTCAACTGGTTCAGTTCTGCTTCCAATTCCACTGTATATGCCTTCATAAACCCCAAAACACACACAACAAAGATTAGCTCTTCCACCAAAATGAAACATTCATAGTCATTTTGAAACTAACCTGCTTTCTTGCTCTAGACCTAGCAGCAGACTCACGGTTCTTGATCATCCTCCTCTGCCTTCTCTCAACTACCTTCTCTACCGGACCATCAACTACTCTTTTCCTTCCCCTTAACCCTCCCATATCAACTCCATACTGCCCTCCTATGTTATCCACTTGTCCATGTCCTAACCCGTCTGACGACACCGGGCTCAACGGCCCCACCATCGCCATCTGCTGTCCACTTTCTCCAAACCCACCACCACCACCATAGCAAACACCTGGTTGAACCGGTGGTGCCTGCTGATACCCTCCTCCTCCTCCTGTTCCATGAAACACGCCGTATAGCTGTTGCTGCTGCGTAGACGCAGGTATAACACTAGACGGGGTCGGGTTCAGAATAGGTTTAGGGATAGTGGGATGTTCTCTAACCACACCAGCCTTCACCAAGAAATCCTCAAGCGTCATCTCCCCAAAAGTTGGTTGCCTAGCCGCGCTCTCACCACCGCCTTTATGAGCATTGTTCTGACCATTACCACTATCAGCACTACGCCCATTGCTGTCTCCACCACCACTACCTCCTCCTCTATGTATCTCAGACCAAACCTCATCAACAGTCTTCCTACAAAGCGGAGCTGGAAGTGTCAACGAGCCTTGTCGTGGAAGACTCGGCTGCTTCGCTATCCCTGGCCTCTTATTATTTCCCCCTTGGTTACCTGAAGAACCACCACCACCAAAGAATCCACTCTCGCCTCCACCATTGTTGTTGTTGTTGAAACCGTTATGATTTGGCGGAACAGAGTGAGAAGCTGCGACTGTTGCGGCTTGATGATTGTTGTTATTCTCCTCAGCGTTCCAAATAGAGACGAGAAACTCGTCCATGTTCATGGACCCGAAGTTCTTGCCGTTCTCAGAGAGAGCGTGTTGGAACTCGTCGAGGGTCAATGAGTAGATGGATGATTGTCTTCCCAATGAAGTAAACGGATGATTCTCTCCTCCTCCTCCTCCTCCAGCTCCTCCATTATGTCTTGTCGATGACTCTACTTCTCGCTCAGGCATCATCTTTGTCTCTCTACCTACCATTTACCAGCTGCATATAAACAACATCAAGATTATGATTTATAAACTGCCACCTCATCTGGATTCTAATATACATAAGACGGTATTCATGTCACATAGTCAGCGTCATAAATTTTAGACTAATGTAATGAAAAAAGTTTACTGCAACGAATAAAAGATCAATTTAGTTGTGAACGGGTAACGTAGTGGTGGTTTACAGGTGCGAAGCATTTAGATGTTTTACATGAAAAAAAAATCAAATAGTCTTTTAAGTCGGTCCACGTGAAAATAAAGAAGAGCGGTCGACATCGTGACAGCGAGATGCGATACTAAATTTAGCAATAAACAATCTAATAATTACTCAATTCAATAAAGGTTCCAATATCCAAAAGAGGAAAGTATCATACCCCACTCGTTTTTCCCCTAAAGTGAGCTTATCAACAACACATATTTGTTTGCCTCGTTATTTTATTTAAAACGCTGTTATCTTCTGTCAAGTGTCAAACTTATTCCGGCTGTGCATAAATAGCTTTTTTTTTGCTTAAAGTTTGGTGGCTGTGCATAAATAATTTAGAGCTTAATCTTAAACAAACTATTAGTTTGAATCATCTTAATATCACTCTATTGCAGAGTATGAGTACCACTTCCTTTCATGTTTATCCAACTTATACATAGAAATGGATTTATTTGAAGGATTGCAAATATTTAAACAGACCTTTTGTCAAATTAGATCGGACAAAAGATTCAGAGTTACAGTTGAAGATGAAAGTAAAATAATTAAACAAGAAAAATACTAGTATAGAATAACATCTTAGAAAAAAGCAACTAGAGAAGTCAAAAATATAAAAAGACTGTTAAATCAAACATGTTATCCTAATACAAATGACATATATTACTCAAGATCTTGGAAAAAGAAAAACAATTGTAGTAGCTGGAAAAAAAAACCTGAAAATTAAAGGTCTTCCAAAACCGGTAGCTCTGTGTTCCTCCTCCTTCACATAGATTCAAAGCCGCCGGAGAAATTTAACTGAAGAGTTTCTTGGTTCTGGTGTTGTAAATGGGAGAGAGTAAAGATAAAATGTTAGGAGAAAGCAGTAAAAGAGAGTTTAGATGATGTATTTATGTTCACCGTGAAGGTCAACATCTTTTGTCTAAAGTTACTCTGTAACCAATGAGATTTCAAAGACATGCAAACTTAGAGAAGTCCAGGTCCAGGCCCATGATCAGAGGCTAAGAATCGGCTCGGCAGTGTCCGACACGTGTTGTACACGTGTTTTGTTTCTGTTTCTTGGAGTGTCGTGTCTTCGGCTGGACACGTATGACTCTCTACTACAAAATGTTTTTTTTTTCTTCTAATTAAATATCTGGATTCTTTCAAAGCACCGTAGCACGTGAGAAACTGAATAACATGATTCTATTATTCTGATTTATTAAATGATAAAAATATTAAAAAATTAATATCCGACCTGCCGGAATCGAACCAGCGACCTAAAGATCACAGCAACTACTACAGTCTTCCGCTCTACCAACTGAGCTAAGGTCGGACGTTGCAAAACATACCTATTTTTTTAATATAATCTTTAGCATTATAAATACTATTATGAATATTCATCATGGGCTTTACAAGAAACAAGGCTTTACTTGGATCACTTTCTCGATAACCAACTGATACCATATGCATATACACACCTAGTCCTTCCTTAATATCCTACAACAATGATGTGATATCAAACGTATAGATACTGAATTACTGATTGCAAAATGATTTGTAGATTTTGACATGAGGACTCATTACAAAGAAGATTTGTATGTAGTACAGGTCATAGTAGAGCTGCGAAGGCATTGTAGTGCCTGCAACTATCGGATCCATGGACAAAGACGATCTTACAAATAGCTTCATCTCTGGGAACACCATGCTCTTTGTAAGCCAAATGTCGTCCATTTCTGAACTTAATTCGTGGTGATGTGACTAATGGACCATCAGGAGAGCCACACCAGCAGCTATCCCAGCAACAGCTTGTAGATAACACCTGGTAATCAAGATTCAGACAAACTGTAATGTTTCTCATGTCTCTGAAATGAATCTTCATGGGCAAAAAAATGATGTGAATAAGTGAAGTCTCTTGAAACCATCTCAGTTCAAGTGATATAAATATCTACTATTAAATACATCTTCTAATTGTCAATAATTTAATCATCATGTCACAGTTCTTGAACAGAATTTTTGTATAACTATACTTTTCTACATCGCTTTAAACAAGAACTTCAAAAACATAATGGAGAATTCAAAATGGAAGATGTGAGAGATCAAAACCAGATGAGCAGGAGATCGCGGAATCTGTAGACATTATTGCCAAGGGGAGGGACGCAGGAGAAGTTGGTGGAAAGTGAGAAGAGAGAGGTTAGCCTGTTAGGTCTAATTAATCCAGGTAACGTGTAACTTTTTGGAAAAGTTGGTCGTTTCTTGTTTGTTTGGTTAATCCACTGTAATACGAGTGATTAATCCACGTAACCCGTTGATTAATAAGGCACCATTCAGAGCAAAATAGCTACCATCATTCAACCAAAAATCTTTGTAAATATAAAATTAGACCGGAAAAGCATGGTAAAACACTAATGTTGTGTTTCTAAATACACTCTAAAACGTATCATTTGCTCCAAACATGTTCCGAAATTAACAATCTTTCAAAAAAATTTACTCAAACAATTGTTATTGATGACGGTTGCTCATTAAATACACGTATATAGGTACCGTTGTATGGGAAACATTTAATATCTACCTAGTCCTAAAAATTCCCAACAAAGATAGTTGTGGGTTCGTTGAGGACAGTTCCACTAACCATCTTCTCGTCTAATCACCTTTATAAATACACATCAACTACATACTTAAGTTTTAGCCACGACGCTTTTCCTAAACCGGACATTAATCAGACTCAGACATGAGAGGTGACGCTGGTTTAGTTAACCGGGAAACTGAGGAAGAGAAACAAGAAACAAAGGAACCTAAACAACCCTGTGGAGGTAGTGAAGAAGACGTCGAGGAGGATGACTTGTTCGAGATAAACCTGGAGGCCGTGAGTGATACGCAGTCGTCTCCCCGGAATGCAAGTCAGATATTTCCGGCGAGAACAGGCAGCGTTTTACTGGCAAACTGTCTGTTACCAGCTGCGGACATCTCTGGTGCCGTGCCAGCAACGTCAAGGGCTTGGAGTGATTTAGTTTGGTTCAGAGGGCTTCTCTATGTTGAAAATCTAGGGACTGAGAGTAAGAAGCTTAACTATTTTTGAGGAGTTATGTTTTCTGTTTTGTAATATGCTGTACTTGTATTTGCTATGAGGTTTTATGGATCCTCGATTTGGGTTTATATGTATTATATACTTGTAATCATCTTGCTTGATCAAAATCACCAAACTACCTAGTTCATTCTGCTAAACGTGGAATAGGAGTTCATGAGTGCTGAACCTATCCTTATTACAAGGATGTGAGAGCAAGAACGACGGCCCAGCCATAAGAATACTCCGAGGTTAGATCCAGAGGTAGCGAAGATAAACAGAGCATTATTCATTTCTTGTTTCTCCATCAACAACAACTGTCCCTCAAAACCCCTCTTTTTGCTTACACGCTCTTCCTCTTGTTCTGGCATTGACAGAGTATACTATAGTGAAGCTAAGCATGTCTCCTTGCTTCCCTATAGACACCACATCCACAGGAATCCCTGAATACTAATCAGTATTTCATAGACTATGCCTTAGTTCCAACTTCCAAGCAGCCAGAATGCTAAATCACTTATATTTTTTTTTTAGTGAACATAATGATGAATTGTGTAAATATAATTACCTCGGAAAAAAAAACAAGTGAAAGATACAAACTTTTGAATCAAATTTTAACATAATGATGAATTGTGTAAATATAATTACCTCGGAAAAAAACAAGTGAAAGATACAAACTTTTGAATCAAATTTTCATAAACATGTTTCTAAAGTTAGCAAAAAACAAGCCTTTACACCTATCGGAAGATTCACTATCAATATCATAAGACTCATAACAGAACAAATCAAAATACAACGAGAAGAGAGAAGAGACAATAGATCAAGAAACAAGCATACGAAATCAACCCACGATGCTCTTCACCACCATCAGCAAGAGACACAACCAAAGCAGAACAAACCCTCGTAGACCACAACACAAACACACCCGCAACCACAAACCTAACCACCCCCACCCCTTGCGGCACGAACAACGACACAGCAGACAAAACCACCACCGGAAGCAAACAATACCCAACCAAACTCGTACACGTGTGCAGATTCAGATTCCCACTCCTCCCCGCAATCATATTAAAAACCGCGTAGAGAAAAACCGACGCCACAACGATCCACCCGAGTATCACACCGAACTGGATCTTTCCCGCGAGTAATTGAAAAAGGCAGAGCGCGAGGTAGAGAAAGATCGGGCCGGAGAGATCGGAATCCCTGTGAACGGTCTGATTGATTCGGAACGGGTTGAGGATCGATCGGGTCTTGCTCCAGATTTGATCCGGGTGGATCCCGAGCTCGTCGAGGAGAGGCTCCTCGTCTTCGAAGGAAGCTGAGCCTCGGTTGAAAGACGACGAAGACATCGTCCCATTGGGATCTGCGGATCCGATGTCGAACGACATGAAAGGGATCGCGGAGGAGGAGGAAGGTGGCTGGAACGGAGAGGGTGGGAAGAATCGTCGTTGCTGGACGTTGTTAGCTCCTCCGGGGAAGACTACCGGTGGGACGGCGAAGTCTTTAGTCATCTTCGGATCGGTGACGGGAATCGATTTTAGGGTTCCGGTTTGGGATCAATTAGAGAGAAGCGTACAGCATAACGAAGAAGGTGTCCGAGGGTAGTTTCGTCAATCTACAGAGTAATATGCTTTGATATGACGAAATACTGTACACTGAGCTTCGTTGGTATAGGCATGTTGACGTATATCACGTATTCGAAATGACTATAGTATCCATCCCCTTATAGGCTAAAGTAAGCTTTTTATAAGACTCAATGGGTCTCAGCGGCCCAGTAAATATACGTGGCCCAATATTATGGGCTGAAGTCGGAACGGTACATTATCCTTGATAACGATGACTCCAGCATTGTGTAATATTTACAGGACATTTGGCTGCTCCTCCTTTGCTTGCTCATATTTTCTGCAATTACATATTGACGTGGGACTGCCTGTGCTATACACACGAGGAAAAAGGTATTCAAGGGTTTGTAACGATTGAAAATGCAAAGTTTCAAAAAAAAAAACAATTGAAAATGCAGAAGAATAAGCTAATTTAGCTAAAGATGTTCTGATGGTTCTTCTCTTAGGATGGGTGAGTGCAGCTTTCTTGGCCGATGTGGTTTGGTTAGTCACACTTCTCTTTCCTTTAACAAGGCCTCTCACATGTACAACAATAGAACCAACGATTGTCCGTCTTGGCTTGTTTGTGGAATTGAAACTCTGTAATAGATCATGTCGTGGTCCATTCTCACGTTGTATTTAACAGATATTGTTAAAAAGAAAAGTTAATGGAGATTAGGTTAGGTGTGTTTGAGTAGTATACCTATGTTTGTGTACACACTTTTCTGGTACATCTTATATCACTGTTAATACTCAACATACTAACATATAAATTCATTATCAATACTTAACCACATAATTTCGCATATTACTTTGAACATAAATCTAGCTGAGATCACAAATTTCTTAACTAACATAATTATGACAGAAAACGAAAACTACATTATTATAAAGTATCAGACTTTTAAAAAAAACATAAACAAAGGAAAATGTAGAATAATAAAAGGGATATAGAAGATATAAAGATACTGGTTGTTTAAGAGACGAGCAGTAGGTACAACGTAGTCCCAGAATCAACCAAATCCTAAAGAACCAAACCCCACATGAAAGGGCAAAAAGGAAAATCGATTTAGCATGTAAATGGAAACAAAAGTAAAATATCCCTGAGAAGATAGACTGAGAGACACATTTGCTATGTCCTTTTTGTAGTTAATAAATTAGAAGAACCCACATTTTTAAAATAAGATAAAACAACAGGAGAATTACTTGATAATTAATAATAATACTTTTGACAAAGTAATAATAATACTACTACTAACCACTTCTCTTAAGTCTTATTTTCTAACATTACACCAAAAAAAAGATAAAAAGATGGGTTCTTCTAATTAAGCAGGGTCATGATGGTTTTCTCAGTCTACCAAATCCCATCCTTGTCCTAAGAGTTTTTTGTTGCATCATGATTATCCAGAAGCAGAGCTTGATGAAGAGAGGTTGCTGCTTCCATGATTTGATCCATTAGGGTTCTTGGTTTTGGAGAGTTTCTGTTTGAGTTCTAAGAGAAGTTGTTGATTCTCCTGGTTCAGAATCTGAGCTTTCTTTCTCAACCTTTCGTTCTCCTTTATTATGTAACAATTTTGCAGGTACAGCTTCGAGTTTAGCTTCTCCATTTCGATTAACCTTGCCCTGTTTTTTTTTAATAAAAGAGAGAAAACATGAAATTGTGTTAAAATATAAAAGAAGAAGAAGATTTGATTTATTAAAGCTCTATGTTATGATTATAGTTGAAGTTAAATCATTGCAGCACCACATGAGCTGTGCAGCCTCACACGTTTAATGTGGAATTACAATAAGCAAACATCATGAAGGCATTTATTTCGTTTTCAACCAAAAATGTCAATTTTTCTTTTAGAAGAAAACAATGATCATATAGAAGAACAATCATGCTCTCTGCGGTTGCGAGAATAGAAAAGATAAAGCCACTACAGCCATGAAAACAAAAATTAAGTATGATGATGCAGTAAGTATAATGATGAAGTTTGAAACTAAAAATACAAAACACATTTAGAGAAGAAAAAAGAAGAAACCGACCAAAACAGAGCAGGTACGAGCAAAGACGAGCTAACGATCTTCGTTGTAAAACTAAAAGGTGAAAAAAGAAAGAAAAAAAAAACTAATAAATAGGGTTTATTCGGTAGCCTTTGTCTGAAAGAAAAGGCTAAAGCTTTAAGTTTTCCCATCAATTTTAAAGTTTGTTATTAAAACAAGAAAATAGTTGGGTGGTCATGTAAATGATACTCACGTTGCTTGTACGTGAGAGGAGATATGTTTGTAAAGAGAAAGAGATTACCTTTAGGTTAGAGTGTTGGAATCGAATGAAGAAGTGAAAGTCGGTTTATATGTTTGTAGGGAGAGAGATTAGTTGTATGGAAGTTATAGGGACAAAGAGAACAAAATGAAGATAGTGTCTGTTATATAGAGCCACAAAAGCAAGGGAGAGAAAGAGAAGTGGGACATGCCCCTCTCTCCTGACACAACAATCATGCTTTGTGTTGTGTTTTTTGCATAGATGGCGGCCGAATTCACAGCTCTCCACAGTTTTTGTTTTTGTTTCTTTTCTGAAATACTTTTAATAATAACTTGTGAAGGAAAAGTGAAAAAAAAAAAGATTTGTGTTGCATCTTGTGAATGATGATCGAAAGAGGAGAGTAGAAAAATAAAGAAAATTGCATAGGACTCACAACTAGTCTGAGGTGCTTTGGTTATCAACAATGAACTTGACATTTTTACTGAAAAAATCATAATGTTAGTAAAACAA
The DNA here is from genome assembly GCA_016432835.1 of Brassica nigra. NCBI lineage: Eukaryota > Viridiplantae > Streptophyta > Magnoliopsida > Brassicales > Brassicaceae > Brassica > Brassica nigra. Next base: position 4,438,612 of record CM028245.1, on the reverse strand, counting down.
TAAGAACGGAAATTAAGCTAAACTAAAGTCACATTTAATATGTAGACCGGCTTGGGTTTAAAACCCAATATTGGTTACTCTCTCTGTTATGAGTCTGTCACAGCTTGAAATATCTATCAAATACTAGTAGTTTACAAGGTGGATTTGTTTTTACTTTTATGGGCTCTTTCATCATTTCATCATATACAGTTTCTCTAACCATCGTCCCTCGTCGACCTTGTTTGGTTGCATAATAATACGAATTATTGCACTTTCACGTTTATTATAATTTATAATTACTTTTTATATATCAAATCTTGTGATTTCTGTGGGCTTTTGTTACTCTATTTATGGAATAAATTTGGAAATCATATTTGATTAATGCATGTTTTATGAACAGTATGTGCTGTCCTTTATTACTTCTGCACTTCTTGCTTACATCAAATGCAATGATCATTAATAAGTTGAGAGGTGTTTACGTATGAGTCATCCATGTTATTGTTAGGATAATTTGAAATGACATCTTTGGTAAACAGCGTGTACACTAGTACACTTGTATATTAGTTATATAAATGTTATACTTATAGATTGTATGTGCAGGATATCAAAAATTAAGTCTGGGCATCCGGGTCCTCGGATCGGGTTCGGCTCGGGTCTTGTCGGATCCGGGTTCTTCGGGTCCTGGAAATTTAGACCCATTTAGGTATCCATAATTTTTTGGGTCGGTTCCGGGTCGGGTCTTATCGGGTCCGGGTCGGGTCTTATCGGGTCCGGGTCGGTTCGGGTCTATAATTAAAATACCCATAATTTTCGGATTCGGGTCGGGTCCGGGTCGGGTTCGGGTATTTAGAATATAAAAAGGAAATGAAATACTTAAATTCTATCGAATTTAGTCAAAATTTATCATATATATCTAAAATTTTACAAAATAACTTAAAATAAACTATTAATAGTTAAAATAGAACATTTTTAATTCTATATTTTACATTTCAAACTTCATGTTATTTAAAAGTGTTACAAAATAATGACAAAGATTGTTAATAAAAAGATATTTTAAAGTTTTTAAGTCGGGTTTGAATCGGTTCTTATCGGATCGGGTCTATTCGGGCCGGATTCTTTTCGGGTCCGGGTCTATTTGGGTCGGTTCTTTTCGGGTCCGGATCCATTCGGGTAGAAAAATTTTGGACCTAATAGATACTTGTAAATTTTCGGTTCGGTTTCGGGTCGGTTCCGGTTCGGGTTTTCGGGTCAAGGTTAAAATGCCAATGCCTATCAAAAATGAAAGGTTTATAGTGCTAAATAAAAATACCTTCGTTTCTAAAATCGTGTGAGTATGAAACTGTTTTTCGTTTCAGTTTATTCCGGTTCACGCGTTTTAATTTCGGTTCTGTATTTTTCTTCTTTTTTTTCCATCTGTTATTGTAATATGAACACCCTTTTTTTTAAAAAAAAAATGAGTATGAAACCCATTTTTCACTTCTAATCATTGTAATCTGTCATCATTTCGTCCCTTTAGAACTTTTTTCTTTTAATATCTTGGGTCTCCATAAGGTTAAAAGTGCGTCCATATTGCATTGCATGGAAACATTATCATAACATCTTCTGATTTTAAAACATAAAACGAATATTTAATAAAGATTTTGTGGGGTGGAGCACTAATGATATACATGGGTCTGGAGTATATTAATTAAGAGATAAATGTCACTCAATTGCAGCTGAGACATATCACAGAGATGAAAATATGAAACAAATGCTGTAGCTCGGTATATACTTTCAGACACTGTCCTCGCGCCTAAACTAACTAGCCCAACTTCAATTGCTGAGGAGTAAAATAAATCCCAATAAATTATGCATGTCTTTGCATTGCGTTGTGTATTTTTTATATAATATACTCATAAAATTACAATTTATTTAGTTCAGATTTTTAATGCATTCCGCTTTCATCCTGCATTTTGGGGTTCCACTTTGTTTTGTTTTGTTTTGCCTACATAATTTTTTATTACTGATATTTAATTTCAGAAAGGCAAACAAAAGTTATACAATTGAGTTAAAAATAGGAAAAGAAATAAAACAAAGAGGGAGCACCGTATTAGCTTTCCTCTCTGGGTGTTACATTATCGTGCAAAACTGTGTCTTTATGCACATGCGCTACTCTATTAGTTTGTAATCCAATAGGCGTAACTAATTTAGCTTTAGTTCCGTATTGTGTGGGTTCATAACCTTTCATGAATTTGTCCCACGATGAATATTCTTTTCGATTCAAACTCGCTTAGCAAACGTCATATCAACTTTAAATGCATATGAAAACAAGTCACTCAGTGTTGATGTAAGATAACAAAAGTGTATGTGATTCAGAGGGAGCAGAAGAGTGTATTCAGAGGGAGGTCAACTGACTCCATAAAACATTAAAATGTAGTTTAGTTTTTCAGAAACATGTATCCCAACCAATATCTATCAAATTTCATTCAAGTCCAATTCAACAAAAATATTATATACTAAAATAATTAAAGCTCAATAATCCTGAAAACTTCTTAAACTTGAGAACGGCTTCAATCCAGTTCTTATTCATCGGAAGAATATAGTTTACTTCAGTAATAAATAGAAGCCTAGGAGAAGGGAGACAAAATGGGTCCTAGGGTAATCACGAAGTTAGAAGTAGGAGTAGCTGCCAGTCTCATAATAAACCCTCTGTTTCTGTAGCATCCAATGATGACCAAGCCTCTCTCTCTCTCTATCTACTGCTTTTTTTTTTTTACTAGTGTAATTATCAAGGGGAAACTATTTACTTTTACTCCGTATCTTAAAAACTTTTTTTTTCGTATCGTAAAAACTATTTACTGAAAATTAGTACTAAGGGGAAAAAGAAAAAGAAAACCTGACCTCATGATTTAAGGAAGTTAACGAGTCATGGACGACAGAGACAAAAGAGAGCTTACTCAGTTCATTAAAAAGCCAACAAGAACAAAATCATTCAATTTGACATTTAATATTACATCAGCGATATAATACAGTCCAATTGTAATGTTTATTTAATTGGTTCGAGCGAACTAATTTTAAAGATGTGGATATTCATTTGTATAGAGTTCTTTTCCTTCCAATAATTAATAAACTTCAAAATTTCAAAATTAAATAAGGCAGAGTTTCATACACTTTAATCACAAACATGTCCGCATCGCTGTGGTCAAATGGTAGGCGAAACCTATAAATTTGTTATAACAATATGCGAAGTTCAAACCTCACCTGAAACAAAATCACAATTATGTGGAAAATTTGTGTTTGAGATTCAGCTTATATAATTTATAAAGTACTCCACTAACAGATAATTTGGTACCACTAACAGATAATTTGGTACCTTTATAATTGTAAATCTCCAAACGACATTGTATAACTGTTTAGAAAAACAAAATTCAAAGATTAAACAATAGGAAGTTCTATTAGATCAGTAATCAAGTTTTCTAGTTAATAGTTTATATGTTTCAAAAAAATATATTTTGTTGATTTTACAAATATTGAAAATATTAAAAAATATCATTTCTATGATGGATCATGCACCTATGTACACAGATATTTACTGTATATAGTCTGCATTAATAAATGAGTCAACATGTATTTTCATAATTAAAAGGTTAAAGGTCAAAAAGGTAGAAGAAGTACTCATGAGTACTACTCCCAACTTCATCATGATGATGATCAGCAGACCATTTTGCATGTAGATATAATTATGCTTATAACCATCTCACTGAATCCTCCCTTCCTTAATCTACCCTCATTCACATATTCTCCCTCTTAGGGATGGACATAATACCCTTAAAATTTGATTTGATCCATTATTTATTTCGATTCGATCCAAAAAATTCGGATATCCATAACTTTACAAATCAAAGCAAATAATAAAATTCAATATCCATCAAATAAGGAGCAAATAAAAAATAGTCATTTTTTTGAAAAACGGATATCCGATCTGATTCATAATGTACATATGCATATACATGTATATATATAAAGTTATATATAATTTTATATCTTTATTTAGATTTTAGTTATTTTATCCACTAAATTTATTATTTGGTCAATAAATATTTAAAAGTATGTAGTTTAAAAAAATTTGTAATGAAATATTATTATTTTATATTAAAAATTTTCTTTTATTTTTAATATTTTTCAAAAATGAATTTTTAGTTATTTTTTTTCGGATCGACGGATCGAATCAGACATCCTGCAAAATATACTGAATTTTCCGGATATTCGTAATATCGAATATCTGAAAGATTACGAATCGAATTAAATCGAAAAATCGATTATTCGTACGGAGCGGATCGGATCACGGATATCCTTAAAATTTCGGATATAGGCTCCGTCCCACCCCTACCCACTCTTTCATTACATCATAAGATACAAAAATATGAAAAACCGTATATGTATTGCATGTCACGGTGATTGCAATTTATATAAAACAAAAAAAAATCAGCGTATGGCATTCAGATAAAACTTTTTAGCTAATATTTCTTAATCAAGGGTTTGCTTGTTTAGCTAATTATTGATATATAATCTTACATGTACCTTATAGATTCATCAACTTTAAATTTAGCTGTTATAAATATAATTTCATAACTATTTTGGTTTAAAAATGTATCTAAAGGTCTTTCAAAGTGTAAATAGACCAGAACCAATAAATAAAATTGTTTATAGGTGTTTAAAGGTTTTAGCAGTTGCAGATCAAAGTATATATTTGGCGGGGAGATGGTGCTGAGTTGTTAACTTTAAAAGCTCTTTCACCCGTGTGAAGATGCAATATGATTGGACGAGGGAGATGACTGGCATAGTGGCACGTGAACGACTTTTAACGGTTTTTATGACTGCTCGTTACTCGTTTGTTACTATCATGGCTGTGATTATACACTACTTACGTGCCCCTCTGTTTCCCTATCCTAGTTTCCGTCACTCCTCCTGGTGAACATGGATGAAAAAGCAGAGACCAAAGGAAAGAAACAAGAAAACAATGAGGAATACAAGGAGTTTAGATTGTTTCATACTACAAAGCTGAGATACATTGTATTGATTCTCGATTCGAATACAAGGAGTTTATAGAGTTACAGTGATCAAGGCTCTATCATTTAGTCTCACAGTTTCTCGCATTTCTTCCCACTAGGAGGAGGAACAAAGACATCTCCTAGTCCACAAAATCAGCAACACAAATGTGAGCTAATGTCAAAGATGTAACGATCACCATGGCACAAACTAGGTTCAACCTTTACGAGAGGAGAGAAAGACTGCACCTTTCCAGAGGCTCTGAACTCTAAACGAGGAGGTTCGAAGAAGTTATCCCAGCCAATAAATCTGAAACCATAACGAGGCACAACAAAACACAGCGATCTCCACAGCCGTAGGGAAAATGTATAAGGCAGCTGATGAATAGTGGCTATACAGAATCCGAACAAGGCATAATAGCCACTGCAAAGAATGATTTAGTGATCAATCCTTTCATGAGCCAAATAAAAAGAGTTTGTTGATATCCTAACAAGAATACTTCATGACGGTTTTACAATAAAGAGTGTTCGCAAAATGATGCAAAATTGTTTCAGGACACCTCCGAGGAACCAAACATATCATATATATACTAATCAGTTTTAAAGGTGAGTATGATTCATACATAGGTTACATATCACGAGAGACATGAACAGTCTGAAAAGAGAGGCTAAAAACATTCAAAAATACAAAACACATAATTAACGATTTATCCAAAAGAAGATGATGATCACATTCTTTCCATTAGCCTGGTTAATTGAGTTGCAGTAAGCTTGGAAGATACGAGGAGCAGGCCACTAGGCCACAATATATCTTATTAGGAATAGAAGTGTTGTCGACATCAGGAGCTTCTCGGATTCTCACAGATTTGAAGTATCCATCTTGTCCGATGACGTGAGCAGTTTGGTAGTGACATCCACTGACCTCTTCTAGAACGAAAAATACAGCAATTTTCTTCTCCTCATCAATGAAAAAGCTACCGGAATAAGGCTGATCACAAAGGCTAGTGACGAGTTTCAAAAACTTTGTCCAAGACACAACATAAGGACCAATCTTATCCGTAACACTAATCTCGACCGTCTCTTCTGACTCCCAGTGTTGATAAGATACAGCGAGCTGCTCCTCTCTAACAACAGATAGAGACACAAAATGTATTCCATCGTAAGAATGAAACGACGGCAGAGGCAGAAGCGGTCCGAACCTCTCTGTTGTGAAATCGAAACAGACGAAGAAACCTCCAACACTCATAGGAAAATAAGCGTTTCCCTTCAAAGACACGCCGCATAGATGACACCATATCAGCCAGTGGAGAGTGACGACATCAAGAACCTTCCAGGAACTCGATGTGAAACAGTAGAGTTCGAATCCTAAAACGAGTTTACTTATAACTGGATGACGCTCATCGAATATCCTCAGGATCTTGTGGTAGTTAAGGTTGTTGTTGTTGTCGTCGTATCCGAGAGCAAACCTGTCTGACCTCCGAAAACTACTGTGTCTGGGTTCGATTCACCTCGTTTTCCCTAAATATGGATTCCATACCAAGAGCCTCGAGCAATCCTTAAGCCATTACATTGAAACACCTTGGATATCTGGATTGATGGACGATCTTGGCGGAGATCAAAGTTCACTAAACACATCCTGGAGTCCATCATCATGAACTGATTCTTTTCTTCTGCTGCTGCTTTACCGAAAAGGATCCGATTTTTACATAAAACGTTCCACTTTCTGCAAGTAGATCTCACCGATCTCAGAGATGTCATCGGCAACCTAGAAAATATCTCATCTTCTACTAAATCTTCTGGAAGATCGAAAATTGTCTTCTTCATTGTTCAAAGCTTCAGTTAGGGTTTTTTTATCTGCTCCGGATATGAGCTCTCTTTGCTCTGCTCCAACGGGATTTTTATCTCCTTTCGTGGTGATGAAGTCGACTTAATATTGCCTACTCCTAATGGGCCGGCCCAACTAATTATGTAAGATTTAGTACGATTTAGAGATGCCTGATATTGAAATTAAGGATTGTCCCAAACTTCCAAAGCTCCAACACTTTCTTTGGAGGGGTTATCTCAAAAGCTATTGGAACCACTCACTACCATGCTAAATTCTCGTGGTATCTCTTTAGATCCAACCTGCCTATTTATTCTTTCGGTGTCCTTCTCCTTGGATATATGTTTTGACTCTGTGAAATACCTTTACATCAGAAACGGAAAAATTCTCAGCACTCTGTTGGTGTAGTTAGAAGTCCTTACATAGCTACTGCTCCTCGTATAAATGTAATGTTGATGCGGCCTATCCTATGATGTTCTTGCTAGTCGTGTCTCGGCGGGTTTTGATTGTTCGGGATCATTATGGAATCTGAACAAGGCATAGCCACTGCAAAGCATGATTTAATGATCAAATCCTTTCATGATATCCTTATGAATAAATACTTCAGGACAGTTTGCAATAAATAGTGTTGCAAACAAAATGATGAAAAATTGTTTTTGGACAGCTCCCATGAACAACCAAACATAATCACATATACTAATCAGTTTTAAAGGTGAGTAGAGGATGAACATGTATCGTTACAACATATCACGAGAGACATAAACAGTCTGAAAAGAGAGGCTAAAAACATTCTAAAATACAAAACACATAATTAACGATTTATCCGAGAGAAGACGATGCACATTCTTTCCATTAGCCTAGTTGGTTGAGTTGCAGTAAGCTTGGAAGATATGAAGAGCACAACAATGGCGGATAATATCTCGTATGAGGAGAAGAACTGTTTTCGGAAGCTTCTCGGATTCTCACAGATTTGAAGTATCCATCTTGTCCGAAGACGTGAGCAGTTTGGTAGACACATTCACTGACCTTTTCTAGAACGAAAACCACAGCAATTTTCTTCTCCTCGTCAATAAGGAAACTCCCAGCAGTAGGGTCAACCCAAAAGCCAGTGACCACTTTCAAAAACTTTGTCCACGACACAACATCAGGACCAATCTTATCCGTAACACTAATCTCGATTGTCTCACGTGCATTCCAATGTTGATACAACAAAGCCAGCTGCTGCTCTTCTTCTTCTCTTCTAACACAAGAGAAAGACAGGAAATGTAATCCGTCGTCGTAAGAATGAGACGGCGGCAGAGGCAGAAGCGGTCCGAACCTCTCTGTTGTGAAATCAAAACAGATGAAGAAACCTGCAACCCTCGTCGGAAAATAAGTATTTCCCTTCAAAGACACGCCGTTGTATAGAGGAGACCATATCTGCTGCTCGGGAGTGACATCATCATCAAGAGCCTTCCAAGAACTCGAGCTAAAGTCGTAGAGTTCGAACCCTGAAAAGTACCTTCGTGTAACAGGATCAGGTTGAATCTCATCGTAGATCCTCAGGATCTTGTGGTTAAGGTTGTTGTGGTCGTGTCCGAGAGCAAACCTGTCTGAAATATGGAAAATACTGTGTATCCGCCTCGTTTGCCCTAAATAAGGATTCCACACCAAGAGCCTAGCGTAATCGACGCAAAGCAACAAACCATCACAATGAAACACCTTACAGATCTGGATTTGATCAAGTGCGCTTATATGTTTTATAGATGGGTTGCTGTCTTTGCTTCTTTGGTCGAAGTTCATCAAACAAAGCCTCGAGTCCATCATCAAGAACTGCTTCTTTGCTCCTTCACCGAGAAAGATCCTACTTTTACATAAAGTGTTCCACTTTTTGCAGGTAGATCGCACTGATCCCAGAGATGTAATCGGCACTCGAGAGATTATCTCATCCGCTACCAAATCCTCGGGAAGATCCAAAATTATCTTCATCGTATCCATCTTCAATTAGGGTTTCTTTCTCTCTGCTCCGTTATGAGCTCTCTTCCCCCATTCTGCCTAAGTTTATTTACACCCATCGTTTCTACTAATGGGCTATAATGCCCCAACAAAGATAATTGTTACAAAATAAATAATATATATATATATATTCTAATATATCATAGAAAATCTAATCTATTAATTTATAATCTAATCTATTAATTTAGGGATTGGTTTTATCTACCCTTAGCAAGTCATAGTAAGACCACTTAAATAATTAGTAGATATGATATATTTGATTATTTACATTAATAATAAACCAACTATAAATTTGAATTTTTTTTAATTATAACAAAATCTGTTGAGAAAGAATCTACAAAATCTTACTTCAAATTTTAAATAGTTTATAAAATAACACATTAATTAATTTCGTAATTAGTAATATATTATTATAAATCAATTTTAGCTAAAATTTTATTATAAAAAAGAAAATAAAAATTAGATACTATTTTTTATAAATTGCATAATTATATTATATATTATATATTATATAAAAATATAAGTGCTATATGACTTAAATATGAAAATATATTAAATAGGTAAATTAACAAAAGGAAATTTTGAAATTCTCATCTATTTTTTTAACTCTCAACAATATATTGTTTAAAATATAGAATATACAAGATTATAGTCATATAACAACCTTTAGTTCATCAACTATTTAAAAATATGTTATTGAAATTTTAGTAATTCATTTAAAATATTAATGACAATCAAATAGAAAATAATGTATAACAAAATCTATTAAGAAACAAATAGAAAATATTACCAAAATTCAATTATTTGTTATAAAATAATGTATTAATGTAATAACAAAATAATTTAAAATTCATGTAATCCTCCAAACTCAAAATTAGTTGTGTAATTTTTCAAAGTTTTATTGTACCTAATTCTAAAATAAATTAGTAAATAATAAAATTAATAAAAAGTAAATATATTAAACAAATCACTATATATTAATAATTCGAATTAAAAATATAAAAATAATATTATAGAGTTACACAATATATATACTAAAATGGAAATTATGTATTTAAAACATTTGTAATAATATAAAATATATTTATAAAATGAAAAAATATCCGCACGAAAGTGCAAGTTAAAATCTAGTTCTACTTAAAATTTACCGTGACATGTTTTAAATTTAGATCTATTAACAAAGTATGACTAAACAAAAAAAATACTTTTTATATATAACTTTTTGTGATAACTAAGATTCGCTCCGTATCACTTTAATTGTTGTTGTAGAGAAAAAAATTAGTTTCAATCGTTTTAGAATTTCAATGCAAAATTAATTAATAAAATTCAGAAGTTTATTTTTTATCAGTTGAAATATGGTTAAGTGTATAAGTAATTGTGTTTTTTATTTTAAAAATATACAAATTATGTGTTTTATTAATTTGTGTGCATAAACCTAGAACGACAATTAAAATAAAACGGAAAGAGTATATTCTATACTTTTAAAACTGAAGTACAAAATAGAATTTAACCTTTTTCAACAAGTTACTACATTAATCTTCATTCCATTTTCACTAGGTTTAACAACTTTAGTTAATTATATTACCTTAACAATATATCACTTCATTAATTATATTACCATATAATAGTGCATATTTTTATTTATTAGTTAATCAACATTAATTTTGTGTCAATTATATAAATAAATAAAAATTTAAAATGTAAAATAACCGAGTTTTCCATATGGTTAAGAGTTCGGATTTATCTATTTTACTAAACCTTTTTATCTTAGTTTCAATCAGTGAAAAACTATGTAGCCAAACACATAATTAAAAGACATTTATTTATGTGAACAAAATAATAACTTAAATCATTTATTTTGTTAAGTTATTCTCTAACCAAACTTAATATTATTCTCTAACCAGAATATTCTCTAAACAATCTAATCTATTAAAATAGAGTCCTATTTAAACTCTACCGTGACATTTTTTTTTGGACCTATTCGATAAGTTGTGACTAAATAAATATGCACACCTTTCTTATACATATGATCATCGTTATATTTTTAAAATCTAACCGACCTATCATTAAACCCTTCTAATTAAATTAAACCTGCCTACCGATATACTTATTATTAACTAAACTGCAATGATTAGAATACAAATTACAAAAGACAAGAGTAGTCAATGGATCTCCATAGCCATAGGGTGTTTCACTAAGAATATGTAAAAGGCAGCTGTTGAATAGTGGCTACAGAACCTGAACAAGCATAGCCATTGCAAATAATGATTTAATGATCAATTCATTCATGAGCCAATAAAAAGAGTTGTTGATATCCTATCAAAGACAATTTCAGCATAGTTTTTATTTAACAGATTACCAAAAAAGAAAAATTCAGGATAGTTTACATTACAATAAAGAGTGTTGCACGCTAAGCATGTTTTGGGAATGATGAAAAATTTGTTTCAGGATAGCTCCCGGGAACCAAAACATGGTCATATAGACTATGCAGTTTAAAGGTGAGTAGGATGAACCTGTATCAGAACAGCTAATAAGATTTAAGTCAATATCCCGATTCTAATACATTTCACAAGTGACATGAACAGTCTGAAAAGAGAGGCTAAAACATTCAAAAGCGAAATGGTCAAAGACAAAAAAAAAAAAAGAAAAGATTATCCGAAAGAAGATGATCACATTCTTTCAGTTAGCCTGGTTGGTTGCTTTGTAGTTGCACTAAGCTTGGAAGATATGAAGAGAACGCCAGTGGCGGACTATAAAAAATGTCTTCGTAGTCGGGAGATTCTCGGATTCTCACAGATTTGAAGTATCCATCTTCTCCGAAGACACGAGCAGTTTGGTAAAGATAGTCGTCCAACCTTTCTCGAACGAAAACCACAGCAATTTTCTTCTCCTCGTCAATGAAAAAGCTACTAGAAGAAGGGTGAACCCAAATGCTAGTGACCACTTTCAAAAACTTTGTCCAAGAAACAATACAGCGAGCTGCTCTTCTCTAACACAAGAATAAGACACAGAAACTCCTCCACGATGATACTGACACGGCAGAGGCAGAAGCAGCCCGAAGCTCTCTGTTGTGAAATCAAAACAGAGGAAGAAACCTGCAACACTCCTCCCCTCCGTTATGATCTTTCGAGCAGGAAAATAAGCGTTTCCTTTCAGCGACAAGTTGTGTAGATGATGATCCCATATCTCCCAGTCTGGAGTGACATCAAGAACTTTCGAAGAACTTGTCTTATGGATGGGTCGCCGTCTTTGTTGAGATTGAAGTTCATCAAACAAATCCTCTCCGAGTCCATCAGGAAGAACTGCTTCTTTGCTTTACCGAAAAAGATTTTATTTTTCCACTTTTTGCAGGTAGATCGCATTGATCTCAGAGATGTCATCGGCACCCTAGAGAATATCTCATCCTGTAACAAATCCTCGGAAGATCGAAAATTGTCTCATTATTACAAATTTACAAGCGTAGTTTTTTTCTTTCTTTCTTTCTTTCTTTCTTTCTTTCTTTCTTTCTTTCTTTTTCAGCCCCGGTTATGAGCTCCCTTTGTTATGTTCTGCTCTGCCGGAGTGATGAAGCGTCTTCTACTAATGGGCTTATAATGGCCCAACAAAGATAATTGTTACAAAATCAAAAATAAATATTTTTTTTTCTCAAATTATGTCATAAATATGAAATGTTAGATTTTAAAAGAGGGGATCTAAGAGCTGTTCACATTGGGAAAAGTTTTGTTTTTTTAAATAACAAAAGGTGATGACAATCATGAATATGTAATCTATACATGTATATATGAAATGCTTCTTTTTGAACCACATATATATGAAATGAGTCTATGTATTTTTTAAAAAATCATCTTCTTCGTTCTTTTATGCTGACCGTTTTCGCCATGAAATATTATTTTGTATGCCATAAAGATCGCCATCAAAATATCATGTTCGAATTTCAAAACAGTTTTTATTGTGTGGTGTAAAATGAAATATTTTGTGAAGCGACACTACAATCTTCTACCTAGAGTCTGGATGAACACTTCCTATACAAAATCTGTGCACATCCTTTATAAAATGGAGAAAAAATTTTGAAATGACAAAATTATGTAATGAAAAAAAACACTATGCAACTGATTGGTTTACCTTTCCCGAACATCTAGCAGTGGACACATTTTGCAAATTGGAATGAAAGAGTTCCTTGAGCTTTTATCATAATCTTCATAACTCCAAGAGGTTTCACAACCAGAAACCGTGAAGATGATGTCATCGAATGTCTTGTTGTCTGAAAGACACAATATGAAAAAACTCATATTTCTTTGCACTACTGAATAATATATTTTTCATGTAGTTAGTTGTAAAGGAACAAAATCTAAAAGTGTATAAGAGTTTTTATACTGTCAAATCTGCTCTTCAAGCATCAAAGAGGAAAGACTATGATCTCATGGATGAACTCGTTCATAATCTAGATATGACCTCAGTTCTCGACACTTGTTTATAAGATTTGTCAGATGCAGATTCATAAAGATTTGTCATTGCTTCAACTATTGTGCAGATGACAGATGTTTAAATCTTTGACGAACCAACAAATTTTTAGATGCGATGCAGAAATACCTAGCTGCACAAGTGAAATGGTCTGTGGTCAAGCATAGGTTTGTTTCTCATCTTCTATCTTCATACTAAAATTGTATGCGTCAATATTCTTACAAAGCTCTTTGTTTTGTTTTTTAGATCGTTTTAGTTTTCATTAACAACATTAGTGTCTCTGACATGACCAGTAATTCTATATGTTTCACCAACGGATACAATGTAGCTTATTGTGAAGTGATGTTTAGAATATCTTTTACAAACATAGTTGGTGAATGTTTTCTTGAATCGTGACTCCAACATCCTATCAATACCTAGTGTGAATAGAAATTTTGGAATATTCACTCTAATGTGATGGAAGGAAATTTAGCATGCTCTAAAATCATAATAGTTCTTAGGAATATGTATATAGGGAAAACTTCGTTTTTACATTGGCTGGTATAATATTCCAACTTGTTTATTGTTTTTTGTTTCTTTGTAATATCTTATTCACAAGTTGGTGTGACTTGTTACTACTGGCCTAGGGTAAAAATTATCAAGATAGATAGCTTTCTACAACATACATTTAGATTTTTGCTTGAAGTCCAGTTAAGTAGGTACATATGTCTTCTGCGTCGAAGTGATTTACGAATTTCTTGAGATATGTTACTACTTGTAACCGGCCTAGATTTGGCTTGAGGTGTCCAACAAGATCTTGAGACATGTTGGAGGGTGTTTACTAGAGAGTTATCTCTTCCAATTAAATGTTTATATTTCTTGATATTTTATATGAATTAAATAATCTATGAGAAAGTTTTAAACTGTGGTTATAATTAAAAAACTATTTCTTTTTTTTTAAAACAAAAATTATTATGTTTTGATATATCGATATACTAAAAAGTAATTTGAAAAGGATAGTTCGATAAAGCTCAAACTGATAAGGTTGAGGAACATTTAAAACTGTAATTATAGTGACTTTATATTTTCGGTTTAACATGGTTCGATTGTCAGTTGGGTCCGGTTTTAAGTGTGTGACTAGTTCTACAAAAGAGGGTTACATATTTCTGAAATTAATGTGAAGACTTTCTTAAATTAATATAAACTTACAAAAATTTCGTTGTATAATTAACATAAACATCACAATTGCCTCCAGTCAAATTTGAGTCGATTACATTGTAGTTTGAGAGAAGGGGTATTTTAGTCATTTAAGTTCCCACTCGAACAAAAGGAGCTTAACGCTTTCGAGATTCTAGGGCTTTCATCAAGTTCCGATCTTTGATTCACCGGAATCAAATGGTTCTCCGGAAGCGAACTCGTGAACACTCCACTGACTCCAAACCCATCTCTTCGCCTCCCCTCAGGATCATCCATGACGACGACGACGTCTCGGGCATGGAGGCGATGCTCAGGAGGAGAAAACAACCCAGGACAACGCCAGTGTCTTCTTCCTCTAATAACAAGATGACCTGGACCAAAGACGACGAGCTCATCATCCTCGGGGTTTGTGAGGAATCATCAATCCTCTCTCTCTCTCTCTCTGTTTCATTTACTCTGTTTTTTTATAACACTCACACTCTGTTTTCTTGGGAAAAACAGAGTATTGTAGATTACGAGAAGGAGACGAAGTTGAGTCATGGATCTGACTGGGATGCGTTCTACGGATACGTCAAGGATTTTATTGAAGCGGACTTCTCCAAAAGGCAGCTTATTGATAAGATTAGGAACTTGAAGAAGAGGTTTTTGGGTAACAAGGCGAGGTGTAACGGTGAGGAAGGGCCTTCCTTTACTAGTACCGAAGACGATGAGATTTTCAAGCTTTCGATGATCATATGGGATCCAGCGAATGAAACAGAGTGTGCTTCTGCTAAGGTAAGTTTTGTGTGTTTGGTTCTGTTAAGCCAATCTCGTTGTTACTATCTCGAAATGTTATTGTGATGATTTGATAATATTAGAGGAATGCGTGATTGATCTTGGCTTGTTGTTGATTTTGGATAAAGGATGTACCTTGTGTGGATCATGAACGTGCTGATGAGAATATGGACCAAGCAAAGGTATTGAGTGTCTCCTTATTGCTATCTCTAAAACATTATTGTAAAATTTGTTGATACTAATGCTGAACTGGTCTTAAATTCTTGTTTTGAATAAGGATGCACCTAGTGTGGAGCATGAACCAGTTAATGAGAATATGGACCAAGGAAAGGTAGTGAGTACCGTTTGTTCTGTTCCATAAAGTTCCTCACTACCATGTGAAAAACATTTATAGATATTCGTAATGCATAACTGATCTTAAGTTCTTGTTTTGAATAAGGATGTGCCTTACGTGGAGCATGAACGGGTTGATGAGAATATAGACAAGGCAAAGGTAGTGAGTATTTGTTATGTTCCACTTAGCTCCCACATTACCATTTCAAAACGTTGTACAATTTTATGTTAGTAATGTGTAACTGATCTTAAGTTCTTGTTTCAAATAAGGATGTGCCTAACGTGGGGGATGAGCGGGTTGATGAGACTGTGGACCAAACAAAGGTAGTGAGTACCGCTTGTTCTTTCCACCAAACTCTTCATTACCATTTCAACACGTTACAGTAATGCGGAACTTAGCTTACATTATTTTTTAAAAATAAGGATGTGCCTTTCGTGGAGCATGAACGGGTTGATGTTGATGAGAATATGGAACAAGCAACGGTAGTGAGTGTTTGTTCTGTTTCTACCAAGCTCACCATTACCATCTCTAAGTATTATGTGAGTTTGGTATAACTCATGTCTAATGCTGTTTTAGGTTCTTGATTCGGATAAGGATACTCCTTTTGTGGAGCATGAACGAGCTAATGAGAATATGGACCTGGACCAAGAAAAGGTGCCGAGTCTTTCTTCTTTTCTTCAATCCATCTCAAACCGTTATGTAAAATGTGATGATGTTAACAATGTGTACTGATCTTGGATTCGTATTGTGAAATAGGATGTACCTTGTGTGGAGCATGAACTAGTTAACGAGAATATGGACCAAGAAGAAGCAGAGAGGGTTTGTTCTCTTCTCCCAAATCTCCTTATTACTATCACAAAACACCATCTAAAAATCTGATATTATCAATGCGGTTGCTGATCCTTGATTCTTGTTTTGAGATAAAGGCTGTTCCTTGCACGGAGGATGAACCGGTGAATAGCGTCAGTATGGAGACTAATAAAGGAGAGAAAGAGAAGAGTGATGAGGAAGAGTTTTGTGCTCTGAAGGATGCACTAACTGATAAAGAAAATAATGAGAAAGAGAATAGTGAGGAAGAGTTTTGTGCTCTGAAGGATGCATTAACTGATAAAGAAGAGAAAGAGAATAGTGAGGATGCGTTGTGTGCTCTAAAGGATACACTAACTGATAAAGAAAAGAACGAGGAAGATGGTGAGGATGAGTATTGTGCTCTGAAGGATGCACTTGAGGCGACGACATTCTTTCAAAGTATAGGTAAATATCAACAGAAGGTCCTGCTTCAGAATTTGAAAAACGTTAGAGGTCCAAGAAGAAAAGAGCTAGCTGATGAGTTGAAGGAATTGATTGAGGAGGAGATGAAACTGCGTGCCAAGAAACTGAGTTTATCCGCAAAGCTTGCAAACGCATGGGAGGAGTCTTCTTGTTGATTCCAAGAAACATTAGAAGTTTTGCTCTTTTTTTGGAACTACATGTTTCATTGATTTTTTTTTGGTGATTCAAAGCCAATCTCTTGAACTGTTAATTAGTGTGTGTACGTAAAAAAGATTGTGGCTTGTCTTTTTGTCTTTATTGCTAATCAATCGATGACTCTGTTAGTATGTTTCTGAAATGAATCCAAAACGTAGTTGCAGATGGGAGTGACTCTTGTATCAGACAGCCGGTTATTAATAAAATAAAAGATTTTAAAAGTCAGGTTCGGTTTGTGGATCGGTCTGTCCTTGAGAGTGACTGTTAAAAATCATTTAACTCCATAGTAAACGAACTCTTTTTTTTTTAACTAGCCGCCGATCTCTCTCTCTCTCTCTCTCTCTCTCTCTCTCTCTCTCTCTCTCTCTCTCTCTGTCTGTCTGTCTGTGTGAAGAATCAATGGCATTAAGAAGCTTACACGATGACTTCGTAATCCTCGTCGTGGATAACAATCAACCTCAAGAAGAAGAAGAAGATGAGTCTTCTTCTCCATGTCAAGTGGTTTCGATCTCAGCTTTGGATGTTTCATCCTGGGATTTGCCAGAGATACTCTGCTACAGAAGAGTACAAGTTCGAGCTCATCGAACTAGGCATGTCTTTTGTGTCATACACTTTCACATCGACAATATTCTTGTTTGTGTAGTAGTAACAAGTTGTAGTGATTCTTGGTTTTTCGTTTCTATATGCCAGGCTCATTCAAGAATCGTCTTACTTCCATGGTCTTCTTAGTGGAAGCTTCAGGTAAAAACTCTTATGCTTGATCTGTCTGTTTGTTTGTTAGTATGTTATGTCATTGTTTCTAGTTCGTGTTGTGTAATTGGATTTGTAACAGTGAATCAGGTTGTGATCATATTTCTGTAGAATGGAACATAGAGACTTTCTTGAATCTTACGAGGTGTATATATGATTGCGGCGTTGATGTTACATCCACTAGTTTCTTACCTCTTTTCGATGTAAACTCCTTTCTCAAAACTAATCCTCTGCTCTCTTTCTTTTCTCAAGTTACATGGTTCATTAGAGTTTAAGCTAATTGTGAAAGTCTGAGAGTGGCAATTTTATAGGCTGCACTCTATTTTGGAGTGGAGAGGCTTCTAAATAAGTGCAAGAGCTGGCTCTCGGTGTTGGCATCATCGAAGGACCCTGCATCACCAGCACTAGAATTGTCTGACCTTGTTCAGATGTGGAGTTTCGGTCTCGAGCGTGGTTAGAATCTCGAGTTTAACACTTGTTATATTAAGTTGGTTTCTCTGAATCATGATTCATTTGATGTGGGAATGTTTCTGGTGTCCTTCCAAGTACAAGCTAATGCTCATCGTGTTAGGGTATTGACATTATTATATGATATCTCTAACATATGAAGTTTGATACTTACAGATGTAGACTTTGTGCCAGATCTCTGTGCAGCCTATCTTGCAAAGAATCTCGTATGTATCTACAACTCTAGAATTGAGATGCATCTCAATGATACATGATAGAAAATGCTGGCATGTGTACTGTTATTTACTCTTGACTAATTCATCAAAAACATGTTTAGTTTGTAGAAAACAAAATTTTGTTATCTGTATATATAAATCATATTGGTGTTATGAAGTAAAGAGAATACAGTTTTGCCTTTGACAGCTAATAATCTGATCCTTGTGTCTTGTGCAGATGTTGGTGAAATCTGATGAGTATTTTGGAAATGTTCCATATGAGTTGTTGATGTGCTGCATAAAACATCCTCACCTGACTATAGACAGGTAGGTTTGTGCTTATTTGTCTATATTAAATCAAATGCAGAACACACCTTAGATTCTCACTTTTTGACCAAACTCTGACAGTGAGATGCATCTCGCTGATGCACTTCTTGTTTGGCTTGATGCCAATAAAAGACTGTTTGACTTGTCAGAGACTAGTAACAGTAACATAGTCAATTTGATGGAACAGGTAATGTTTAGGTTCTGTTACCTATGCAGAGATGAATTGAACAATTCAATACATATGTATATCTCTATTTCCTAAGCACTTTATCTTTGTAGTTTCTGGTGTATTATGTTGTAGGTCCGGTTTAGTCTTCTGCCGCTGTGGTTTATTGCAGGTAAGGTGTGTGATAGATACTTGGCTATATAGCAGAAAGTTATGAAGTTAAGCTTGTTCCTATATTTCAGAACGAAGCAAGTCTCATGGTTTCTCAACGTTTGCTGATCACAGCATTGAACTGGTTACTAAACTAACCAAAATGTCATCCAAATGCTTGGTCCATAGTCTAAGAGATGGACCCCCTGCTGATCTTAGAGTTCGGTTGACTGAATACACAGAGGTATCTATTCTTATACAAAGTCTCTGTCTTTGATTCATTTGTACTAGTACCTGAGTCCTCTGAGGCATTGTGTCATCCTGTCCAAGGGCTTCTGAGATTTTGGAGGCTATAGACAATTTAGTAAAAGTTTATATAAATTTTTTTTTAAGAAATTTTGGGGCATATATATATGTTAATTTTTCCTTTTTGGGGGTATACGCCAATGCTTCACCAGCCTATGGTCTCAGGACTGGCCATGGTTCTGCCTAATGATGCCTTTGTTCGCTGAATCAGAAACTGGACCTTTCAGGATGCACGCAGTTAAATGAAGCCATTCTGCTACTCTCAGTACTTCCTGAAACATATTGTACAAAACCCATGTGGAGAAAGAGTTTGAAAAGCTTCCTAAGTAACCCTGAAGACGACGCAAGAAACCAAGAACAATCATCTCAGACAACTCCACCAATCTCATCTTTTGAAGCGGTGGAAGAGGTTGATATCTCCAAGTGCCAGAGGCTTGATTACAATGTAACAATCAAGTGCATGTCTAAATCATTCCCATCATTGAGAAAACTGAGAGCTGCTTATCTCTTAAACATCAAAGTGTCCACAATGCTTGAACTTCTCCAGAACTTTCACAAGCTTACTGAAGTTGATTTAACAGTTGATATTGTTCCTATAATACCATGTCAAGCATCGGTGTTTTACGCAAGTCCAGGTTTAGCTCAGACTCCTCCCATCATCTCCTTAACATCCGGAAATCATATCTTTGAATCTGGCCAAGTTCATCGTTCCCTCTCGAGTATCACAAGACTAACCCTGAAGGGTAGAAGTGATTTATATGGTTAGTCTTCTTCTTGGTGCTGTTAATGTATATTAAAGTAGCTGATGCCTCGGTTTTGCATTGTAACAGATACAGATCTACGGAGCATCTCTAGGTTATGTGGTTCATTATGTTACCTGAACATAAAAGGGTGTGCACTACTCTCAGATGCATGTATAGCTTATGTTATACAGAAGTGTAAAAGCTTACACTCTCTCATAGTTTGCTACACCTCTTTCTCGGAGAACTCGGTCTTGGCACTGTGTTCTGGTACTTCTGTGACCAGTTCATTAGCATCCAATCTTCAGATGCTGCACATGAGTAAATGCGAGGGTGTGTGTATCTTCTTTTTTTTCCATTTCAATCTCTCTTTAACGTAAAATCTCATGGTTTCTAAGATTACATTTGCAGGAATGAACGAGACATCGCTTATAAACTTGATAACTCAAACACAGAAACTTAAGAGTCTTTGCTTAAGGGATACAAAAGTTTCAGACAGTGTGCTATGTGAATTCTCTGGCTCTTCCTTAGAATCACTTGATATTTCAAATACAACGGTCAGTCATTCATTCATTGAACACTTGTTTTCATTCTTAGCATCATTCAAGTGATGCACTAATGCTTGAAGCTTTCTTACAGATATCTAGCATGGTTCTTACTCGTGTCATTAGCAAAAATCACAATCTTAAAAGCGTTAAAGCCAGGGGATGTAAGAATCTGATACAATCAGAGACTGTGTTTAACTGTTTAAGCAAGGGGAGTGGACTAGAGGAGCTTGAGATTGGTTGGGGGTTTACTTATTTCTCTCTTGTGTCTCTGAGACCTGCAGTATCATCCCTACGAGCTATAAGTGTGGGTTTAGGTGCTTCCTTAGGTGAAGATGGTTTAAAACTTCTACCTTCAGAGTGTCCTTTGCTAGAGTCTATTGTTCTTTACTTTCAGGTAGTTCTGATCCTTAAGAGTTTCAAAGATGAGTGAGTGTTTGTTTAATAACCGATGGCCATGCAGGAAATATCTGACTCTGCCTTGACGAGTATAGTGACATCATTGAAGCACCTAGAGGAGCTAGCTTTGTCGTATTGTTTCGGTGACATAACACTTCAAAGTTTCAAGTTCTCTATACCGAACCTGAGGAAACTAAGGCTTGAGAGGGTAACTCGTTGGATGAGCAATGAAGATTTGTTTGTTCTCACGCAAAGCTGTCCCAACTTGACCGAGCTTTCATTAGTAGGATGTTCACACTGAAATTCAGGTACTTAGGTAAATTTTTTTATTTACTAGAGAAACAAATCATCTAACCTCTTGTTCACATTTTGTTCTGATGTTTATTTCCTCAGATTCTCAACCAATCATCTCATCTGGATGGCCTGGAATGATTTCTCTTCATCTAGAGGTTCGTTAAGACCCTTTATAGCTTATATAAATCTTCATTTCTTTATACATATTAAGGTATATTAGAAATGTTTGGGTAATAGGAATGTGGGGGAATAACAGAGAATGGTGTTGCTTCTTCTCTCTACGGCTGCGTTGCTCTTGAAGATCTTTTGCTTCGCCACAATGTGAGTTCTCTTTGATGTATCCACGCTCTCTTTAGTGCTATGATGCATCTAGAGCTTTTTTTCTTTCTATATGTTAAATTCAGGGCTCTGGGATACAGAAAAGCTTCCTTCTTGATGCTGCTTTGAAGGTATATATATTTCAGACATGGCTTTTTACATAAAGAGAGTTAGTCTGTTGTTTGTTGCTTAATTCATCTCAACAATCAGCAGTTTCCTATGCTTCGGCTCGTATCTTTAGACATGTGTGATGCAAAGGAAGGCAACTTCGATGTCCCAGAGGTAAGTAAATGAAACATTATACATCACATGGCATTTTTTAATTAAAATTAACCTAAATATCAAATCCGAAAATGCTGAAGTTTACTTAGTTGCTAGAAAACATAATAAGGAAACGTTCTTTATAGATTTGGCTTGCGGACAACATTCACGTGGGAAGACTCATCGACGTTTTTTTTTTAACTGGCAGGAGAAAGAAGAAGTTCGTTTCCTAAGCATAGTGAAAATCAGTAGATGTAAGTCTCAGAGATGCGCTCTGGGAAGAGAGCTAGCTCCAGTTCATAGAGAGACGCTTGTTATGTTTTGGAACGGCCAAAACTTCACTAATACACTGCTCAAACAAAGACTTTAGTTACATCATCACTCTACTTTAGTTGAAAGATTTTTTTTTTTCTGTAGCTCGATCATTTTAATAATGAGAAAATGTTTGTGAAATCATCGGTTAATTCAATCAGACATGAATCAAAAAGTTGTGGTAACCAAATTTAGACCGCATTCTCTAACCTCACATGTCGTATCTCTGACTTCAAACTCGAAGATTGATGATTCCCCGCAACTCACCTTTTCTTCGATCTCGAACGTGTAGAGATGCTCATTTAAAACTGGAAAACGTAGCGAGTGTATTCCAGATCGATGCCTTACACTACTGGTGGTGGTGGTGGTACCATCCTTGATGCAATAATATACATCCAACCCCTCCTTCCTCCTGTCATCACCAACCTCATTAACTACCAATAATACACAACCCATCGACGGTATAGGAGGAGGATCCGCGCCGTTCCATTTCGTCGACAGGGAACTCCCTCTGGCCTGCCAGAGGAAGTTCACGGGCATTTGTTCACCAGCTGGCAAGACCGCAAATCTACAAGTCCTTATGATCAGCTCTCTTGCTTCTTGTTTCAGTTTGAAGCAATTACCAAAGTTGGCACCAACAACATCTTCAAAAGAAGAAGAAGAGGAAGAATCTAGTCTCTCTAGGGACTCGCAGTTCTCTGCTTCTAGGTATCGTAAGGAGTCCGGAAGCTGCGGGAGAGAAACTAGCTTTGTGCATCCACTGATCACAAGTTTACGTAGACGAGACATTTCCTTTATCCACGGACCAAGTTCTCGTATCCTTTGATCGCACGCCACGTGCAGCTCCGTGATGTAGTCAAAAGCATGCGAATAAGTCTCAAGGCTTTCACTGTATGGCATAGCCAAGTGATAAAGACGAGACCATGACGTGATCGATGAAGGGATTCCTCGTATCGCGGTTCCATTGAGACTGAGACGTTGAAGGTTTGTGTATACCTCAGGAAACGTGTTCAACAAGGAGCAACCAGCGAGATCGAGTGTTCTTAGAGACTTCATGTTGATATTCACCGGAATGGCTTCTCCTCCTATCTTTGCGCAGCCTCTCAGAGTAAAGGACGACAGCTTGTGAAGGTTTCCAATAGAAGACGGGAGCGACACAAGACTCGTGCAGCCGCGGAGATCCAGTTCCGTGAGATCAGTAGTGTTCCCGATAGAGAAAGGGAGCTCCACCAAACTTGAGCAGTCACTAAGATTCAACCTCTTGAGTTTTGTAGCATTCCCAATGGAAGATGGGAGATCCACAAAACTTGAGCAACGGCTGAGAAAGAGTTCATTGAGATTAGTAGCATTCCCTATAGATGACGGGAGCTTCACCAGACTTGAACAACCGCTGAGATCCAGTTTCCAGAGATTAGTGGCTGTTGAGAGATCAGGAACCTCCTTCAGGTTTTTGGAATCCCTCAGATACATCCGCTTGAGATTTCTAATTGTCTATTACAAAAAAAAACATTATCAATACACTTTATCAAAGAGCATGTTTAATGGGGATTCTTAGCTTTTTTAATTAAAAGTTAAGAGACAGTTTCTTATATTCTGCTAAGAATCTCATCCCAAAGACCCCATTAAACATGCACTTAGATGCCATTTCAAATTGAGATTATTTTTTGTGCAATTATTATATACTTACTTGACTTCCTTCCCACAGTTTCTCAAGATTGCTTGAAGGCATGTATATTTCCACTAGGAACTCCGGACTGAAATTAGAAGGCAGGCATGTCATTGGGAATCCATCCCAATCTAGTAATCTAAGTGTCCGAGGTAAGTATTTCAGATTTTGTGGTAAGTGGTGGTGTACTCTCGGGTGAGTATCACCGATCCTTAAGAATTGGAGACTGCTCATTTTTTTGAAGGCTTTTTCATTTCTATATAGCCCACCCTCGATCTCAGAATATTCACAATCTATGCCTATGACATTTATACTACCCTGAAAAAAAAGTCACATAAGTAATTACGGTTAGTTATTAAAAAAAAAAAATTTGTACTGAGGAGAGCAGTGAAAACTTACTGGCGTGTAGGAGTTACTCAGTATTTGGCATGTCTCTCTACCATCAACTAGAAACTGACGCTGCCCAGGGCCATGAATTGATTGTTTACGAACAATTTCTCGACCCAAACGCGCTAACAAATTGGGCATCCTTATCCATCCACGGTCGACAGATATGAGAGATTTATCAGCTAAAACACGAAGACCATATTTCACATTAGAAAAATTCTCTGCTAGAAATTCTTCCATTCTTCCAATCCATTCGTCATTGAAGAAACATGCTATATAGATGAATAGATCTTTATCTTCATCGCATAAAGCATCGTAACTGAACTTCAAAATGCTCTCTATTTCTCCGTTGAGGCTACTCCATAACCTTGGTAGTTCCATTTCCCACTCATACTTGGACGACATTCCTCGGAAATAAGATCCCATAACCATTAGTCCCAGAGGGAGGTTACCGGCAAGTTGTGTAACTTTCCTAGCAAGGCTCTCAAAACCATAACACTGTGACTTTTGACCAAAAGCATACATGCAGAAGATTTTAAGAGCCTTGCCGTCAGATGGGAGACACACTTCATGTATACGGTTAATCATCCTATGTCTATGCAAAACGCTTTTATCTTGCGTTGTTATGATAATCCGACTTCCAGGACCAAACCACTGAGCTTCTTTAGCCAGTGCATGGAGCTGCATCACATGATCCACATCATCAAGAACCACAAGTATTCTTTTGTCTTTTAATCTGTCTTTTGCAACATCCAAATGACGAATATTGATATCCTGCTGGTTGAGTATTTTGGATAACATCTCTGATTGTAGCTGCAGTTGTGTGCTGTATACATCGGGACATGGTATTGGATAGCGTCTTCTGATATTCTCTATGAAGACACTAAACTGAAACTTATGAGAGTATTCTTCAAATAGAGCTCTGGCGATAGTGCTCTTACCAATTCCAGAAGGACCCCAAATCCCTAGCATCCTCACTTCATCATCAGAGTCTAGGCATAATAATTGTTCCATCTTTACCATATGAGCTCTCATCCCAACATAACCGTCCAAAACATTTGATGGCGCATTATTTAGCAGCTCTGCTGAAACATCACTGGCGATTTCTTCGATCATGTCCGCTTCATTATCCCTTATAAAGACAAAAAGATTTATGCATTTTTATATACTACTCCTTATGTATCAAAATAAGTGGTTTTCAAAGGTTTTTGAACATCGATTAAGAAATTACAAACTTTTATTCAGTTTTTTCTAGTTTTCCTAAAAATAACAATAATTACAGCTAATCCAACCTATAAAAATTATACTACAGAATATAAATGGTTAAAAACATCAAACTGCATTTAATTTTCACATAAAAACTTGAAAACATTTCTTAAAATGAAACAAAATAAAAATCTTAAAACAAGGTTTAAATTGATACGGAATGAGTAATTTTTATAGACAATAATAAAAAGAGCATAAAAGAAGAAATTATTAACCAGTTGATTGAAACGTAACCAGCAGTTGAAGCTACCTCCACCAGAGCTTGTCTCCATCTCTCAGTTTCTTCTTTGCTTCTACCCGCACAAGTCTCTCTAAAAACCTTTCCAAAATTTCCGGTAAGCTTCTTTACATGAGCCGGGTCAACGTCATAGAAAATGGGCCACACTGTTTGATCTAACTCTTGCTTGCACTTCATAATCTCAGCCAGTTCGTCAAGACACCATTTCGAAGAAGCGTAGTTCCTCGAGATCAAGACAATGGCGAACTTAGAACCTCTAATGGCACTTATGATTTCAGGACCGATGGATTCTCCTCTCTTGATCTCATTATCGATGAAGTGTGTGATTCCTTTTCTCTGAAACTCCTTCTGAATATGACTCAAAAAGTTCTTGCGGACATCTTCTCCGCGGAAGCTCGGAAAGACATCGTATGTGCAGCTATTAGATGATGATGATGATGATGATGATGATGATGATGATGATGATGATGATGATGATGATGATGATGATGATGATGATGATGATGATGATGATGATGATGATGATGATGATGATGATGATGATGATGATGATGATGATGATGATGATGATGATGATGATGATGATGATGATGATGATGATGATGATGATGATGATGATGATGATGATGATGATGATGATGATGAGGAGGGTTCTTTGTTTTCTTGATGGGATCTAAACATTTTGAAGATCACGAAGAAGCCTATTGCAGCAGAAACAACATTGGTAAGTAAAACAGAAGGATCCATTTGTGTTGTATAGATCTGTGCTCTTTGCATAGTTGAAGAAAGCGATACCTTAGCACAAAAAGAAGAACGTGAAACATTGACTCTGTTTTTTAATTTGACTGTGAAAGTTTATGGAAGCTGCCTACCAATTTTAAATTTTAAGGTAGGAGGAGGAGTGCTGTGGTCTTGGACTAGCGTCAGGCCCAAACCTGATTGAATGATAACACTAAATTTTTGGGCTTTTGTCTACATTGTTTTCAGGTCTTTGAAAGTCTATTGATTTGTTCTCACGCGAAGTTGTCCAAGCTTACACTAGTAGGATGTTCAGTTGTTCACACTTAAATTCAGGTACATCTTTTTGTACTAGGGAAACAAATCACCTGACCTCTTGTTCACCTTCTGTTTTGGTGTTTATTTTCCTCAGATTCTCAACCAATCATGTCATCTGGATGGGCTGGGATGATTTCTCTTCATCCAGAGGTTTCTTTGGACCCTTTTAGCCTATAGTCCATCCCTTCCCTAATGTAAGATGTTTTATAAATGTTTTGATGTTTCAGAATATAGATATTTTGATACTTTCAGATAAATTTAGTTTTATTGAAAACTGGTTGATTAATAATATTTTACTGCATTATTTATAAATGGTTAGTTTACTTCAAATTTATGTTAGCCGTGTTCGTTTCTTCTCCGCAGCGTCAACGAGGTGCGACAGAAATTGTTAATGATTTTCTTCTTCACTCATCGTTGGAGTGAGAAACAGAAGACGCGGCGTCTAAATAACCAAACGAATTCGGTGGTGCTGTTGACGCTAACTTTTTTAGCGACGCTACAAACGCGGCAATGATGACCGGCGACAATGGCCGAAGGCACAGTGTCACGACGCTGCGTTTAATTTTCCTTTTTTTGATTGTTAATTTTGGTCGCTTTCATTTGACGCTGCGGAGAAGAAACGAACACGGCTATTATTAATAATCTAATCTTAAGAAGGTAAATTTCTTAGTTATTGTGTTTTTAATAAGAAAACCTTATGTTATAGAACTGAAGGAGTATAAAAAAATGTTCAAAGTCATCCTCAGATCTTTTTCAGTGTTAAGGTATAGTTTATCCACAAACCGAAACCTTTTAGAGGTATGTTAACCATGTTTGGGTGATAGGAATGTGGGAGAATAACAGAGAATGTTTGTGCTCCTCTCTACGGCTGTGTTGCTCTCGAAGTTCTTTTGCTTCGCCACAACGTGTGTTCTCTTTGGCATGT
The DNA here is from genome assembly GCA_016432835.1 of Brassica nigra. NCBI lineage: Eukaryota > Viridiplantae > Streptophyta > Magnoliopsida > Brassicales > Brassicaceae > Brassica > Brassica nigra. The sequence goes on along the minus strand of CM028245.1, from coordinate 4,410,809 downwards.
CCACACTCTTTAAAAGAGTGTCTTTTTAGTGCTATGCCGCATCTTTGATGTGTCCAGCTTTTTCTGACGGTTTCAATATGTTAACTCAGGGGCTCTGGGATACAGAAAAGCTTCCTTCTTGATGCTGCTCTGAAGGTATATATATTTAAGACATTCCCTGCATGGTTTTTTTATATAAAGAGAGCTAGTCTGTTCGTTGCTTATTTCATCTCAAAAATCAGCAATTTCTATTGCTTCGGCTCGTATCTTTGGACATGCGTGATGCAAAGGAAGGCAACTTTGTTGTCCCAAATAAGAGAGAACACCTTTCTGAAGTTAAGGATCGGTTCTAGGCACAACTAGATGAAACATTCGCCTTAATCCCAAATTCTAGATATTTTAAAGATGGCATCACCCAAATTGTCGATTTAAAAAATAAATAAACTTAACCTAAAAATGTTTATGGGTTACTAAGTCTCAGATTCGGTCCTGCTGAAGTGTACTCAGTGGCTAGGAAACATAATAAGAAAATGTTCTGTGTAGCTTTAGATTGAAAACAATACCACATGGCAAGACTCGTCGATGTGTGTTAATTCTTTTGCATTGGCAGGAGAAAGAAGAAGTTCGTTTTCTAGACATAGTGAAGAACTGAAGATTAGTAGATGTAAAGTCTCAGAGATGCTCTCTGGGAAGAGAGTTAATTCCAGTGCATAGAGAGACGCTGGTTATGTTTTGGAACGGCCAAAACTTCACTAATACACTGCTCAAGTGCGAATTATATATAGTGTAATTAGTCTTTCGTTGTGGTGTTTAGATTTTTTTATCAGGAATTGATGGCGCGCCGTGAGCGTTTTTTTTTTTTACAACAATCACCATATTTATTAAACTCATTCAAAAAGATTAGCTTGAGGAGCTTACTCACATGGAGTTCGTACTTCGTAGCGTTTAATGAGAAAAAGATGTAAGTTGTGTGTGGATTCTTTTAGCGAGAAGATCCACCCTAACATTGAAAATTTACAAAATAAATGAAAATGAAGAAATTGTTTATATAATTCATAAATGCCTGAATTCATCCCATTCCAAAACAAAAATGGCCAAAACTTATTTTCATCAATAAGTTTTATAAGTCGAAGGCAATGCGATTCGAAATTCATATCATATATCCATTCTACTTATATTAGTAATTTAGTGTGCAGAGTTCCGCATGGCGCATATAAGAATGGCACATGTAAGAAGAAAGAAACTTGTTTCTTCCCAATCGTACCATGCAATCTTTTCTCTGATTACAACTCTACCAGGATACCTTCTGGCAAGTTAAATGCTGATTTATAAGAGATTGGCTATTACAATGTTGATTTCCTGGCAATTAGTACACGATCAAGATTGTTGACTTTTATAGATTTTGTGTTTGAAAGTCAACGTGGCAGTTATTATCTAGCCTGAGTTGTTTATTTTCACTAGCATTCCACGAACGTCGTCCATACCTGTGTTTATTATTGGGACCGTATATTATTAATGTACGTATGATATATGTAATGTGCAATCAAATTTTTGATTTGTTTGACAGGTCAAATCTGATGAATATGCCCTGTTATCAAAGTTATGTAACCGTCCATACAAAAGTTATGTATAAATTAATGATGCTCCAGTCACTTGTAAGGGGGAGAAGGAATAATACTCCATAAACTTCGTCATAGGTGACGTGCGTTATACAGGAGCATGTGTGTGCATGTCTTATTAAATTACAGGAGATAAAGGAAAAGACAGGCTGGATAATTCCATAATTAAGAAGAATGAGAGAAATTTTTAATTAACAAGCTTTTTATAGGGGGGTTCTAAACCTATGGATATGTATGTTTCCAAGTAAAACCAAACCATAAACTTAAACCTCTTTTTATATGTAGTACAGTAGTTTCGTTTTCATAGCTTTTTACATTCGGTAATCAGCATATTTAACCACTATAGATCAATTTATCTTTAATTTTGTTTTTCTTAAATGGGAGATGGAAACTTATTAGACATTTTAGAACTACAAACATGATTATATGATACTACCCAACGTTATTTAACTCTATAAAGTGTTAGTTACAGTTTTCACTTGTATGAATTAGAAACATATACTGAAATCTACTTGCTATTCTATTTGCTGCTGTCGAGCGAATATTGTAAAAAATATATATAAGAGAACAAGTGGTTTTTTTTCTTCTTGGTTGGTTTAAACTTTAAAGTAAAAACTATAAATTATTTCTTCCAAAGACGAGGCTGTGAATGTTCCAAAACTTGTTCGATGCGTTCAAACGTGTACAAAAACATCCAGCGAGATAGAACTTGACCAAATAAACAAAAAGACTGATCATCATTTTGTTGACCACATGCATGTATGCTCCGCTGCAGATTTCTTTAGAAAACAAGTAATGAAACATTTTGGGAACTCACTAAATCTTAAATGCTCTGAATTTGATTATTAACTACTACTGTAATTAATGATTGTGGCTATGATATCATTCATTACTATTATTGCATTAACCCCAAAAAAGATAAATTATTATTGTAGTAATAGATTGCATGGGGAATATCCAAATGAAGACTGTTGTCATGTGATGAAAATCCCTTACTTCGTGGGATGTGGTATCTCTTGCGTTGTTTCATGGACGTACGATTTTCTCATCCAACACATATGTGGTCACGTTCATTTTTATTCATTACAGAACAATGGATCTGTCTACAGGTCATATATATAAGACTTAAATTTTACTTCTGTCAAAAACTAGCTAGCCTTCGGGTTGTCACATATGGGATTACTACTCTCTTGTTATCTAAGATCACCCTATGTCATTTTGTCTTTTTATATATCAATATGAACTTTTGCAGCAATTTATAATAATCATTTTAAATACTTATACCGAAAATACACAACAAAACGAAGTTCATAATTATTGAATGTCAAATACAGATTTCATTCAGAGATTTAAATCTTCAGAAGATATGCTATGTCTCGTAGTTCATTGTATAATGAAATCATCACATGATGATTTTCATTATTTATTATTTTTGCCGTGGATTTGTAATCGCATAGTTTCCTATAAGTATAGTATCCATATATGTCCTCTTATTTGTATCCTATTACTGTTTCTCAATGAAAATCAAATTTTATGATCAATCATTGATCAACTGAATAATACCATAGTCAAACTCTGAATATATGATTCAAGAGCATTTTAAGCAAAAACCTCACTTATCTCTCGTAACGATATTTTTAAACCTAGCTTGGATAATGAACCGAATTAACTTCCAAATTACTAGATTATTAAATCGACCGTGGTTGAACCACATAAGTTAATAAACTAACAGGTTGTAATTCAATTTTAAAAAAACTAACATGTTGTAATATATAATTATATATATACTAATTTTAAAATACAAACAATAAACATAAAAACAAAACTCAAATCTTATTTTGAAGTATAATAAAAATTATTTTTCATTTTTTAGCTTTAGTTTTTATTTGACATATAAAATATCAAGAAATAATAATCAATTTTTTTTGTGATCAAAACATTAACTAACTGGAAAAATACCATAGTCAAAAAGAGAAATGTAAGCCAAGACCTTAACTATCGGGTAACTATCATATTGGTTTAGAATGCCCTTTAAAAAAAAAAAAAAAAACTATCATAGTGGTTTAGTGACCAGTATTAAAAATACAACTCTTATACAAGAATGTCGTTAAAAAAAATGAATGGTTTTACCGATCAAATTTGATTCAAACTTCCATTAAGAGTTTAAGACAATGATGTATAATCCGTCAAAAGTGGCGTTCCACAAAACAATGCATTGCTACTTAAGTCAAAAGCTCAAGGTCTGATGTTTTAAGCTTGACACCTCAATTCTATTCCTATGGAAGCAGAGAGAGCGCATCTCAGGTCATGTTTTTACAGTTATCAGCTAACAAAAATGCACTATCGGACAACAGTTTATTAAATACGCTATGCTATATTAATCAGAAATAGTGCTAACCAAAAAAAATATCAAACGTAATGTGGAAAACTATAAAAGATTTGCCAAGTGCATCTGCCGTCCAAGGAAGATGAACTTAGGTTACTGCCATCATTTTGAGGTGGTGAAAAGGCTATAATAGCATATTAGATTTTGATCCACGTTTTCAAAACACGAAATATTTTGTGATAAAAATTTCATTAACAATATTTCAAATGTTTTATTAATTTGAAAGGATTTTTTTTTTTGCATTTAAATCAGCATTTTTATACCCGATCCGGACCAATGGTCAAACCGCTAAACCTAGTGATCTGATATGTATATGTTTAAGTTTTAAAAATTACTGATTACCCAATAAAACCTGCAAAAAAGTCCGTTAAACCCGAAGCTAACCAATTGAAATGATGAGTAACCGATACGTAATCAAATTTGATTTAATAAATCAATATAAAAATTTATTTTATTTATTTCACTAAATAATGATATATCAGTTAATGAAATGTATATAATTCATTATACAATATGTAGGAATAAAATTAGTTTTAAAGTTTTATCTATTAATAATATAGATTCTCAAAAATAAATTTTTACAATTTGTTAAGATTGGATTCTAGAAAGCAAATATTCTCGATGTGTATTACTAAAATTTTAAACAAAAAATAAAGAATTCTTCAAATACTAGATAAGTGGACATCATTAGGTATGCAAAACATTGTGGTGAATAAAGAATAATAAAAGGGATATATAGGCACAAAAAAATTTTGGTAAAACATTTTAATATATAAAATGGAAAGGTAATAAGAATAATAAAAAACACTCTCTCCCTTTCATATTATTTGTCGTTTTAAACTTCTATACATAGATTAAGAAAACACTTAATTTTGTATATTTTTAATATAAAACACCATTCCCTATACAGCTAACCATATTTCAACCAATAGAAAAATAAATAAAAGGTTAAAAGTAATAAAATTTTGCCTAGAAACTCTAAAACGACACTTATTTTGTGACAAAAAATTTTCTCTACAGCGACAAATAATTTGAAACGGATAGAGTATATGATTACGAAAATTATGTTGCATTAAAGATTCAGTATTTGTTAGGAAACATAAATGGGGTACAAAATGGTTTCCAATAATGTTTATTGAGAATATTTATTTGATTACTTTAAATAAATAATATTGATATTAAATTTAAATAGTAGTGACATGACTTTGTAAATAACTCTAAAAAGTAAAAGAGAATTAAAAGATTTTGCTTTAATAGTATAGATTTTTATTTGAAAATTTAAGCAACTTATTTTGATTCTTAAACACTATTTCTAGTTTCATGCTATATATTTTTAGTTCAACAGATACTAATCATATCATATTTATCATATCATATTGTCATATCTTACTAACTAAAAGTTATGATTTTACCGTTATATATTATTAATACCATAAACTCGCATTGTTATTTTATTTTACTTTTAAATGTTCCATCATTTATGACATTGAATACTATTTTCTTACTGTTTTGTGTCACTAATTTTTTTTTTCTTTTCTAACTATTTTGTCACATGATTATTTCATGTTGAGTGGTAGTTCAAGAATATAAATGTTGTTTGAAAATTCCTAATAATAATCAAATGGTGTACGCAAAGGCTTTGATTGTTTTTATTTGACTTTAGTTTATTTTTCAGCTTATTTTGATTAATGACATAATCACGTACGTAAATCACCACGGATATTGCAAACACGTTCAATCCGTATATATTGACATATTTGATTCGGACCATAATTAAAAGACCAGTACAGAAAATTAAACAATTATCACCTAATTGTAAAGTTTTTGTAATCAATTTTCAGCTTATTTTGATTAATGACATAAGCACGTACGTAAATCACCACGGATATTGCAAACACGTTCAATCCGTATATATTGACATATTTGTTTCGGACCATAATTAAAAGACCAGTACAGAAAATTAAACAATTATCACCTAATTGTAAAGTTTTTGTAATCAATTATCACCGTCACGGATCACCATTGATGGAAAATGCAATGAAATGTGGACACATACATAATGAGATGTGATATGTCCGCAGTGATAATGTTTATCACAAAGTCACAAACAGATTATGGTAGCCATCGCATAATTAGTAGTGTCGTTTACTCTTTAATATTTTTATAATCCTATTATAAATAAAAGATCAGAACATTCATGATGAAAAATAATCTCGTACGATGCTTTAAAATTACATCAAACGATTCCTCAAAACCATTTCACAAAAAAACAATTATATATCTACACCACAAAAGTCCATCCTTACAGCTTTTACTTTTATTTCTATTTTTTTATAAACTTTTTTTTTGCATAATATTAATTATAAACGTGTCAAGAGTGATGGGAAAATGCTACATTTAGGTCAGAGTTTTATATAGTTATTATAAATCTAGTGAAATCCATAAAATCCAAATTTTTATTTCATTTTTTCTCCAACTTTTCATTATTATTTATTATATTTATTAATAATTAAATAAAGATCATTTCTACTATTTTTATTCATAAATTTCTCTAAATTTTACTAATGTTAATACTCCATATCTTTAAAATAATGCATACTTATAAATTTTCACACATATTAAATTTTAGTTATATATATATATATATTTGTTATTATCTATTTTTTATAATTTCAAACTATTAAAAAATTAACAAATATGCAGCTTTATAAGAAAAGAGGGATTATAATAGAAAATAAAAATACTCGGAAATAAAGTCGCAAATAGTTTCACTTCCAATTAATATTTTATAATATCTGAAGTCCTGTATAACACAGATCATTATAGTATTCTTTTATTACTATCCCCATCTATAAATTCAATCTTGAAAAAGAAATGTAAAATAGAGAAAGTTCACAAAACTTCACAGTTCACCCGCCTCTTCTCTCTTCTCTCAAAGTTTCTCTCTCCGTTTTAATGCCGGACGGAAACGAATCGGCCTGAGATTTCGGATCTCAACAGAACCATTCTCCACCTCCTTTACTCACGACTCAAACCACACACGACTACTCAACAACAGTCTCGGCGATGCTAGGAAGAGACGAAGATCTGGTCCGAACCATGAGCGGGAGAGGGAGTTTAGGCTCCACAAGTCACCGGAGTATGCCCGGAGCTTCCAAAAGCTTCAGAGACGTGTTCTCTCCTCCGGCGGCGGACGAGGTTTTCGGGAGTAGCAAACGTAGGGAGGACGATGACGTGGAGCTCCGGTGGGCGGCGATAGAGAGGTTGCCGACGTTCGATAGGCTAAGGAAAGGGATGTTGCCGCAAGAAACGACGGTTAACGGGAAGGGTAGGCTTGAGGAGGTTGACTTAACGAATCTAGCACCTAAGGAGAAGAAACATCTCATGGAGATGATCTTTAAGTTCGTTGAAGAAGATAACGAGAAGTTTCTCCGTCGGTTGAGAGAAAGAACAGACAGGTTTTTTTTTTTTTGAATCGTTGTTATTATTACATAACAACTTTATTACAAATCTCAAGTCTTTTGTCTTTTGTCTGAAAATTTTGGAATCTTTTTTTTTTTAAATTAAAAAACAGAGTGGGAATCGAGGTTCCGAAGATTGAAGTAAGATATGAGAACATATCAGTGGAAGGAGATGTGCGTAGCGCAAGCAGAGCTCTTCCTACTCTCTTTAACGTCACTTTGAATACACTCGAGGTTCTTACTTTATCTTGTTCAATGTCTTTGAGGAAAACAAAGATCTAAAAGTTTCAGTAAAAAACAAAGCTGTTTGGGGGGAAACTGGTTCAAGAACAATATAAAGAGAGAAACGGGGCGAACAAAGACGTTTTATAGATCTGAGGTAAGTGTTTACAAACGGATGGAAAGAGTGACGAAATAGTCGGAGAAGTACAAGGCGGCGAGTATCTATGAACTTATTAGAAACCCTAGATCTAGCCGCTCAAGCGAGTGTGTAAAGTCTGAATCCCCTTTCTCCATGCTGCCTTCCTTCCTTTTATAGGTTGTCTTGTCGTTCGCCCTAACTCGTCTTGGTCCTTGCTGGGCTTTTCTACTAAACGGGCTTTAGAGTCGGCCTACTAGAACGTCTTCGTCTGTCGGTTCCAAATAAGCCATTTTAGCCGCGTGGCTAGAGGTGCTCTGAAGCCGAGCTGTCCCTTTCTTCTTTGAGGGTTGAGTAGACCGTCTTGGCGAGTTAGGCTTCCATATTTGATAGGCCTTGCGAAGGGATGCAATCCATCTCCTACAAAAGCCTAACTTTACGGCTTGCTTCTTGGACATAAATGTTTCCCTTTTTGGGGATGAAACCTTGCTGGTCCAAAATTAGAATATTTTTTTTAAAAAGCAAATTTTATGTGTGTATATGTTAAAACTTTTTGAAACTAATGATGACTTTGAAATAAGATATTCATTTGGTTGGCCTACTTGCTTCTTTTCTTACTTTTTATTTTTTTGTTGGTTGATTTTGAAGTTTTACTTCTGTTATTTTGTAAATATAGAGCATTCTTGGAATGTGCCACCTCCTTCCATCTAAAAAGAGGAAGATTCAGATACTTAAAGATATCAGTGGCATTGTCAAACCCTCACGGTAAATATTAAAGAAAAATGCTACAAGATGGTCTTTGCTATATTATAATTGAAAAGTTTTAGAAAAAGAAGATTAAATAAGTTACATTGTTTATTGAAATTTCACAGGATGACCTTACTACTTGGTCCACCAAGTTCAGGGAAAACAACTCTTTTACAAGTTTTGGCTGGAAAGCTTGATGACACTCTCCAGGTTTGTTCTCTATCATATATAAATGTGTGTGCTTATTGTCTTTGAGTTAACATTGGTAGTGGTAAACAGATGTCTGGGAAGATAACTTACTGTGGTCATGAGTTCCGAGAGTTTGTTCCTCAAAAGACGTGTGCATACATTAGCCAGCATGACCTTCACTTTGGAGAAATGACGGTAAGAGAGACGCTGGATTTTTCTGGACGATGTCTGGGTGTTGGGACAAGGTACCAGTTGCTCACTGAGCTCTCAAGGAGGGAGAGAGAAGCTGGTATAAAGCCAGACCCTGAGATTGATGCATTCATGAAATCTATTGCCATATCAGGGCAAGAAACTAGTTTGGTTACTGATTATGTACTTAAGGTACAGCTTCTCTTGCTGTCTTTTTAGTACTAACAAAGTTTTTTGAAAATAGTAATTTGTGCTCATCTTTTGTAAATGCTAATTTTTCAGATACTTGGTCTTGACATTTGCGCTGATATACTTGTTGGTGATGTGATGAGACGAGGTGTATCTGGTGGACAAAGGAAGCGTCTAACAACAGGTAAAACTTTGAAAGCATTACATATGTTCACTTTTGATATCATCACAATGTCCATAACTTGGATGACTCTTGTCTAAACTGAGCAGGAGAGATGTTGGTAGGACCAGCAACAGCTCTTTTCATGGATGAGATATCAACAGGGTTGGATAGTTCCACAACATTCCAAATCTGCAAGTTCATGAGGCAACTAGTTCATATCTCAGATGTTACAATGATCATCTCTCTTCTGCAACCTGCACCAGAGACATTCGAGCTTTTCGACGACATCATCCTGCTCTCAGAGGGCCAAATTGTCTACCAGGGTCCAAGAGACAACGTTCTTGAGTTCTTTGAGTACATGGGGTTCCAATGTCCAGAGAGAAAAGGTGTTGCAGACTTTCTGCAAGAAGTCACCTCTATGAAGGACCAAGAACAGTACTGGAACAGAAGAGAACAACCTTACAGCTATGTCTCAGTGAGTGATTTCTCAAGCGGCTTCAAATCTTTTCACACCGGACAACAACTCGCTTCAGAGATCAGGACACCTTATGACAAATCTAAAACCCATCCTGCTGCGTTAGTGACAGAAAAGTATGGTATTACAAACTGGGAGCTGTTCAAGGCATGTTTTGACAGAGAATGGCTGCTTATGAAACGCAACTCCTTTGTCTACGTGTTCAAGACCGTCCAGATTACAATCATGTCTTTGATTACCATGACGGTATATCTCAGGACAGAGATGCATGTAGGCACGGTGCAAGATGGTCAAAAGTTTTATGGTGCTTTATTCTTCAGCTTGATCAATGTGATGTTTAATGGTATGGCTGAACTAGCATTCACAGTGATGAGGCTTCCAGTTTTCTACAAGCAGAGGGACTTCTTGTTCTATCCTCCATGGGCTTTTGCCTTACCAGCTTGGCTTCTAAAGATTCCATTGTCTCTTATTGAGTCTGGAATATGGATTGCTCTTACATACTACACTATTGGTTTTGCTCCTGCTGCTTCCAGGTACATTTTCTTATGAATACCAACTTAGGAAACCTTCTTTATATTCTCTTGAACTAACCAAAGTTGTGTCCATTTAGGTTTTTCCGACAGTTGCTGGCATACTTCTGTGTCAATCAGATGGCACTTTCCTTGTTTAGATTCCTTGGAGCTGTTGGAAGAACAGAAGTTGTCTCCAACTCGGTTGGTACCTTCACATTGCTCATTGTGTTTACTCTTGGAGGCTTCATTATTGCTAAAGGTTAGCAAAAAGAAACTATAGTCCACTCTCTATGAGGTTTATTATATGACACCATATTTAATATTCGTTTTTTTCACAGATGATATCCCACCATGGATGACTTGGGCCTATTATATATCTCCTATGATGTATGGACAGACTGCTATTGTTATGAATGAGTTTCTTGATGAGAGATGGGGAGCAGTAAGTTTTCCACCAAGTCCTCATTTGCTTGGCTTCTATTTGCCTATTCTGATGCAAAAAAAAAAACTTGGTTGCTTACATGTTACAGCCCAACACCGATACCCGCATCAAAGCGAAAACAGTTGGAGAAGTCCTTCTGAAGAGCAGGGGATTCTTTACAGAGCCATACTGGTTTTGGATCTGTATTGTAGCGCTTCTTGGTTTCTCTTTGTTGTTCAATCTCTTTTACATCATAGCCTTGATGTATTTGAACCGTAAGTGCTCTTACTTCCAAAAAAAAAAATTTGGCTATTCCAATCATTTTGTAGCTGACAAGATATGTTTCTTTCCAGCTCTTGGTGACTCCAAAGCTACAGTTGTGGAAGAAGGTAAAGACAAACATAAAGGGAATAGCCGTGGAACAGAAGGTGAACTCTTTTACTTCACACTAATGTATGTACATCATGTTTCTGACTCTTGTTTGAAGCTGCAGGTTCTATTGTGGAACTCAGTAACCGTTCAAGTAGTGGACCAAAGAGAGGAATGGTTTTACCTTTCCAACCACTTTCTCTTGCATTCCAAAATGTGAACTACTACGTGGACATGCCTGCAGTAAGTCTCATACATCTTTCTCTATGTTAAGACTTCACCAAATTGAGTTTCATTCATTGTTTTTGTCTAAAAATTGCAGGAAATGAAGGCTCAGGGGGTTGAAGGGGACCGTCTGCAGCTACTAAGAGACGTTGGTGGAGCTTTCAGACCAGGCGTATTGACTGCATTGGTGGGTGTGAGTGGTGCAGGTAAGACAACCTTAATGGATGTCTTGGCTGGAAGGAAAACAGGAGGATACGTCGAAGGGAGTATTAGCATATCTGGCTACCCAAAGAACCAATCAACATTTGCTAGAGTCTCTGGTTACTGTGAACAGAATGATATCCATTCTCCACATGTTACCGTTTATGAATCCCTCATCTACTCAGCCTGGCTTCGCCTCTCCGCAGATATAGATGCCAAAACAAGAGAGGTAAGTGATTACTAATCACAAAGTGTCATTGTTGTCTCATTATAAAAGTAGTAACCTGTTTTGCCTTTTCATGTGATTGATAGATGTTTGTTGAAGAAGTGATGGAGTTGGTTGAGCTTAAACCCCTTAGAAACTCTATAGTTGGGCTTCCAGGAGTTGATGGTCTTTCAACAGAGCAGAGGAAGAGGCTTACTATTGCGGTTGAACTGGTAGCTAACCCTTCTATAATCTTCATGGACGAGCCTACATCTGGTCTTGATGCAAGAGCTGCTGCCATTGTTATGCGTACCGTTAGAAACACCGTCGATACAGGAAGAACTGTTGTTTGTACCATTCACCAGCCTAGCATTGACATTTTCGAGTCCTTTGATGAGGTTTGGACTCATACTGTTTGGTCACATGTAAACTGTTGCATAATGAAACTAATGGATGGCCTTTGGTTTAATGCAGCTTCTGTTGATGAAGCGTGGAGGCCAAGTTATATATGCTGGAAGTCTAGGACATCACTCACAAAAACTCGTTGAATACTTTGAGGTGGATCATCTTGTCTTTTTCCCTCCCTTAGTTATAGAGATTTGGATATCCACTGAAGTAACCAAACCAAAGTAAAAAAAAAAAAAATCGTTAGGTGGTAGTTAGGAACTAGTGTCTAAGCAGGCACCACTAAACCAATTTTTAAATAGATGGACGGTTAGGTGTCACCTATACCGATTTTAAGAACATTTAAATAAACTAAAAGCTTTGTTTTGTAGGGTGTTGAAGGGGTTCCAAAGATCAAGGACGGATACAATCCTGCGACATGGATGCTTGACGTCACTACTCCTTCAATGGAGTCACAAATGGGTTTGGACTTTGCTCAACTATTCACCAACTCCTCTCTTTATCGGTATGTTAAAGGAAAACGTTACTACTAGTGTTAGACCACCAGAGTGTTACTTACACTGTCCTAATCTGAACTTTGATGTCTACTTCAGGAGAAATCAGGAACTCATCAAAGAGCTCAGCACGCCACCACCAGGATCTGAAGATCTCTACTTCAGAACTAAGTACTCGCAATCGTTTTTGACTCAAACCAAAGCTTGCTTCTGGAAACAGTACTGGTCTAACTGGAGATACCCTCAGTACAATGCCATACGGTTTCTCATGACAATAGTCATTGGCGTCATGTTTGGTTTGATTTTCTGGCAAACAGGAACGAAAATGTAAGTTCCCTTTTATTAAACTATCTCATCATCTTTATCAAAACGTGACTGATTCATCCCAAAACCAAAAACAGTGAGAAAGAGCAAGACCTGAATAACTTCTTTGGAGCCATGTACGCTGCGGTACTGTTCCTAGGCGCCACCAACGCTGCAACAGTTCAACCAGCAATAGCCATTGAGAGAACTGTGTTCTACCGTGAGAAAGCTGCTGGAATGTACTCAGCCATCCCCTATGCAATCTCTCAGGTTAACCATTCTTTAACACTCTTGTCTTATGTTTATATCTTAAACTATGGTTAGACCACAATGAGAACTCAAAAGGTTTAAAATTGGCGCAGGTGGCTGTGGAAATCATGTACAACACGATACAAACAGGAGTTTACACACTAATCCTTTACTCCATGATTGGATATGACTGGACTGTGGTCAAGTTTCTGTGGTTCTACTACTACATGTTAACAAGCTTCATCTACTTCACACTATACGGTATGATGCTTGTAGCCTTGACACCAAACTATCAAATCGCTGGGATCTGCATGTCCTTCTTCCTCAGTCTCTGGAATCTATTCTCCGGCTTCCTCATCCCAAGACCGGTAACATTCTTCATCAACTTACACCAATCAATATCCTTTAACAAATGACAAAAAAATTCCATATAAAAACATAAATTATTATATATTAATAATGTTTGAATAAAACATAAACAATAGTGTTATAAAATTACACAATATATATCACTAAACTATTATTTAAATTTTTTGGTAAAACTAAATAGAGACATAATCAAAATAGTGTAGCTAACTTTTTTAAGTTTTGGTACGTAGCAAATACCGATATGGTGGAGATGGTACTACTGGGCAACACCAGTGGCTTGGACGTTGTACGGAATCATAACATCTCAAGTAGGAGACCAAGATTCGATGGTGCATATAACTGGTGTAGGAGAGACGAGTCTGAAAACGTTGCTGAAAGTTGGGTTCGGGTTCGAACATGACTTCTTACCAGTTGTAGCTGCTGTCCATATCGGATGGATACTGCTCTTTGTCTTTGTCTTCGCTTATGGAATCAAGTTCCTCAACTTTCAAAGAAGGTGATGAAGGAGAAGGAGAAGGAGAAGAAGAATCTTTGTAGCATAGTAGTGTTTTGGAAGTGGTTGAATTCATGTAAATTTTCTTATTTTATTATATTGGTTTTTATTTGGTCAGTAATAACAGCTTACGTTACCAAATTATACTTTTGACATGGAATATTATTTTTCTTCTTTCAAAACTATGTACTACGTTCTATATTCTCTAATGGTTCTCATGATACTTGTGTAAGTTCTACTTTTGGTTAAAAGATGCAAATGAAGAAGAACCAACGCCGCTTCCTTCTCTCTCAGGAAGGACACTCGTTCCTCTGGTACTGCTCCATATCCATCTTGTCTTTCATTCCTTTAATCTCCGTGTGTCTCGAGATTGGTGGTTTTCCTGGAATCAATTGTGTGGATTTCATTTAGGGTTCATTGCACTCGCTTGAAGGATGCATTGTTATTGTGTGTTATGTGATTTGGTTATATGAATTAGTATAGAGGAAGTTTAATAGATGATGGAGGGATGATACGTTATACATGCTCGTCTCTAGAAATTTTTGTGATGTGATGTTAGAATTAGAAACTATAGTTTAGTGGACTAGATTCTTCAATTCGTTGGTCTTTCTATCATGTTTATTAATAAGCTATGTTTGTTCAGAATCTAGAAGTTTGATCATTGTAGAAGTCCAGTCCTGATTATTATTTGTCTTTTTTTTTGTTTGCCATGGACTGTGCTAATATCTAAGGGAGGTGTTTTGCTCGGAGGCCCATCTTCTGATTCTTAATCTTCTTCTCTAGCTACAACTTCCTCTGAGAAGCTTGGTGGCCATCAGAACGATGTTAGCTCTTCCGCTGTCACTGGTCATGTAGAATCTCTGGAAACTGTCTCCCAAGATACTTACTACTCAGGTTTGTACTTACATTCTCTTTGCGTTTACATGCTCATGATAGAATACGTTTCCCCCTCTAACTCTTCTCAAATGCTTGTTATTAGGTCTATCTTATGCTGGTGAACGATATGATTCATGGGCTGAGGCTATTGTTGTCAGCGAAGATGTAAGTCATATGCATTTTCGTTTTGTCAATGCTAAAGTATCTTAGATACCATGGACTGCAAGAGTTTGATAGGGGGATGCAACATCTCGAGGAGAAGTAGTATGGTTTCATAACTTCAGAGCATCAGTACATCATATCTCGTAAGGATGAAGGAAGGAGACAGTCATTGGGTTTGAGAGAGGTGAACTTGGTCTTTTGTCTTTAACTTCCACTGGACCAATATTTACTCTGACTAGAGTGTTGGTTGCTCTGTTCCCGGAAAGTAGAAAGATCGTTTTGGACTCTGATGATTCTTTATTAGGTGGCTTCAATCGGCTACATGACAGCTGAGCTCTCCACCTCTGTAAAGCTCATTTAACTAAACCGGCTGTGTTATGGACACTTGCTTAGTTTCAGAGACATAAATCTTTTGAGAGAACTGTTACAAATACAGGGGACATGTTAAGAGAAAGGAAAGACATAAATAAGAACCCAAAAACAAAACAGTAAATAATCCGCATTGTTGTGTTGGTTGTACATTGTTCAATGAAAGGCTTGTGTCGTAACACCGAGCTGATGGAGAACACTGGTAGGGGAAGTCGAGGAGGAAGATCTCAGGGCTTCGGCCAACGGTCCGCCCATGTGGTGGTTGTTGTGATGAGACCCTCCACCGCTCCACCAGCTGCTCATGTTTTGCTGGTCCCTCCCACTGTTATTATTGGTCCTAGCTTCTTCCTCTTCGTTGCCAGTGGACAGCTTCAGAGAGACGTCCGAGGAAGAGTTTCCGGGCATGGAGATGGAGAGACAAGTAGCTGAGGTCATAGGGCTTGAACTGTTGTCGACTTCAGAACGAGGCCAGTCGTCAAAGAAGTGCCTTAAAGTGTGGCCTCCGTCTGATGTGTTGTTGCCGAATCCATTATGAGACTCGTACGGCCTCTTGTTTTCTTGCTTCATCTCTGAACAACTGTCAACAGAATCCACATCTCAAAACCAATAAAGAAAAAAAACAAAGCACAAAGCAAAATAAAGTAAACAACAACATAGATGGAACCCTTTTAAAATGTTTTTAGGACTTAAAAGCACCTTTCAAATGCAAGTTTTCAAGAATTCAAGAATTGATTATGTAAGTTCATATATATTTATTAATGAGTTTTGTAACAATGTGATGTGCGTGTGTGTGTGGATAGGGGAGGTGGGTGCAGAAGAATCTAAAGAGCTTTAACTTTTTCTGCAAGATATGAGACATATATGGGTCAG
This sequence comes from Brassica nigra, assembly GCA_016432835.1. Taxonomy (NCBI): domain Eukaryota; kingdom Viridiplantae; phylum Streptophyta; class Magnoliopsida; order Brassicales; family Brassicaceae; genus Brassica; species Brassica nigra. The sequence continues at coordinate 4,394,531 of CM028245.1, read as the reverse complement.
CTTTCACTAAGGTCCTACCATTCTCCTTTGTTCTGTACCTAATGCCTCTCTCTCTCTCTCTCTCTTTCTATTTTTTCTCTGTTTGAAAAGTCTTAACAGCTAGCTTCAAATAATAGATTCTATCAAATCCAATGTCATCATCATTATCTCTCAAGCCAACTAACAAACAAAAACCCTAAAATTGATAAGGATGTCTCTCACTTTCCAACATTACCCCTCTCTCCACAACAACAACAACACTTCACATTCAGAACAAACAAACCTAAGTAGTGTATCATCAGTAGCCATAGTTATTAGCTAAACACCTGAATCAATCTTGCTTTACACTTTAAATCTTTTGCAGATAAAGATTTGGACTCATTATCATTCAAAACAAACTATCTGAAGTCTTTATTATATGTTTAATGTTTTGACCAACAAGAACAACAACTCCAACAGACAAGAAAAAACAGTGTCTTATTATTACCTTTGACTAAGGTTGAGAAGTTCAGATGAAGAGTTGGATGAGCCAGAGAAGAAGAAACAAGGAGATCCTCCTTGACCCACTTCCTCACCACCTCCAAAAGCAAACGAAGTTGTTGTTGCAGCAGGTGCGGCAGCAGCAGCAGCCATGGTAGTTGTGGTGGTATTGGCGATAGGAGTTTCCACAGGCTTTCTTGAACGGTTGCGGCCACGGTGCATGTGGCGCTCGCAATACTTGTGGCCAGCGAAGACGTCCCTTGAGCATCTCCACTTCTTACCATCCGTTCTCCTGCATCTCCCTGGCTCAGGATCCATTGCCCCCCTCCCCAAATACCCTGTTTTCCCACATCACAGATCAGATCAAGAACACAAACTACATCAGACAAGAGCAAGAACCCATCACATGCTTGTTCAAGATTTGCAAAAACAAGATAATTCTAAATCAATAGTCTGAATCTCGGGAACACAACTCCAACAGCACAAACACACATGCATCCTATTAATAAAATAAATTTAACTTTCTCTTCAAACAAGGAGAAGTGATTAAAAAAAGATGACATGAAACCAAGAAAGGAGAGAGATCTGGACTCACAAGCAGGCTGGTAATGAGGGAGGTGTTGGTGAAGGAAGTAGGAAGGAGATAGATGAAGAAGACTTTTCTTGATGGGTAAAAGAAGCTCCTGAGGAACAGCAGCTCCAGCCAACATGTACCTGTAGATCAGTGCTTGTAGTTCAAGCTCTTGCCACTGTGCCCAGCTAAAGAAGCTCCCCATCTCTACAATAAAGAATAAGACAGAACCCACATCAAAATCAACAACACTCATATCATAATATTGACTGAAAGTTCATCTCTAAGTTTCAGAAAGACTCACTGGGGAACCTGGCAGAAGAATCATGAGACAGAGAGGAGAGTTTGGAAGGTGTAGGATCAGGGGTAAAGAGTGGAAGAGCAGTAGAAGCTGCAGTTTGGGATTGGAACTGATCAAAAACATGCTTTGGTATCTTAGCTGCAGAAGGCTGTTCTTCTGGCTCTGTCTGCTGCTGCTGCTGGCTTCTCCACTGTTTCAGTTGCAAATCCATGGGAGAGAGAGAGTGTTGGCTGCTTTTGAGATTATTGGTGTTTAAACCTTTTTGTATTGTCTTCCAGGGTGTGATTCAATAGCCTATGTGCAACAAACAGCAAAGTCTTGTTGGGGCTGTGACTAGCAAAAGAAGAAAAGAACAACTTTTTTCCTCTCAGCTTTGTTCTTTGTAGTCAGTTTCTGTATATCTGAGCTTCTTCTGCACAGAGAGAGAGAGAGAGAGAAGGGGAAAGAGGTTTTTATTAGAGGACTTGAGAGAAAGAAGACAGTGAGACAAGACATATGGGGGAGAAAAACTATACAGTAAACTAAGAATATAACTTTATCAATTGGGTTCATAAATCTTCATTAATCTCATATTACTATATAGTTTCTACATTAAAGAAGTCAGAAAACACAGAAAGAACCACACTGCAAGATGAAGATGGAGAGCTAATAACCTGCAGTTTTTCTGTCTCTCTGCCTTGGAAATACCACTTGCATAATTATCTCCCATTTAATAATTAGTATTCTCTCCTTTTAATATAGGTTAGATTACACAAAATAATAGTGTCATTAATGAGATATCTGATAGAAATAAAGTGATTTTGTTCAGAGATTATTTAAATGAGTGAGCGTTACGTCAGATATAATTTGCAATTGCATTGGTGACGACTGACGACAAACCGAACTACTTTAAATTTGAGTTACTAAAATTGCCTAAATTCGTATTTAATCATACGAAACTGAATGTACTTTCCACTCTCTGTATTTTGACCTTTAAATTGTGTAGTACCCTCTCGTCCCTGTTTCCTATCCACAGATCTAGACTCTAGATTGTTAAAAAATAAAAATAAAAGATCTCACCGACTGAAAATTAACTTTTGGACGATGTATTGTAGTAGAAAAAAAAATTGGGTGGTATTGGATGGCATCGAACGTAATAACATGCAAATACTTGGTGAAATACTATACCAAAAATTCACTTCTTTAGACCATCTTTACGAGATGGTATCATTGTCACATCTATACAAAACAAATTTGAAAGGAAATCGTATGTTATTAAATAAAAATGGATCTCTATCTATTTGGCTAATCTCAAACACCAAATCTCTAAAATAATGGTTGAACAAGAGTATATTTAGATTGATCCAGTGATAAATTTATTACTGAAAAACCTTATATGTTAGATCGATCAGGTATCGTAGGATACATAGACGTGTTCTTAGGTGATATTAGATCGTTTCATTTTAACTCTAGTTTAAACTATCTAGATCAAAATCGTGTGTATTTATTTGTTGGTTAATGACAAATTTTATGTTGAGCCAAAAAAAACAGATATGTTATAGCCAACTCTTTTTTCTTTGCGGATCCAAGCAAAGTATCTTCACTGTAAAGCCATGTCCTTGTATGGACTTTGAAAACTCCAACCAAATCACTTGTTAAACTTTTATCTACTTTGTTCAAAGTCCATGATCACCACTCTATTCAATAAGAATGCTTCACACTAACCTATGTAAATTATGTAAGTTACTACTCTTTATGAAGCCCAAAATAAATCAAGTTACTCTTTATGCAGTTACCATTTTTGGAACCAAAACCAACATTGTAGGTTAAAAGTTTGGCAAAGTTTTGGTTCATTTTGTTGTTTGGTTTGTCAACGGTTTGATTTTGTTTTCTATATACAATTCAATTTTTTGGGGGTTGGTTTAGGTTTTACAGTCGGTTCGAGTCAATAATAATGAGAAAAGTGAAGAAGACGCAGGTGGCTGTGTCAGAAAACTCAGAAGTGAGAAAAAAGCATAAAAGTGAGTAGTAAACAAGTGGGTGGTGAGGGTTCTCTATATTGCTGGGACTCATCTTTGATTTGACTACTCATAGTACTCTTTTTCATTTTTACCCCCTCGTTTCTCTACTTTTTACCTGTTTAACCTCGAAAATCTTTCAATATCACTTCCCTCCACCCAAAAAATATAAAATTATTCACTAATTCATATGCCGAACGTCGTTCATTGTGGTTTGTTTTTCAATTAGTTTCTATCGTTCATTCTTTAGGGTTTATTCTATATTTTCCCATCTTTTTTTTTTGCTAAAATATTTTCCCATCTTACGGTCTCTCTTTTTTTTTTTTTTTTCTTACGGTCTTCTTATTATGGTGCAAACAAAGATCTTTCAACTCTAAAAAGAAAAATACGCTAATGTAATATCGTCTATGTAAGTTAAGAGGTAACAAACATAATCAATCAATATTTTTCTCTCTGGAAAAAAAAACTCAACGGATTAAAAAAGTTCGGGAAGAGTAAGTACTATCTTCTCTTTTTACTATCTTCTCTTTTAACGTCGGCAAGAGAAGAGACGTTTGCATGTCAATGCTTTGGTTTAAATCTATTGATTTCAGAAATTGGTATATACTAAATTAAAATTGACAAAACGAATTATTGTTATATCTGAAAACGAAATCGTAATATATAAAACTTTGAGGAACAAGGACACAGAATAAGAAGGAAGAGGCAGGAGGGCGAGAGTTCACATGTTCAAGAGAAGACAAATACGTTTCCTGACACAATCTGTCAGAACCTATCTTTAATATATTTTTTTTCGTTTTGCTGTATAAGAAAGAAACGTATATTATTATTATGTTGATAAATTGATATTATAAAAACAGAAGGGTCCGAGTCAGTCCACGATGGTCCTACTTTTTTCTTTGGACATAAGTTTTTTTTAATTATTTTTGTAGTAAAAGGCAAGTCACGCCGGCACGCGAGGTCTCACGTGATCCCACGTGCTTTATTATTCTGTCTCTCTCTTTTATTTCTTTGCTTTTTTTTTCTTCTGGTTTGGTAAGTAAATAATTTCAGTTTTATCAAAACTAATTACCGATTAATCTTTTAAAGTTACAATTTTTTGTGTTTTTTTTTTTCTTTCGTTCTGACGTGTTTTAAAATATAATACTAGAGAAAGACGAATCTAGACCCCTGCGAAACATTTCTAGCGGTCCACTTATACTTTTGAGGCCATTTTTTTTTTTTGCTAAGATTTTTTAGGCCATTATAGAATCACGTGATTGCAAATAAATAGGCGTAACATTTATGTTTACTAACACTACCTAAGCATATACCTAGATTTGTAAATGTAAATCCTTATGTCGACTATTGGTTAATATAAATTAATCACACACACACACAAAAGAAAGGCTATTACCAAACTTGGACCAGAACCTGTTTTAAAATATTTTGAAAGAGAAAAAGAAACAAAAAGTAAAGAATAGATCTTTCTGGTGAGAGCATACACACACATGACACAAGGTATCTAAGGGCATGACCGCACGTGTCAACATGCAAACTTCTAACATGTGATCTTTTAATAGTTTGATATTTATTTATGCTTTTAGAAAAAAAAAACTAAAAAGAATCCAATGCAAAGACTACTTTGCCTTTATGTTTGTAAATTGTTTAGCGTAGTAATTATAAAAAAACAAGTTGTTTCCCAAAGAGATCAACCATCTAGTAGGTCTACTTGAGAGTTATATAAATCAAAAATATCATGTGCATTTATTCCAAAAAGAACATTAATTTTGTTTTCTTTTGTTTTACAAAAAGGTTTAACGTATTAGATCCGTAATTCCTGAAGATCAAGGATCAAAAACATGTTAACTAATTCACTTTATATCAACGAACGTCATACATAAGATTTTTGAAACGCACTGTATTTGAAAAATACACTAATAGATGTGCATAAACTATGTTAAAAGAATATTTACTTCGATTGTAAGCTTTACGAATATTGGTTAGAGAGTGAAAATTACATTGCAGCCGAGCTGTTTGTCAAACTGCGGCATGTCATGCGTCGTATACAATTTATGTCTCGAATACAATTTACAGAACAATAGACTCAAGAAGGTTAATGTTCTGTGTAGCAAAGTAGCAACCAATTTGAGCCAAAACATATGATATGATAGCATAAACAATATGGTAAGAACTTATGTGGGTGTAAACTAGGGCTGGGCATTTTATTCGTTAAATTTGATCCGATTCGTTATTCGTTTCGATTCGATCCGAAAATTTCAAATATTCGTAACCTTTCGAAGCAAAGCAAATACTAAAACTCAATATCCGTTGAAATCGAAGCAAATCACAAATACTAAAATTTTGGGAAGCGAATATCCGATCCGATCCGGCAATATATAAATACATGTATATCTTGATTATATTTAAAGTTTAAAATGTATAAAATTTTATAATTATTATTCTAACATATGATTTGACAAATTCTATTATCATTATTACTTATATAAAAGTACTACATTAAAGGAAGAGAAAAAATTTATGATGGTTATAATTTTTTTCTTAAATTTTGTGTTATTATAATTATTAACTAAGTTTTAAAAATTTACAAAATATGTAGATTCACTACTTCTTTTAATTTTTATATCATGTAAAAAAATATTTTACAAAACAAATTTGTATCAAATTTTTAAGATTATTTGTATTAATCCAAACAGATAAGAATTCCGTAAGTATTCGTAAATATTCGCAAATATCTATTTATTTTCTGGATATCCGTTTTTCCGAATATCCGTATTTTACCGAAGCAAAACAAATTGAAAAATTAGATATTTGTGACATACAAAGCAAATCACGAATATTTTCAAAAATCTGGATATCCGATCCGTGCCCAGATCTAGTGTAAACCATATGATCTGGACTGGCTTATTTCATCCTTTTAAGTTAAAAGCTTATTTGGGTTTTAAGTAGGATTGCTAATGAGTGGTCAGTTTCAGCCCATTCACAGAGCATATGGTTTATAAGTGAACATGCATTATATAGCCCAGTCCACAATATAGTTTTACTATTGAAGCTTAGTCGTAATCCGCAATAAGACCGTTGTTTAATGCGTAGGATTATACTTTTCGAGCTATCATTATAAACGTCCAATTACAATTCAAATGTTTGGAAGTTTCTGTTTGGCTCCTTCCACAGCCGAATTCTTCTACGTTGTATAATCAACCTAGTCTTTTTCGTTTTAAGAATATTTTGTCCTCATATTCACGAATAGTTTATAGATTTGTTTCATTTGAATATGCTCTCTCCATCAAAGGGGTTGGGTTTCTTTCTCACTATGTGCGATTGGGTATTTTGCTTTCACTCATCTTTTGTTCGTGAAAACAATTATTGAGTAACAAATTATCATAGTGTAATAGAAAATGTCAGTATAAATTGTTCCACGTTCTAATAGGTCAGTGTAACTTGTTTTTGTGAGTAGAGGGTGATGCTGTTACATTGTCGCCCAAATAGGATCTACATACGTGGTGATGCAGTTAGTGAATGTATGAATGAATGATGTCACTGTATTTGAGGTAACTTCCTTTGTTTTCTTTTGGCGGTGACAAAGGATTCTCTATAAGAAGTGACTTATAGATTTTTTTTTAAAGAAGTGAATTATGGATGTTATCTAACAGCAAGTTCATATTGAATATTTTTTTGCTAACGTTCATATATATTGTATGTATTGTCAGATTGTCTTGATATCCTTAAGTTTGAATATTTGAAGCTGTTTCTATTATATGTATATTTAACTGGAGAGAAAGACAACCATAATCAATAAAGTTTACACATTAGTTAGTTAGGACTGGGTGGCACTTGGTTCGTAGTTCGGTCATTTTGGCTTTCTCTAAATATATACATTAAACAGTGTTCTGTACGTAGTATTTGCATATATAATACATGCCGTAGCAAAACAGCAAAGCTTAGACTATCTGTTTAATCAATACAGTGTTATTATATTATACATTTTACACAGTTTCTTCTTCGGTTCAAACTATGAATATCAGTTTTTCTAAAATGTTCTCTTAGAAGAAAAAACCTAAGTAAAATTCATTCGGATGCCATGAGATAAAATGTCACAAATCTTATTTAATCAAGTTGTACAACATCATTTTTGTTTCCCTTGCTTTATGGATTTTTTTTCCAAAACTCTTTTGTTCTAATTGAAAATAAATATAATCTTCAATCTTATATACTAAAGAAAAATCACGAGAGATAAAATTACATATTTTTGGCATATATATCCAACCATATATCCATCGCTTTCTAAAAAATATAATTAGTCTTCTTTTCCACAGACTAAATATTAGAAGAAGGCAATCTCATTAAATAATGATTCACTTTTTTTACAACAAATAATGATGCACTCTAACAACTACCAAGTAACAAGCAATCACCCCGATAGCCTGCTTGGCCATTATAATACCTCATGAAAGGCTTAGTTGATCTAAAGCCAAATCATAGTATTACTCGCCAAGAGAAGGTGGAAATTAATGACTCAGTCCCAGACCAACGGAGTAGACGGGGCAGGAATCACCCCAGTGGCAGAGCCTCCTTTGAACAACGAAATAATGTTTAATAGGAGCCTGAGCGCGAGCAGCTGTTTGTCAAAGGAAGACGAGGAGATGACTCGTACAGCGCTTTCAGCGTTTAGAGCTAAGGAGAGTGAGATCGAGAAGAGGAAGCTGGAGGTTCGTGAACGTGTCCAGGCTCAACTCGGTCGGGTCGAAGAAGAAACCCGCCGCCTCGCCACAATCCGCGAGGTTTCTTTACTTTTTATTATTTATAAAGTTTGACGTTATGAACCAAGTTGGTCCAATAGTTAAAATAGTTAAGACACATCATAAAATCACGAGACCAAGACTCGTGGATTCTACTATGATTTTAATTATGTTAATTAGCCGTCTTAGATGCCTTATATGATACGAATACACATCATTCTATATACTTGGAGGGTTAGTCTATGTTTTATAGAAAGGACGTTATGTTGTGTCGGTTGTGTAATGAATGATGATGGTGTTTTGTAAAGGAGCTTGAATCTCTTGCTGATCCCATGAGGAAGGAAGTTTTGATTGTCCGCAAGAAGATTGATAGCGTTTACAAGGAGCTCAAACCATTAAGTTACTCTGTTCAAAAGAAGGTGAATAACCATTATTTGTTTAAGATAAAGTTCAATTTTACTTTAGACTAAACCCTAAACCTGCATGAATTTTTTTTTTTTTTTTTTTGTAATTGGAATGAAACAGCAAAGGGAATACAAAGAAGCAGTTGATGCATTCAACGAGAAAAATTTGGAGAAAATTCAGTTGATCACAAAACTCATGGAGGTTAGTTTCTTGCTTTTATCTAAGTTAATGATTTGTCTGTATTTGCATAAATGGTCTTTTTAATAGTTGGCTGGAGAAAGCGAGAATCTGAGGTTGAAGAAGCTTGAAGACCTGAGCAAGAGCATTTAGAATGTCACAACACAAACATGACAAAGATCAATCAAGAACTTGGGTCTTGGTTCATTGTATGAACTGTGATGTATCTTCTTTCTTCTTTTGTAAAAATGTGAAATTTGTGGGTGTGTTTTTAATTTATAAATACTGCATACTAATGTGTAAAAAAGTTACCGTTCTTACAAAAATCTTCACAGTACCTTTTCACGGATATTACTTATGTTTCATATAACGTCGTCTTCCCCATGCAAACAAACAAAATTATCTTAGTTAAGTTTCATTGTAGCTTAGAACGAATTCACTATTAATGTTCAGTTAAGGTTAGAATTTATGTTCACTTTTGTAAACCTTATTGTCGATAAATACATACACATAAATATATACACATAGCCACATGGGTACATATGATTTGTGCATCTCCATATCAAATGGAACCAAACCAATCGAGAAAGTTTTCACGGTCTTCAAACTTAGGTATATAATAGCAAATGTGTTCGCACAAATGATGTAAAGATTACTTAACCAAGACGGCATGTAGCAATCTAAACTACTAGTCTAAACACTTGCTCTTATATACCTAAGTTTAAAACTAGCAATCTAGCATAGTACATGGGATTTCGAGATACTGCCATGAGAATGTTCTCCCTTATCAGATATTAAATACAAAATGTGTCATCTTGTGTATTTTCTATACGACGCTAACGCAACAAAAGTTTCTTATCAATGACGTTTAAATTAAAAGCCCGACAAATATTTATCTCCTTGAACCCAATAGAACCTTTGTTAGGCCCAACAGATGTTTTTTTAGCTATCAATGTAAACACACCCCATTAACAGTTAATTAGTGGACATGTGATAAGCCGATTCACTTCCATCTTTTTGGTTGCCTACTTTCCATCTTCCGTTTACTTTTTTTTTTTCTTTATCCCCTATATATTACTTTAGGAGCACTCTAAAGTAACCTTCACTTCATGTGTGATTTACATGAGTGTCATTTACACTTGTCAACTCCACAATCACTCTCAACCCCTATATTTAAAAATCCTTAGTTAACTAGTCTAATTACATCAATTGCCATTGGTAAGTAGTTTATATAGCCTAACATAATTATATAGTCTTTGACTACATTAAAGCGAGCCTCGTAATTGGACGATTCGAGCATATGCATAACGGATGACATGATTCCCCCTTTTCCATGTTTTATAACCCAACTACGTTCGCATTGCCATGTGATATAATGCTCCTTAAATAATTTTATGTATAAAATAAGAAAATAGATTGTTTTTCTAGGATGACAAACGTTTTGATATAATTTTATATTTGACTTCACCCTTGTATGACTATATATATACTTTTGACTATATTTTCAAATATTCTTAAGTAATTTTTGTTTATATTATATATTCCATTCATCGTATTATTATATATATATATATTCCTTTCATATAAAAACGACAAATATTATATATTCCTTTCATGTATTTTCCTAAAGATCAAAAATTATCTTTCAATCACACTTTATTTGCGTCACAGCCCACATGATTTTCATTATTGATTAAATTATAAATAAAATTATTGATTAATTTTAATAATCTTAATCACTTTAATCTAAATTTCTATATGATTGTATATATTACTATGCTGGTTCTACATTCCGGTTTTACGTCATGTTCAAATTGATTAGTTTGTAAACGTTTATGTTTTTTAAATTCGAAAAAATTTAGTCAAAAAGAAGTCATAAAATCAAAATATCAAAATCACTCATAAAATCAAAATATGTATATATGATTGTATATATTACTATGCTGGTTCTACATTCCGGTTTTACGTCATGTTCAAATTGATGAGTTTGTAAACGTTTATGTTTTTAAATTGAAAAATTTATTCAAAAAAGAAGTCCCGAGGCGATAATAGTTCTTTTCATTTAGAGTAAAGTATTTTATATGTGATTTTGATATTTTGATTAAACTTCTTTTCATTTAGTTAATCAAAATATGTAGAGTAAAGTATATCAAATTTTGTTACCGACTAAATAGAGTAAAGTATATCAAATTTTAACCACATATCAAAATATGTTTATGTTTTTAAATTGAAAAATTTAGTCAAAGAAGTTTAATCAAAATATCAAAATCACATATAAAATCAAAATATGTAGAGTAAAGTATTTTATATGTGATTTTGATATTTTGATTAAACTTCTTTCATTTAGTTAATCAAAATATGTAGAGTAAAGTATATCTGTAATATTTAATACTGGCTCTAAAATAATATAGCCTGTATTATGGCACTGCTTCCCTTAATTATGCCTTTGATACCGTAAATTAAAATTTAATACATCAAATCCGATTAACAATCACCGTGATTTGGAGGTTTTTAATTCTATTCTCTTTAAATTTATCACACATTAGGAATCTATATACGGTTATGCCTATAATTCGTATTTATTCTTTATCTTTACATTCTTTTTAAGGTATTAGAGATTCAATGTCTACGATTAATCATGCAAGAAATGTAGAAATTAAAAATCACTGAGACGGAGAGATATGATATTGTCCACACTTTCAGCAATGATTGTTGAAAGAGATAAATTTGCGATTCACATTAATTGATTTGCTTCCAAATTTACAACTAACAAATTGTATAAGTTTAGGAACAAGGCAATCAATATATACAATCAGAGATTTCGAAATATCTATTATTATGACTATTAATTGCGTCGAGTTAACCCTAAGGATATGTGCCTTGCACATATATATATATATACATGTTCCTTAGAGCTACATCTCCTCACACAAATCTCCTTCTCAAAACTACTTTAGCACGTCATTCAAGCTATCACAACAGTCATGGCATTGTTTAACTCCGTCGTCGACTTGAAGCCCTTCAAGACCATGTGGAGAGTGAGGGTGAATATTGTTTGCTTGTGGAAGCAATACTCTGCAGCCGGCGGACTAACCATTGAAATGGTGCTTATTGATTCTAATGTAAGTTTTCATAATCTAATTTCATGTGTCAAGCTGCGCCTATGTTCTATAATCATATTAACATTTTCTATTGTTTTCGTGTATGTATAGGGGGATAAGATTCATGCAACTGTGAAGAAGGAATTGGTCAACCAATTCGATCATTTATTAGAACAGGGGAAAACATTGACATGTAATTTTTTAGTATCGTATATATATTATATTATATTATTTTGCTAATATTATTTTATATTTCAGAAAAGATCGATTAAAGAATGTTACTAACATTGATGGTATTTCCAAAATTGTCTTCGAGCCCAATGATGTTTCAGAAATCGATGCTTTCAGAATGAGGTAATTCATTTCGTTCACAATTTACTTAAATCAAATATTTATTGCTGCAAAGTTGTCATTTTCTTAATGATCATAATAGGATTGCAAATGCAGAGTTCTAAAGACACTATTCGCCGCAGATGTTATTCTCAATTTTTTGTTTTATTATATTGCTTATGTTTTGTTTTATGTATACTTAATAATAATTTATATTATTTTAGTTTTTGCTTTAATATTATGATTCTTATTTACTCTCTTCCGTTATCTCGAGGACAAATAAACAAGTTATTTAATGTGTTTTTTTGGAAATATGTACCATTTTCTATATCCAGTATACCTTTATTTAATCTAAAAATTAAAATTAATAATTTCATCTACTCTATTCACACCGCGCAGGGCGCGGGCGACCACCTAGTAATTACGTAATTTGAGATCGTTTGTTTAGTTATGCATTATATTTATTTACAATTTTCTCAATTCAAAAATAGCATGCTCCATCAATATGTTGTATACTGGTGAATGGGATTATTTCAAGTTAACGTGTAGTTTACGCCATTAGTCTACGTGAAAATACTGATATTTATACTTGACAGGCAATGGATTGAATTAGTCGTTGGACGCAATAACTATGGTCAAGTCAATGGCACGACATGCGACTATAAATTCTCAATGATTTGCATTCAAATTATTACCTATAAAAACATAGTATATCAATGACTTGCAGGACAAAAATGGACCAAAGGGTGGAGAAAAAAAACATTTTGTAAATATTTTGGACGTTACGAAGCAGCCTAATTGCATGTTATGTATTATAATACTAGTTTTTGTTTTAATTGAAACTATGTTTTTGAGTTAGCCTTAGATTAATAAACATGTAGTAGTTTATGTTTCAATGAGAAGGAAAGCAGTTGAAGTTATTTTATAAAAAGCTTAAGAGGATTTGATGAGTCGTGCTTGCTTTGTATGTACAGCTATGACGTTTTTTTTTTTGAAAAAGATGTACAGCTATGACGTTTATTGTTTAATCCTAATCGAAACAAAAGTGATTCGACTAGAATTCGATTTTAAGATATTTTGGTTTCTGGTGGTATCAAGAGAATATTTTACATTTGATTATACTATAAACTACAGGTATGCTAAAAAATACAATAAAAGTTCGACATATGATTGGTCGGACATGGTTGTCACTTGACATATGATTAGGTCAATTTCTTGGCTTTGCTTATTTTAATAAATAAAAAAAATATCAACAAGTGCAAATACTAAAATTGTATTTCTTCCAAAAATACCATCAACAATTTAGTATATTATTATTATTCTTGTTTTATGCATTGGCTGATTGGCAGATTCCTGCTTTTGCTTTACAGGCAGCGCTCTTATTAATTCCTAAAGATAGTAGTATTTCAATTCCAATTAAATTAAAATATTTAAAAAAAGAATAATTGGATTCCTTAAAAAACGGTCGTAAGACGACTAATAACATGATTAAAAAGAAGATTAGGTTAATAATGCAATTAAACGCTGTGCTTAATCATTTTAAAACCAAACACAGACAGAAACACCTTTATACACAGAGACCACCGAAACCCACTTACAATCCAGACACGCCTCCTCCGCCATTAAAACACCACACCAAACAAGCTTCTTCTTCGAACCAGCGACAATAGGGTTACTCGAAGATCCCCACCGTAACTCCTCTGAGGATTCGAGTTCCTGCTTTGGGTTAAGGAAGAAGAGCACCAAGGAGAAGCTAAAGATGACTCAGACCAATGCCGGAGCTTCTACCGGAGCCTCCGCCGCGACGACGGAGCTTCCTCCTCCTCAGAGAAGCGAGATGGTGTTGCACACTGGAAGCTTGAGCTTCAGCAGCCATATGTCGAGAGAAGACGAGGAGATGACCCGTTCTGCTCTCTCTGCGTTTAGGGCTAAAGAGGAGGAGATTGAGAAGAGGAGGATGGAGGTTCGCGAACGGATCCAGGCTCAATTGGGTCGGGTCGAGGAAGAAACCCGACGACTCTCAACCCTTCGCGAGGTTAGTTTCTAGAGAAAGTTGTCTCCTTTACGTATCTTTAGAGATTTGGATGTGTGTTGCTCTGTTTTCTCTGTTTTCAAGATCTAGGATTGGTCAAAGTTTTGACTTTTTGGACATGAACAGTTTGGTCTTGATGGGGGTTAATGTAAAGATGGTTACTTTTGTTGTTGTGGGGGGTCTTATGCAGGAGATTGAGTCTATGGCAGATCCTATGAGGAAGGAAGTTTCTGTGGTTCGTAAGAAGATTGATAGTGTTAACAAAGAACTCAAACCTTTAGGTTCCACTGTTCAAAAGAAGGTAACACAACACAAACACACACCAAAGATTTGATCTTTTAAAGCCAGAAACTTTTAACAGTTTTGAGTGTATTTGTGGATGAAACAGGAAAGGGAATACAAAGAAGCACTTGATACATTCAACGAGAAGAACAGGGAGAAAGTGCAGCTGATTACTAAACTCATGGAGGTTAGTTCTGAGCTCTCTTTCTCATCTTTAAATTCCTATTTTTTTAGAAGTTTATTGTTTTATTGCATGTTATACATAAATGGTGTTTGGTTTTCTTCCTTTGGGGAGATGGAACAGTTGGTAGGAGAAAGCGAGAAGTTGAGGATGAAGAAGTTGGAGGAGCTGAGCAAGAGCATTGAAGAAACCGTGTGAATGTGTGGATCAAGATACTAATTGGGTTTAGCATCGGCTTGGTTCTTTGTGTGATGTACCTAGTTTTTACATTTTGTAACATGTGTGATTGTGGGTGATTGTCATTTTGTTAGTTTTGAAAAATCTTTGGGGCTGGTTTGTAAAATTTGTGGGTTGTCTTATTTTTTGATTAACCAAGTTAGGGAGTGTGAAATGGGAGATTCTTTAGGATACTGAAACTCATCACAGTGAATTTATTTTTCTTTATGTTTTTGCTTCTCACTTATGTTTTTGAATTTGTCTTTTCTTTCTTCCAAGAATTTAAATTTATTTTATTTTATTTCATTTCAATTTGTTTTATCTATTTTTTGCTTTTTTCTCAGACACTCTCGTTTGCAAAGACAAGTGTATCTCGCGTGCGCTTTTGAATCTAAAGCTGTCGAAACGACCTTACAGTTGATTAGGTGAGAACTCCTGGATTATTGTTGTCACTTAGCTAAAACTGTATTATTCTCAATCAAAAGGATTAGAAACTACATGTTTCACTACCATGTTTCATTTCAGGTCAGTATAAAACCCACGCTTGAAACAAAAAAAAAGGGTCTATATACAGTTTTGAAACATGATCCTTTGATAAATATAGAATGGTTCTTAACATTTACACCAACAAATATATATAGAGTGGAACATGTTCACCAAGACCTACGTCTCTAGAAGATTTATATGCGCAGAGGAACAATAGATGAATAAGAAAATCTTGAAATCTGGCTGTGATTTGCCAGTCCATCTGAACTCGTTGATAAGAGTCTTCTCGCCATGATGCAATTTTGATATAACTCCTATGTACACCGGTTTGATTTTTCTGTCAACTAGGTGAAGTGATACTATAGTCATTTGTCCAATTTTTAACTTGAAATAGTAAAAAACTTAATTTTAAATTTATGTTGCCACTTTATAAATGTATGATTTCGTTTTGTATCACATTGTTATGTTAGGCCACGTACACTCATGTCAAAAGGCACCTTTTAGTCCTTAGGATTCTGAACGAATCTCATGACCTTATGCTTTGGCCGCCTCTAATTTATTGACAATTTGGCTGCTACGTTGATGTCAATATTCTCTAATCTCTTTTCAAGACAAACTTTTTCACTAAATACCTTCTTCCCTGTCCCTTTAAACATTTCTACTTACTTGAGAACAAAATAAGAAGGTAATATGAGATGGTAGTAGGAGCTTGAAAGAAACCCAAATCATTTTTTGTATTTTTCTTGGTAAGACAGATAGCTCACAAATGATCTTATACTTCTGAGCATTAAGTCTTGAAGATGGCATGATTTGAAATGTGAACCAAAATAAACGTCGAAGATGGGTTTCCATATGTTTATCAATGCTTTTTTTAGATCAATAATCAATTCATTGCAAATCAAAACACTGCATTTTAAGCAGCTCTGTGTTGGTTACATACTGTTTTAATAAGAGACATCACAAAACTATCAGTGTTCTCTCTTGATAAACAAGTGAAAAGCATGTACCGGCGTATGTTTCTTATGAGTCAGAATCTGATCCAGAATCTTTTTCTGCATCACACTGCACCCCAAACGGTCTCAACCGGTTTGTGTTTGCTTCCAGTGGAGTCATCCCATCATCACTGTCATCACTCGAATCTATTTCACCGTCACCACCGTCTTGCTTTGCCATGGGAATTTGAGAGCTTTCATCGGCTGGAAGCCTGGAACTAGCTTAACATCCCTGTTTATCAATGTTTTATGTATGGTATCAATAAATTAGAGTCATTAGACTGTCTTTAACTCTATATAGTTTGGGCTACGATGTGTCTAGCTAATAATAATTCCCAAAACAGGTAAACTAGGCGATGATAATTTTTTTCCGGTCTATCATTTTTGCTATAAGTTTTTTTTTTTTTGACTAAGATTTTTGCTATAAGTTGAAAGTAGACTATTTAGTATCTATAGACTATAGATACGAGTCAATCTCAAATCTGTATCCAAAAGCTATCGTATTACAATTTTCCTTATATTGTCTGTTAATAAAGTATTTTCTACTGTTTTCTTGCTAATTACTTATGAAATATTAATTACTAAATACTACATAAGGATACATATATAACCTTGTTTCTTTTATAACAATATAAATCAAATATTTACTAAATAACATCCCCTATGAATTGAATAGGCATGGTAGTTTAAGGAATTAGTGAATATCGGAATCTTCCTTTATCTGAAGACACTAAAGCCAAAAGAGCATGGAGATCAAGAATGCATGTTAAGAGCATTTCTATTCCTACTCTATTATTTACTCTAAAAATGGAATGGAAAATAAAATAATTTTTTAGTTTTTGTTCACACTTTATTTTTTATTCTATTTTTGGATTAAATTATGGAACGTAGATGAAAATGTCTTAAGAAAAAAAATCTGCAACCGTCCCAGTCTAATGGTAAAACAAATTCTGAGGAACGATGGATAGGGTACATTTAATTTGAGTGAATGATAGTGTTACATTCATTTAAAACTCATAAAACATGTTGTCACTCAATATTGATGGCTCTTTATATACATTAAAGACTAGTGCTGTAGAAAATATTGAGTACTACATTTCCATTTTTTTTCCTACACTTGCAAATTGTTTAAACTTTTAAAAGCTTTTTTTTTCAAACTAAAAAGCTAAAGTTGAGTATTTGAAGTTCTCTCTTACTGTTAATTTATATACTAATGAATTAGGACATTCTTATAGCCACTAATTAATTTTTCTTAATAAGATAACACTAAGATAAGTACAGAAGGAGATTAAGTACAATCAAACATAAGTAACGAGAGAACAATCAAAAACATAGTAGGTTTGTAGATCAAGTACATGCACACGGTAGTTATTAATAGTTGCCAACAAAAGCTGGTTTCCAAATAATTTCAAAATAAAGTTGATTTCTCAAATAGGCCATATATTATATATAAAGTATGCATGTGAACATTTATTTTATCCATTTACACGTTTTTAAAACGACCGTCGTATTATTTTATTTTGTATAAATAAAAGGAATGGTACGGCGCGAATTGCGTTTGTAAGCATATATAAGGCGGACATGAGTTCTTGCTATTTTAGCAATACTTGATATTTTACTTATCTTGTATGAATAATGAAAATTTAGATTTATACTTAACTTGTTAAAAACCAATATTTGTTATTTTGAATAGTTGATCAAGAACGCATTACCTGTAAGTTATTTATCATGATCTATTATTTACTGCATATGAGTACTTATGAGTTATGTGAGAGTACTCATGAGTTATGTACATATAATTTCAAGTATTTTTTAGAATTACTTACTAAATAATGATTTATTAAACATGATCATAAAAATTTATTTTGTCTCTTCCACTAAAAATGAGTTAATATAAACAAAATATTTGTGCATATTATAAAATAAAATAATGAATAAAAACATGAATTTTTTTATAGAAGCATTATTTACTTTTCACAATAATGAAAATGTCTTTTTTAAACAAATAACGGATAATATCAAACCGAATAATTAAATTATTTATTTGATTTATATTTTCAAGTATTTAAATTATACTATATGATATCCGATTTAACAATGATAAGTACTTCAAAAATTATGATAAATACGAACAAATAATAAATATAAAGCGAGTAACAAGTATGTGTGCCCATCCCTAAGCATATTATGAAAGGGTCCTCGTGATTAATATGACTTACTTGGAAGGGAAAATCATTTCTACATTTTTTTCTCCTAGGTTTACCTTAAAAATATTTTCCAAAAATAAAAAAGATAAAATAATATATATATTAAATGATTAAAATCATTTTTAAAAATTCTATAATCACTAAATTCTAACATTAATTATTATAGAAATATTTTTATTTTTAATAAATGCTATTTGCGGAGTATTTTGCTTGGGTACTATTTTTATGACACAATGTTATTTTTATTGCAATTTGAATGTGTGTTTTTTGATAATCAATCATTTCTACATTATTGTGCTATTTGCCATTAAAATTTTATTTAAAACAGTTTTAGTTAAGTAGGAGAAGTTTGAGAAATGAATTTCTCTAGAATCAATCTTTGTTGATATCAATGACATGGCGTAAAATACTACTTTTACTATTCAAATTAGAAAATAGAAATATAACAACACCAACGCATACGTTTAACCATTAGCCTATAACACGTCCTATGCTATTTTATTTATAATAACGTTATAACATATTTGAGTTTTATATAATAACAAAAAAGCTAAGGGCTTCCTTTTAGTGTCCATGATATTGGGGGTTCGTTTAACAAAATGTAAAGTTAATGTATATGTAAACTTTTTTTTTTGTGTATGTATATGTAAAGTGAACTACTTACTACATTCGCTTTGAAATTTCATTTATTATGTACATATATTTGCTTGCAATATTTAAGTAAGTAGATACATAAATAAACCCTTCGGTACATTCATAAATTGACATCTCATGGTACGTCTGAGGAAATGTATTAATTTACTGGCCGATACACAGTTTTGTCATAACAATTAAACTGGTTAAAAGACAAAACCTACATATACGGTGTCATTTTACGGTCCGCGCGTAACGCGTTCAGCAAAATCTTTTGTCTGCTGCATGGTCCGGTAGTTTTGGCTTATTAACAAGCATTAACCAGATTAATCATCTGTTAGCTAATACAGTATAGTTTGTTCAAAAAAAAAAAGAAGCTAATACAGTATAGCTTTATTTCTTGTTCGTTTTATATATCAAGTGGATTAGGTTACTACTAAATCTTACTAGAGATGGGGGCACCCGAGAGCAAACAGTATCCTACATATGTTTAACACTGTAATATATGACTAAATTGTAATTAATTCTTATTATTTTATTATTTTGTGCAACAATTTTTATATAATTGGTGGTAACTAGTGGACTTCGCTTTTTATGAAAACCATTCATAATGAGACAGCAACGATATTTGATGCAGCACACATCCTATTACGTTTTGGCTTTGATTTCCTTTTACTTATTAGATTAATGTTAAAGCTTTATTTTCCTTTTTACTAGTCGATAAGGATAACTTATGTTACTTTAGCCACATAGTTTTAACGTTTTGCTTAGCTATATACATTGTAACCTTGGCTTTGTAAGGTACAAACTTTTGCATTAATAATATCTTATAAGCTTTTATAAACTCAAACCTTTGTTTTCGGATAGAGCTTCGACTCTCAACGATCTCAAGAAGACAACTAATCTAGGTATTCTAAGAATCAATAGATTATTTGTGCTATCGTAGTTACGGCTACACCAATTAGTATCAAAGACATAGCTTTTTCCTTTTTACTTATCGATAAGGATAACTTATGCTTCTTTACCGACATAGTTTTAGTTTTAGGGATATTATATTCCACATCGGAAATTCTAAGAGATATTAACTAATATATAAAAGATTAGGGCCAATCCACTAATCACCAATTGATTTTAAGTTGGAAACCCATAATAAAGCTGAATCTAACACTTCGACTCTCAACGATCTTAAGAAGACAACTAATCTAGGTATTTTAAGAATCAATAGATTATTTGTGCTATAGTACGGCAACACCACTATTAAATACACAGGTTACCCAATAATTGAAAAAAGGTATGAGTGGATAAACAGTAAAACCAATTATATAACATATGATTCCACAATTTCTCTTCAAATCCATTTTAAAATTTCAAGCCAAAACTAAACTATAAATAAACTGTAGTTGGTGTCACCTGAATTATAGGTCGGACCATAGTGAAAAAATATCACCGGTCCATATACTATATAAATATGTTAACCTAAAGTCCACAGATGTTGAGAATTCAATTAAAGGAGTACCCCAGCTGTAAAGCCTACAACTTTTCTTATCTCATTTATGGTGCGAACCTTTTTTTGGTCCTGTCCAATGCATTTTTTATAGTAACTAGTAGTAGTATACTATTTCATTTGTATAATTTCAATTTTCAAGGAGAAAATGATTCGATTATACGTGTTATATCTTGTGTGTATATAATTCACGTGTTGACTATATACAAGATACGACTCAGGGAGGCGTATACAAATGAACCGTGTGCACGAATGACAATCAGTCGTTGGATTAGTAGTTGCCAACAGTTGCCTTAGTTAATAAATTAGTATTTTTCTTTTGTTTTGGGTTTGTTATAATCAAAGATAATGTAATAATTTATGAATAACAATCATACATATGTTACGACAAAAATAGACCTGTTCATTACTCAGAAATTATTTGAAGACGAAATAGAATAATGTCCGTTGTATACTTGTATTTATATTTAATAGGTGTGATACAAATTATTTATTTTCTTGATTTCAACATCGTTAGATTCTATTTTCCGAATGAGTAAAAGTTAAAATTCCGACGACTGTTATTTGAGATTTCTTGAAATAAATAGTTAACGAGAGATTTCGTGTTAAGCCCGGAAACGTTATATAAATGTAGAACATGGGGTGTTTGTCCTCTTTAATTATCTATCACTGAATAAGTTACATTCAGATTAGGGATTACGTCAAGTGCCAATCAAATTGTTATCACTAAAACCATATCTTAATTGCTTTCAAATCCAGTCAACGTCAGTCCATTTATAAATAAAATATGGAAAACATAATATTTAATAATTCAATAGGGACTTCTATATGCATAGTACGAAAATTAAACTCAACTTGTAAAAATTTGTTTCAACTATGTATACTCCCGTACCAACTCTAAGCTAATGTTAGATAGCTCAGTAGCATAAAAATGTTATAGTGATATCTCTTGTAGCAAAATGGTGCTCCCACAAGAACGATAAATTGAGAAAATATAATTTTATTACATACTGAAAAATTAGAAATTGGTCCCTGTATTAGAAGACTATAAGTTCTACTCAAAAATCTTCTTCCCTTGTCTTAGCACACGTACGTTGAGTAGCATTGTGGATTATACTTGCATCGAATAAAGAAAATATCAGTTTTAGATTCGGATAAAACATAAACACGACACATGTAAAAACGAAGAGCAAACCATTATCCGAATTCTCGTCTTCCTACAACAGGTAAGCGAACATACATAAATTATTGTTTTTTCATAATGAGAAATTGATTGTGCTTACTACTAGAGTGCATGAAAACATTATATACAATCAAGTTAATTGAACTCACTGCTATTTTGAAATTCTCTGGCTGGTAAACAATATCAGATCCTACAATATTCAACTAATATACTCTTTGAATTTTACACGTAAACTCTATTTTTCAGGAATCTTTTAAGGCCCACTCGGAAAATAATATGCCAACTAAACTTTCTTTAACAAACAAAATTACCTTTGCACGAAGACACATGTCGATCACAACTGTGGATTTTTTTTCCCTCCAGAAAAGTTAGATCATACGCCAATCTAAATGTTGTGCTAATAAATATTTACATTTATTATAATATATTACTAGAGCTTGTCCGCACATCCATACTAGTTATGATTTTTACTCCTTTTTATTATAGATTGTTTAATGGCATTTTTAAATATATATTAGTTGTTCGTAAGAATATGCAAATTAATGGAGTTTAATTTTATAATATGCAAATGGAGTGTAATTTTAAATGGAGTTTAGATACGAAAATTTATAATGCTAATGGAGTTTAATTTTAAAAACCCAAAAACAGGATATCCAAAAAACTAATTCATACTCGAATAGGTATTTAGATGTTATGTCTAACTGATTTTGTAAACAAATAAAAAATTCTTTGTTAACCGGTTTTAATTTTAGATATGAAAGAAGCAATTTCAGACAAACATGTGCAATTATTATGATTAACACGTAAAATAAATAATGTTAAATTGCTATAATAAATATAATTAACAAAGTAGTTAAGATGAATGAAAAAGAAAAATGTAATAAAACATCTAATAATAGATAATTTTTATACTTTTTAATAAATAATATCGAATTAATCAGAAAATACAATAAATAAAGTGGTTATAATTAGTTAAAATGAATGAAAATTTATAGAATTCCACTTAAAATAGACAAGTATTATTTTGTACTTCAGTTAAATTTCATATCCATATAAATAAATTTCAACTTTTGCATACTTGATTCTAACAGTGGTACATATCCTAGTTATTTATGGTAATCTAGATACCATGTAATAGATTACACCAAATCAAATTGAAACATTGTGTTAAAACCCAAATTAATTACTGTTGAAAGAAAATATATATTATCAATGAATAAATGTTTTTTTAGACTGTTGTGTTAAAAAAAACGTTTTATACTCAATTTGATTTGGTGTGTTACCGATGTCCTTTTATTTAAAAATTTAAATACATTTTTTATTAAAAATATTTTTACTACCATAATTACATAGTATATGCAAAAATATTAGAATCAAATATAAGAGATAAATTGTCTGGGTATAAATCAAATAATATATTGAATTTAAATATTATTAGCACATTATTCTGAACTAGTGTATGGTCTATCTTTTTATTATTGAGGTATGAAAAAGCTGAAATTAGAAAGATAGAATACAAAGACGAAAACTGTATTATTACTTTTATTTTTCAAGAAGCTAGGAAATAGCCAAATCCAAGCATTGACTCTTTATCCAATGTCTTACCCTTTGTCTATAACTGTCCCTCATCTTTCACTCTCTACACCAAATCTCTCTCTCATCTCTCTATTTTCTTATAAGAAAGAGCAAAAAGCTCACTTCGTTTTACTATTTCTATGATTCTGAATTCCACACGAACAGAGAAAAAAGAAAGTGAACGAATAAAAGTTTTAAAGTAATCTTGTCTCCATGGCTGCTGAGAAGAAGAAGAAGAAACACTTACACGAGCTTCTTGAAGATGACCAAGAGCCTTTTCATCTCAACCATTACATCTCCGACCTCAGGTCTCAGATGGGCTGCTATGATTTGCGTGTCAAGAAACGAAAGTCCGAAAACGCCGCCGTTCTGCCTCATGGTTTCTTCTCATGCGAGAGTTCTTGTTTTTCCGCGACTCATACTAACAAATCTCCTCTCTTTGAGCTACGGTCTCCAGTGAATAAGAAGGTTCGCGACGGTCTTCAGATTCCGGCGAGAACTGCCGCAGTTCTACTGGAATCGGCGGCGGGGATTCAGAAGCAGCAGACGGAGAAGGCTAATAGTAAGAGCAAGAACAGAGCTCGAAACAGAGGAAACGCGTTTGGTTTGTTAGGGTCCGTTTTGAAGCGGTTGACAAACCGTAAAGCGAAACCGCGTTTGGACAACGCTGATGGAAACACGGTTTTGTCGGAACGCGGGTCGGAACCGACAAGTAGTTGTCGGCTAGAGCGTTTCGTGGAGATTGGCGACGAGTATTTTTGTGAGAGCCCTTTTCATTTCGTTCTCCATACAACTCCTTCTTCTTCCGGTCACCGGACTCCCCACTTCGCGTCGCCGGCTACTTCTCCGGCTCGACGCAGTACAGAGGTTTGTCTCAATCTCTCAATTAATTATCATTTTACACCTAAAGCATTATAAATTAATAATAGTGTAGCAAAATACTCTTAAATTAAAACCATAAACTCCAAATTATACTCTGAATGCTAAATTATAAATCCTAACTAAAACCATAATATTTTAAAAAAGTAATGGTAGATTACAAATAAAATGGCATATTTCCTTTGTTTGGAAATATTTAGCAACATTTTATTTTGAATTTTTTAGTTTTTTTTTCTTTCAAATATTCCTTAATTAATCCACTGGCCAATTAACCTATACCTGTCATAAATTACCATACAGTAAAAGAAAATGTAAAAAAAACATTCTATGGAAAAACTGAAAAAACATCGTCTGGTTAACGCAGAAACACATGACTGGTTGATATGACTGAATCATGTAAGTTCTTCAGGAGTACGGTAAATATGTTTTAGTGTTTTACTTCAGAGTGATAGATACGCCCCAATCATCGAATGAACACTAGTCATAGAGCCTCGGTGTGGTTGGGGTGCTTATGTCATTTAATTTTCAACACTATGACGAATATTGCATCTCACTAGGTAGTTCAACTTCAAAGTTTTCAACCAATTAATTCTCTGGCAAGTTACCTAAAACACATTTTCTACATTTTAATTAAGTAGGTTTAGACTTAAATATAAACCAAACCTTCTGTGTTAGCTGTCTTAAAAAGTCAGCATCAACAACTATCAAGATTTTGTCAAAAGGTTGCCATCTTCTTTAGTCAAGTATTAAATTGTATGTTCGCAACATTCAAATGTAAAACTTACCCTACTTGTGATTATAGTGTAAAGAAAATGATAGTAAAAGGTACAAAAATTTAATAGAGTAGAATAGCATAAAATGCAACCTTCATGAATATAGTTTTGAATAGCTAAACAAACTCAGCATCAATAACTGTCAAGGTTTTGTCAAAAAGTTGCAATCTTTATAAGGAAGTATTAAATCGTATGTGCACAAAATTCAAATGTAATTTTACCCTACTTGTGGTTATAGTATAAATTACAGGAAAAAGTAAAAATAATAATTGAAGAATAATGAATGCAATTGTATAGCTTAAAATTCAACCTTCATGGATATAAATTTGAATAACTAAAATTAGGTAGATCCAAAGCTAGAAATAGTAAGAGACAAAAAAACGGTGTAACCAAAAGTGTATTAAATGAGTTGTAACAGGACGAAGATAGCGATGAGACAGAGAGCTTGGAGAAAGTGAGAGGACAAGAAGAAGAAGACGAAGAAAAGGAACAATGTAGCCCTGTTTCTGTACTTGACCCTCTTGAGGAAGAGGAGGGCGATGAGGACCACCACCAACTAGAGCCTGACCATCTCAATCTCCTATCGTCCAGCTTTGAAGTTGTACAACGTGAGTAACCAATCTTCCATCACATCACATGGGCCAAAGGAAAGTAACTTAGAATTGGTTCCCAAATCGTTTCTAAGGGTTTTTCAAATGGTTGTGTTTTGGACTAAACAGGGGCCAAAAGGCGGCTACTCAAGAAGCTTCGTAGATTCGAGAAGTTAGCAGGGATGGATCCAGTAGACCTTGAGGGGAAGATGTCAGAAGAAGAAGAGTGTGAGGAGAGCGAGGAAGACGATAACTCAAGGGTTTATGATTGGGATGAAGAATACGAGGACGTGGATGAAGCTATGGCTCGAGAGAGCGGATGCACGCAAGAGGAGAGGCAGGAGAAGTGGAGGATGATGAATGCATGGAGA
Organism: Brassica nigra; assembly: GCA_016432835.1. Lineage (NCBI taxonomy): Eukaryota > Viridiplantae > Streptophyta > Magnoliopsida > Brassicales > Brassicaceae > Brassica > Brassica nigra. Next base: position 4,368,547 of record CM028245.1, on the reverse strand, counting down.
TTAGGGATGGGTGCGGATGAATACGTGGACGCCGTGGTGCAGAAAGATATGAGAGGAGAGGCCGGAGAATGGACAAAACACGGTGGTGAAGTGGAGGAGGCCGTAGCTGATCTCGAGCTCTCTATCTTCTTGTTCTTGATTGATGAATTTTCCCACGAACTTGTCTCTTCTCATTCATGAACATATAAGAAATTTATTAGAGGCAGGAAGATTAGTATATTTCTAGATATCTTTGACTTGATAAACCAAATTAACCTATATAACTTTAATCCTAAATTTATTCATTTCTTCTCTTGTACATATATATATATATACCTTCATGGAATGTTCTTTTTGGGAAACTTGATTTTCTTTATGTTTTAGTCAAAACATTTTTTAAAGTAATTTATTATTCTATAGACTAAAATCTAAAATGTTTTTATATATATAACATAAACTGTTTAGTGTCTAATACTAGTTAATAATCACTTTAGAGCACCATCGGTATAGTTAGATTTTATTTTCTATTTTAAAACTAAACCATTTGCACATTAACATATATGTTAAAAGTATCTAAAGATGTTCTGATCAGTCTTCTTTTAAGATACTAGAGTCTGTTCTCTATCCAACTGTTTTGTATTTTATTCTTTTCATTTGCTCACATACTCTATTAAAAGTGAGCTTTGCTTTTTATTCTTTTTTTTTCTCCCAAAACAACTATTTGAATTATTATTTACTTTTTTTTTCTCTCTTGTTTCTCTTGTGTGTAGCGAAGTAGTTGTGGATCGATTACTAGCAGTCTAGCACAGTCCGACCATGCATTTGTGATTTTTTTCAATGGTTTTATAAATAGTAGTGTCATGGACTACGTTTAACTTTCTCTCAGTAGTTAACTAAATAATTTAATACTTTCAGATATTAATAGGACACTATAGAAAATGAATCGAAGAACAATTGGTGGACAATCTTAAGAAGAAAAAAGTCAAATTGAATGAGGTTTATATTAATTCTCCACATATGACTTTTATACAGTGTTTTTAAAACCAGACCGGTTAACGAACCGGAAATATTTTGGATCATGGATTATTGTGGTTCGACCGGGTTCGATCAGGTTCGAACCAGGTTTGATTGGATTTAACTAAATTTAAAATATTTTGAATTTGCATATTCTTATAAAGATAGATCATATCAAATAAAATATTTCAATAATCATAATATTTTAAAAAATTTTAAAATAACAAACTGAAAATGTAATAAAAGTAATAAAACAATTTAATAGTTCAAATCCAAAATCAAAAGGAAAACAACACATTTAAACATTATTCTCCATGTCTTTATCACTTTTCATCACCTTAAAAAATTATACGAACTTCACAAACCTAAGTTTTCAATTCTTAAAATCTTCGACACAAAAACAATACCTTGAAAAATAGGTAATACCTTGTGAGTTGCTATTTTGCAGAGACGTCAAAGACTCAATGAAAAGAGGAGACGGTTTTACGTTATTAATCTGAAACCCTATTTTATTTTTAAAAAAGAAATTTTAATTGTTTTATTAATAAATTTTTGGTTTATTTAAGAACCAGGGTTTAATTGGTTCGTTGGGTCGCCGGTTCCCGGGTTTTTAACGGTTTAATATGGATTTTTAACCGATTCAACTTTAGTTGGGTTTGGCATTAACCCAACCCGGATTTGTGTCCGGTTCGCGGGTGAACCTGGTCCGACCGCCGGTTCGTCCAGGTTTAAAAACACTGCTTTTATAGTAATAACATTGCTTGAAAGTTTATCACACCAATGTTGTCCCAATATTATAATTTTTAATCTAATGCTTTATACTCATATTGACACCATATTAGTATCTGGATTCAAACTCTCTGTTTGTTTTGTCTATTTGAGTTGTTGAGGAAAACTTAATGTTCCAAACCAACCGGATCATCGCTATCCAACTTTTAAACCTAATTTAAAGTACTCACATTGACGGATTAAAATATGAATCCACGTCTGCGTTACGTGTTCCTCAAGAACGAATTAGATTTCAGTTTGATATATATATATATATATATATATATATATATATATATGTTCAGTAAGTCATGTGTATGATCGCAACATTGTACATCATACAAAATATCTTCTCTAGCTAACGATGTTTCCTGTACTAAAATTACCATCTATTCCACAGTTGTTTTGATAATAATGTGGCAAACTAAGATTGGCACCTATGTGACACTGACACCAACCGGTATATCATAATATTAATTTTATATCTCCTATAGTTTATTTTATTGAATATAATGTTTATGGGAAATCTTATTTTCTCGAGCGCGCGTGTACATAAAAACTCTAAAAATAAAACAATAAATATCATTACTAGTTTTTCAAAGGAACTTCGGAGCGGCGAAAGATCCATATGGATGGACCAAGTCATATGTCATGGCTGCTAATTAAACCTTCATTGGAAAATACAAATAAAAGTTTTGAAATATATATGGACTAGCCTCCATAACGTGAGCTGTGAGAGGATCAGGTGGACCATCATGAGAAAAATACCAATCACAAAGACTCCTTAAGTTCCAAACTACCTCCTCATCAATCCCACCCCAATAAAAATGGAGCAGCCGGCTAATGCCTCCGTAAACGACGGAGGAGAAAGCCTCCTCAAGATTCGTATTGATAGGATGCATAAGAAGCTGAAGGAGCCACCACGTTTGCTAAGCCCGACCGCCGGAAAACCAACTTGCTCGATCTTCAGAGTACCTCAAAGCATGATTGATTCCAACGGTAAATGCTATGAGCCGCGAGTTGTCTCCGTGGGACCGTACCACCGAGGCAAACCGCAGCTCAAAATGATGGAAGAACACAAGTGGCGTTACTTAAATGCTCTTATCACTCGAACCCAGACAAAATCGTTAACTCTAGAGGATTATATGAAAACCGTCAAGAGTGTTGAGGGACTTGCGAGAGAGTGTTACTCCGAGTCAATCCACATGGACTCTGAAGAGTTCAACGAGATGATGGTTCTTGACGGTTGTTTCATTCTTGAGCTGTTTCGTAAAGTCAGCCAAGTTGTTCTTTTTCAACAGGATGATCCACTCGTGACCATGGCTTGGGTTCTTCCTTTCTTCTGCAGAGATTTTATCCGTCTTGAGAATCAAATCCCTTTCTTCGTTCTTGAAGCTTTGTTCGACCTCACAAGAGGAGATAACGAAAGAGAGAGCAACGTTTCTCTACAGTCTCTAGCGTTTGCGTTCTTCAACAACACGATATATAGACCAAATCAAGATCTATCCAGGTCCGAAGACCTAAAAGCCAAACACCTCCTTGACCTCGTCCGGTCAAGCTTAATCCCGGAGAGTAAGCTTCCAGCGAAACCGGTAATGTTAATTCTACAAGTGACTTAAATTTCAATGCATGGTGCATTAGTTAAAAAACCACATTCGTTGGGTGTTATATCTTTATGATTAGGAAATTAAAAATTTCTAAATAGTATAAATATAAGTCTAAAAAGTTGTAGATGATACATTCACATAATCAATAAACAAATATTTAAGCATATTTGCATCAGTTTCAATACTGTTTTTTTTTCTCTAAATATTTTTTTTTTTTTTTTTTTTAATGTTTATTCACAACAACAGCAGACAACTAATCCAGAGAAGAGGAAGATACCGTCCAACATCATCCACAGCATATCGAAGCTCAGGCAAGCCGGGATCAAGATCAAGGAGCTGAAAGACGCAGAGAGCTTCCTCGTTGTGAAATTCAGACATGGAGCGATAGAGATGCCGCGCATCACAGTCGACGATTTCATGGGTAGTTTCTTTCCGAACTGCGTGGCTTACGAGCAGTGCTACGTGGCGTGTTCAAAGCATTTCACTACGTATGCGACATTACTAGACTGTCTGATGAACATTAACAAAGACGTTGAGTATCTATGTGAACAAAAAATCATAGAGAACTACTTTGGCACAGAATCAGCGGTCGCTGGATTCGTGAACAGTCTAGGCAGAGACGTAGCGTTCGACATAGAAAACTGTTATCTCAAGGAGTTGTTTATAGAAGTGAATGAGTATTACGATAGTAATTGGCACGTTACAGTGGCTAGTTTCAAGAACACTTATTTTAGCTCTCCTTGGTCTTTTATCTCTGCCCTTGCTGCTCTTATTCTTTTGATCTTGTCTATTATTCAGACGATTTTCACTGTTTATCCAAGATAGATTTAATTTCATTTATTGCAAATGTTTGTGTATAATTGAGTGGCCTATAAAACTATATGAGAATTTAAGTAGTATTATATTGGTGACATTTGTGTAGTATCAAGTACAAATGTTTTTTTTTTATCAAGTACAAATGTTTGTTTGTTGGAGTTTTGTTCTGTTCAAACATGCATCGATGATGGTGTTAGAGTAATGATGCAGTATAATATTTTTCTTGGAACATCGAATTGGTTTATTATTTTAAAGCAAATATATACGAGATTGCTCTAGATATTTATTGATATTACTGACAACTATTCTAGAATTAATGGAATACAATGGTTTAATTTTTGAACAATTCGAGATGTTTGATAGCATGTCGGTAGGAAATGGTCAATTCAGAAGAAAAATTTATACGATCCTCTATGCTCCGTGGATCAACTGATTCCACATGATAGCTCATGCTTCATGATCAAAGTGAGTAGTACCGTAGACTTTTGGTAATAACCTATGATGAATAAATCATTTTTATTTTAACAGTATTTGAAAACACTCTGGTATGATTGTAGCGGACCTGGTCAATGATTTAAGGGCTTTTAGTTTTAGCCACATGAAATGTCGATTTTCGAAACCTAATTTAGTTTTTCAAAGATAGATGTACAATTGAGTTCAAACCTAATTTTAACTAAAATTCTAATAGTTATAATAGTTTTTAGGAGCTAATAATTAAATTTATCTTCCTTGTTAAGATTTATTTTTCAAAATTTATAAGAATTTGGTGTTTGTAAAAAAAAGAAGTAATTTATGTAAAATAATTTTCTCTTAATACTTAGATTTTATCTATAATTTTTTGATATATTTTAAATTTAGATTATAATTATTAGTAAAAAATTGCAAATAAATATATTTTTATACTCACTTTAACATGTAGAAGTCTATGGACGAAAAAAACGTCTAGAAGTATATGCACGACTGGATGTATGTTATTTTTTTAATATTTATGAAATCATTTTAAGTGGTGTTAAAAACAATGCCCTTTTACAAAAGGCCAAAAAAAATGGTGTTACTCGTACGAACAAGAACGTGCGAAGAGGGGAACTTAAAATTTATAAAACGAGTACTGAAGGACTACAATTTTCAACGTCTGTAGTATCTATGTTTGATATTTCTTTTTTGGCCAAATCTCTCGAAGAAGACTCGGTCGTCGTTTTATTATTCCTTTCCTTTTGTTTTTTCTAAAGCTTGCCTTAAGCGCTAAGCCCCTAACTGCATATATATACTCACATAAACAAACAATCCATCATACATTTTACACATCGATTACCAAACAAAACACATCTTTTTTATATATATATTTCCCTTCTCTTGCTTTCAAGATCGTTATTTTGTGAATCATTCTCGATTTATACGATCGCAGAAATGAGTGACAAAACATTGGTCTTTAAATCTAGAAGACTAGACAACATATTAGATCGTAAAGAGAATCAAGGGATGATTCAACATATTAAATCTAAGCTTCACAGGGGCTTTAATATTCACACGACACGCTCTCGAGGGGGCAGTCTATTTGAGGAGGTCACTGAAAAGCTTGAGAGGTTCAAAGTACGTACGGTTAACATCTTGGTTGGGGGAGAAGCTGATGAAGAGAAGAAATGAAGATCTTTTTTTAAAAAAAAAAAGAAGAAGAAATAAAATTGAATTCATTCATTTTTTTTGTAAACTAATTCATTCATTCATTTCTAACCAATAAGACCTTTACCTGTAATAGCTCTTCATTTCTCTTGTCGAGCTCTTCAAGTGTATGTAATTTTTCTTTTTATCATCAAACCTCTATATATGGGCCTGCAAGGGTTCACGAATCTTGTGAGCGAGATGGTTGTTTTAGTTTTTAAAAAAAAACACATATTCAAATATGTTAAGATCTTCCATACGTGATGTGTATGCATCAATTTTTTTCTTCAATAAAAAGGAGATACATCCTATGCAATTACAAACCAAGAAAAATCAGAGAATTTAGAAAGTAGAGGCTTGGATAAAAAAAAGGAACTCAGAGTACAGTGAAATATTGATTCGTTAGTAGAAAACCTTTCAGACTAAACTGAAGAAATGAAAATTAATACATGCCTAAAGGAACGACCATGCATGAAGCAGTGAATGAAGCACATTAAAGGATGGTAGCTGATGTTCCTTCCTTTGTGTTTATATTTAAGTTTTTTTTTGAACCATGTGTGAAGAAATGATTCACATATGATTGGGACGTAGATGGATTGATGTCTATGCCAGATCGAGTTTCTCTATCCAGCTCTAGAAGTTTGGCCCTTGGGATTAACTGAATCTCCTTCACTTAACGAGTTGCCAGTTTGGAGATGGATTTATGGAGTCTTAATTTTTTTTAAAATGTTTAATTTACTCAAATAAAAATTCATTTTGTACAAAGAGTGGAAATTTTCTACCAAGAGTTTTCAAAGAATATAAATTGCTTAGATTTAAATACGATAGATGATCTTGTGGTCTTCATCATGAGTCAAACCAAACTACTTTCGTAAGTACATTCTCAGCTTGTTCCTTTTGTTGAGGCAATCCTTCTCTTACTTGCTTGTCAATGGTGTTGACGCAAGGAGTCTTGAATTTCTTTCTTTCCATAAGTAATAAATCACTGCTAGGAGGATTAGCTTGCATAGTCAATTGAGTTTTTTTTTTACATGGAGTGTGAGAGAGTACCCAACCCACAATATTCTAAAAATCCAAAGGAGGAGATAATCAAAAGTGTAAGAAAAAGTTTCCAAACCAATGTGGGAACACATATTTTGGATTGGTGAACCAAATGATTTCCACCAATGAACCTGAAAAGGATAAGGATGAAGTAATTGCCAAGTGTTTGTGTTTGCGGTAGAGAACAAGCCTGGAGGATTTTCAAGTGTATATCTCCAAAACAAAATATCCTATCATCAATTTCTTCCACAGAAATCAAAGTGTTCAAATTGTGTCAAGTGTTAAGTTATATAAGCTATTTGTCTGGAAACATATCATATGTTGTTTTGAGCTCTTTTATCTACAAATTCGGATGGATCGTGTAGTTGACTTATAGCTTTTCTAGATTAAGAAAAAGGAAATTCCATAAAATTATTGCAACTAAATTTTACTACGCTTTTTAACACACAAATTGTTTCGCTATCCAGTTTAATATCCTAACTAATTATTTTACTCATTGTAATACACAAACTTTTAAAAATGGCCTACTTTAATATCCAAATTTATTTATTTACTAATAAATTTTAAATAAAATTGAAAAATCTGTTACATTTACAAAAAAAAATCTCAGAAAATTCTAATTTTATTTTGTGTTTGAAGAATAAAAGTAACTATAATGTGTATAATCTTAAATTTTGTAATAAAATTTTAAAGTTTTAAATATTGAATTTAGTTTGTTTTCTGAAAAACATATTCTTTTCCTTCAAAATTTTTTTTTTTTAAAAAAAAATCTCTGTTATTTACCTTCTTTGCTAAATCTTAATACAAAATTAAAATTTTTTGATATTTTTACAGAGATTTTTAAAATTTTGTTTGAAACTTATTAGTATATTAAATTAAAATAAACAAAGTTTGGGTATTAATGTTTATGTATTAATATGAGAAAAATAATTAGTTGAGGTATCAAATTGAGAAGCGAAAAAGTTTGGGTATTAAAAGGTTTAACGAAATTTAGTTGGGATATTTTCATGGAATTTTTCCTTAAGAAAATGATTATACTAGTATGCAAAAATAAATGAAATTCTAATATTTAAAAAATATTATCAAATAATTTTTGAAATAATATTTCCTTCGCTTGCATTCCGTGCTTATGAATTCCAAATAGTAGGTTGTCATATACAAAATGTTTTATTGAATGGACTATTAACTGATCAGAAAATCTCTGTCTCAAATAGACATTTGTACAATATAAGTCATCGAATAAAAAATCAGCACGGTTATGATTCGATTAAGACTATAATCAGCTTCTGTGTTGTTATCAACACCAAACCTATTTAGCACATTTTTCTGTCTTCTAACTCGATATGCATCCTCAGGTAATTAAACCAAAAAAGATTTGTTGCAAATGTTGTCTTTACCCGGTTGCTAGAGTTATTTATACACATGAACATGAAAACAAGTGCATATATTGTGATACTTCTTCAGAATAAGTTACTTTAAGTAAAAAATATTAATAAGTTTTGCACTAAACTTTGTACGCAGAAATTAAAACTACATCGAAATTTATATTACCTCTTATACGAGATACGTATACGTACGGTTTAGTCAGAAAGGCTTTGATGATTGGAGATTCATCTCAGGGTAAAAAGAAAGTGTGGGGTTCTTCCACTTGACTAAAAGGAGAGAGTCATCCCGATCATCCTGTTCGCTTTAAGAAAGAGGATGGTTTTTATTGTCAACGCAATTTCGTCCCTTTCATGACGATAGCTGGTCAATCAATATATGTTACAACAAGAACTACTCCATGGCACTTTTGTTCATAAAAAAAGGTCTAGCAATTGTACGGTTCACGGTTCAGAATGGTCTCATGCTTTTGGGAAAAGAGTATAGGGGATATATAATGATATTTTCTATAACAAACACAGTTACATCAACCATTATTGAAATCAACACCTGTGAGAAGTTTATCCATCTGTAAAACTAAACAAATGAGTATCAGTCAAGTCACTGACTGTGATTACATTTGCAAGACATCAGACTAGATTGTAAGACAATAGTTTAAAGAAAAAAAACTTTAATACAGTACGACCTTTATCTTACGGTCTTAACGGGGCCTAACCATGCATGCAATGCATCACTAGACACCATTTCTTTATTTCATACATATATATTATATAATATTAAAAACACACAAAATCACATACTTATTTATCGTAGTGATTAGTTTATTTAGTTATCAAGGAAAATTCCACAAGTAATCGTCTCCTCCGGTGTGACCATCAGCGTCGGAAGCAGCATCAAAGGTAGATTGACGAGGCGGGCTTAGAAGCATTCCTTCAGCCATATTCATGAGCACATTAGGCATGTCGAATATCAAATCCTCGTCCATGTATCCACTTGTATTCACGTTACTCCGTACTACACTGCTTGAACCGGTGTTATCATTGGCCGTTACAATCGAATCCCTAGCAGCACCAAAAGCAGCAGCGGCTGAAGCGGCTGCAGCTTGGATGTCTCCTGGAGACATGGAAGCCGGGACAGGCAAAGACAAAGCTGAGTTTGGAAAGTTGAGCTCAGTTTGAGTTCCTTTGAGAGCTAGAGCTGCCACGTCATAGGCTATTGCCGCCATCTCAGGGGTCGAGAATGTTCCTAACCATATACGGGTAGGTTTTCTCGGCTCACGGATCTCAGAGACCCATTTGTCCGAGTTCCTACGTTGTCTCACTCCCCTGTACAAAGGGTGTCGGCCACCATTTTCTTTGGAGGTTCCCGACATGTTGATAATGAGAACTAGAGTTTTGAAGAGAGATTAATTATGGATGAGTTGGATGGATGAGAGGAAGGGGTCGAAGCCATTTTATGGGGGGAGTTAATTTAGTTGAAGAGTGAAGTAGTGAGGAGTGAAGACAAGAGAGTGAAGAAAGTGCAAACCAGTTAGGGATGAAGAGATTAGGGTTTGGGAGGGATTGATCACAGCTCGGAGGTGATGAAGTTAAAGCTGTAAAGACAGATTTTTAATTGCTCCTCTGGTTGTAAAATCGCGTTATTTGGGTGGTGGCCAAATAAGTCGCCGAAGTATATATGTTTCTATCTAAATTGGTCGCTTTCTTCATCTCAGTTTCGTGAATATATATGTTTAGTCATGATCTTGACATCACTTAAATATTGGTCTACAAAAGCATCCTTATCCCTAGTCTCTTCTTTCGGGTCTCTTAGGGAAAATAAGAGACAGTTTCTTAATTTTTAACTAAAAAGGCTAAGAGACGTCTCTAATTTAGAAACGTCTCTTAGCCTTTTTAGTTAAAAGTCAAGAGATTGTCTCTTATTTTCTCTAAGAGACCCGAAAGAAGAGACTAGGGATAAGGATGCTCTTAGAGCATGATTAATGGAAGATTCTTAGGGTGGGGTTCTTAGCGGAATATAAGAAACCGGTTTTTAAAGCATGATTAATGCATATCTCTTATAGAGGGTCTCTTAGCGAAAATAAGAAACAGTCTCTTAGCTTTAAAGTAGAAAAATCTGAGAGATGTCTCTTGAATAAGAGACTAAGAGACGTCTTTTAGCTTTTTCTAGTTAAAAGCTAAGAGACCATCTCTTATTTTTGCTAAGAGGTCATGCCTAAGAGACTTGCAATAATCATGGTCTAATCTCTTATTTAAGAGCCGATTCTTAGATTTTTTAATTAAAAATTAAGAGACAATTTTTTATATTTCGCTAAAAACCCAACTTTAAGAACTTTCCATTAACCATGCTCTTATACTTTTTCTTAAAATAGACTGAGGTAGATAACGCTTCAAAGTGGCAGCTTGGTTATAACAAAATTTGCATAATAGCTTTATGTAGTTTACATGGGTTAATTCTACTGAACAAAATCATGTAGTTAACACTTTGACTTGTTATATCAAATCTCTGGGGGTGAAACAAAGGAGTAAATCATGTTTCCAGGCACATTTTTGTGTAAGAGTAATTTTTATTTAGTTTGTGTGATTTACTTGCGGTGAAACTATATTTGTAAGAGTAATTTTTATCCATTTATTTTGCTATCTCTACTCCGTGTCTGGGGCATGGTTACGAATTCTTCACTTAAAAGTCATAAGTATACATGCATTTCCTATTGTATTGCTTACTTTGGTGGTTAATGGTTTATTTCATAATGGAAATGAATATATGGTTGACTTGGGGAAAGATAATCTTATAATAATCACATCCAAGAGTGTTTAAGAAATGCTATTTAGAATAACTTAGTGTGTGTCTGCGTGATCGCTGTTTAGGTCAATTTCTTCTTTGAGACTCTGTCACTCCACTAAACATTACAATACTGTAATATATTTTCTAGATTTTTCTCATTGAAGCATGTCAAATCGATAAGGGTAAGAAATCCACTTCACGTGTCGGTATAGCGTGGAATATTTGTCCGCGCATCAACCATATATATTATTAAAATGTTCTCTTATCATGTACGGAGCGTTGGTGTGTGCGGGTTGACACTTGATCTACAAGGCTGCTGCCAAATATCTATGTGACATTTTTTTTTATGTGACATTTTTTACATTTGAGTTGAGAGGTTGAACACCAATGATTTCGATCATATTTTACAAAAAGAGAATCGAAAATGTATAGTGTTGTAGAAATTAAAGCAATTTAACATTTAGGTCTTAAGTTTTGGTGACAATTTGGATACATATGTCAACCAAGCTACCTAAGTCCAAATAGTCCAATCTGATTCATAATATATTACTCCTTCTGTTTCTTAAAGATAAAGATGTATGTTTTGGTGTTTTCACACATATTAAGAAAATACATTAATCATGCATTGTTTTTAGAAATTATCAAATTCCAATGCATTTTAACCAATAGTCTTTCAATAAATTCAATTAATTTTATTGAAATTTACAATTTTTGTATAGAAAACCTAAAAAATACATCTTTTTGAAATAATTTTTTTTTTCCAGAACATACATCATTTAGAAACAGAGGGAGTAGTATATAACACGCTTAATTTGTCTGTGGATGAAAGGGGGTTGAGCTTTATCGGCATCGGTCGATCCAATAATCTTTTAAATAAAAAGTTTTGACTTAGATTGGATTTGGAGAAAATTAATATATATCTGAGTAGACTGTTTAGTAATAATTTTCATTTGATATTTAATTCTCACGCATGTGTGTTTATATACACTACTCTAAAAGCTAGAGTGTGTTTATTAAAGCAGTCGGTAAATCCTTTCTACCTAATAAAAAAAATAATTGCAATGTAAAAGGATTCCAACCTATAAGTTTGCAAGTAGCTCAAAAACTATTCTTTTTCTTTTTTCTTTTTGAAACACTAGCTGATCAAAAACTATTCAACTGATACAAACAGGTAATAAACATACATTAAGATCATACCATAACTTTTCATATGCAATCGTTTTTTATTCGGATATTTTTTCTCTTAAATTAGAGGCTGTTCGTTTCTCCATTTGTCATATCCATCCAGCTGTTCCATCTATATAATCCATCTAGATGATCCATCCAGATTTTAAGAGCTGTTCGTTTTTCCATTCAAATGAACCATCTAGATGAACAATCTCAATGGATTTTATGTTCGTTTCTTTATTTCTATTTCCATCCAGATGAGTTTAATAAACAAATTACAAACATACCCTTGTTTTGATTTAATCATCTGTTGGATGTTAATTTTAAATATATTAACTTTTATTATTTAGTCTAAAATATGTTCACTAATATTATTTTGAAATTAGCATTTCGACATTAATAAATTATTATTTCATATAAATTTATAACTTTTTATTTAGATTTGTATTAAAATTTTACTATAATAATAACTTCTAATAAACAAGAAGTTTGATAAACATATACTTAAAAAACTTTAAAGTTTCAAACTAAAAAGTGTATTAATAAAAGAAACTGATTAAAATATTCAAATAAATATATCTAAAAGTAGTTTTCCGGTTTTAACAGAAAATGAAATTTTTCGATTTTAGCAGAATAGTTTTGTATAAAAATTTTGGAACGAAAAATGGATTTTCCATTTTTGGAAAGAAAGCAAAATTTCCAGCGGGAAAACAAAGTTGTCTGGTTTTGGTAGAAAAATAAGATTTTCTGTTTTTGCGTGAAATGAGATTTTTCGGTTTCAGCGTAAAAACGAGATTTTTGCATTTTTTGCGGGAAACAAGATTTTTTTATTTTTTCGGGAAGGAGATTTTCCGGTTCTGGCGGAAAAAGCGGTAAAATACGTTTTTCGGTTTCGGGGGAAGACCCGTTTTTATGTTTTGAGAAAAACATGTTTTTGCGTTTTTGGCGGAAAATATGTTTTTTTTTTTTACGGAAAATGCGTTTTTGCAGTTTTGACGGAAAATACGTTTTGGCGAGAAAGTGCATTTTTCGCAATTTTGGTGGAATTTACGTTTTTGACGGGAAAATGCGTTTTTGCATTTTGACGGGAAAATGCGTTTTTGCGTTTTTGCGTTTTTGACGGGAAAATGTATTTTTGCGGTTTTTAGGAGAAATACTTTTTTGGCGGAAAAATGCGTTTTGTGATTCTGGCAGAAATGCATTTTTGATGGAAAAAATGTTTTAGCGGTTTGGACGGAAAAATGAGGTTTGACGGTTTTGGCGAGAAAATGTGTTTTTGCGAGAAAACGCATTTTGTGATTAGCTAGCTAATTTTTAAAATTCATTCAGATGAACCATCCAGATGACTTGTTTTTTAATGTCTAAGCAAACAAATCTCTCATCTCCATCCAATCCATCCAGATGTTTCATTCGGATAAAGAAACGAAGAGCCCCTTATTATATTCCTTTCTAATGCATTGTAGCTTTTTGTCTTCGTATTTCCATTGAACTTGCAAAACAGATAAATTATTCCAGGTGCACAAAAAAAGAAGAAGATAAATTATTCAAGTTACAATATAGTTCTGAAGACTTAATCTAGCAGACTTTGCTAAACTATCATCTTTTACATTTGCATTTCCCAATACCTTCATAAAATTTTAGTCACCAGTTCCTTTGATGAGTTTCAAAACATCACACCTTATTCTTTCCTGTCCATCTTGGATTTTCTCTAAAGCTTGATATAATGCATTGTAGCTTAAGAGATCAATAAACAAGTACAATGATGAGAATAGGTTTGAAATATAATTAAAAGGAAATATTTCTTATTGCTTTGTTTTTTTTTCTGAGACACTTCTTATTGCTTTGTCATACAAAAGATCTACTACTTATGAGTATGTTGATGCCAAGCATGGCAGGTAGCCTGTAATAGCAAACCTTGACATGTCAACTACCTGTAAATTACATTATGGGCTCCAAAGTTGTAAGCCCATCAAGTTCTTATACTTTGTTTCCCTAGTTTGATAAACTTTGTGAAATGTCTAGCTTATGACCGCCTTTAGAAATGAAAAAGTGCTTTTAAATGCCAACAAGATATTCATTTTATAAAAAAGGTCTCACGAGAAACAAGACTCATCTCTGAAAGGTTTATCAAGGGCATTTCATTCTACCTTTCTTGTAAACAAAACAAACACACAAACAAACAAAACTGAAATATAGGTAACGGTGGTTTTTAGTGGAGAACACAAACACAGACACAAATGATGAAATACTACGGATCCTTAGATTCTTTAGTACTTGTAGTCCTTGCGTGAAGGCTCTCAGCTTTGTAAGCACCAAGTGTAGCCTCAGAGTTAGCCTTGCACCTAACCAAGAACGCATCTTGTGCCTTGTTCACATTCTCCTCTTTCCCTCCCCAAGTCTTAAGTGCGCTTTGTTGCAACGCCCTTCCAAAGCAAAAGGAGAGAGACCAAGGCTTCTTTGTCTTCAGCTGGTTCATCGCATTCAGGTTTCTTGTCGCCTCTTCCTCGCTCTGTCCTCCCGACAAGAACAGTATGGCTGGAACAGCCGTTGGCACGGTTCTCTGGAGGGCACGGACAGTGTACTCTGCGATGACCTCTGGTGCAACCTTGGCGCTCTCTGAACCTGGAGTCACCATGTTTGGTTTCAGAAGCGTTCCTTCAAGCATGACATGGTGATCGCCCAGGGCTTTGTAGCAAGCTGCAAGGAAACGCTCTGTCACCGCTGAACACTTGAGGATATCATGAGACCCATCAACACAAACATCAGGCTCCACGATCGGTACAAGACCGTTCTCTTGACAAATGGCCGCGTATCTAGCCAATCCATAAGCGTTCTCGTGGATGGCTAACTCTGATGGCTCGTTTGGGCCAATCTTAAGAAGTGCATGCCACTTAGCGAAACGAGCACCCGCTTCGTAGTACTTCTTGCAACGTTCGCCAAGATTATCAAGACCCTGTGTGATGGTCTCATCGTTGGTTCCAGTCAGCTCAACGGCACGGCCCTTGTCAACCAGCCTTAATACCAGGCAAGACTCCACCTTCCTTCAAAATGTCCACAAAAGGTGTCCCTGTGCACATATAATCACACCATCCAAATTAAGCAACTGAGTATACACAAAAAGAGCAAACAGGGATTAAGTACCATTAGAGCTCTTCTGGTAGAGAGTTTCTTCAACGAGGATGACACCACTGAGGCAAGGAAGAGCAGCGGGAGTAGTGAAGAGAAGCTCACGAAGAGCACGTCTCTTGGACTCAACGTTCTCCACTTTGACGCTAGAGAAACGCTTTCTGATGGTATCGGTTGATTCATCAGCAGCGAGGATACCTTTTCCAGGTGTGCCATTGTAGGCAGCGTTATAGCAATAAGCTCATCTGCGAGTTACATTACTATTTTTGTATGAAACAAATAAATTTTTAAAACTATTAATTAAAGGAGGGAGTATAACTGTATAAGATAACAAAGCTAAATCAAAACAAGAAGATACGAAAACTCAGATCCGACAAGTAACTAGAGCCATTAAGCTTTTTTTTTTTTTTGCTAAGAAACTATTTTTCTTTTTGTCTTTTTCATCACACATGACTGAAAATACTTTCCATGAAAAGGCTGCCTACCCAATCTGGTTAATAACACTACACACACTTAATTTAACTCCAAAAAATGTTCATTTAATTTGCTCTTTCCCCAATCTGCAAGCAAGTAAGGTGTTTATGATCAATGCAACTTCTCCATTAGATAATATGATAAAACAATCTCTCAACAAAAGTTAGAAATTGCTGAGGTACACAAATATTGTGTTGATACGTAACCTGACAAATCTGTGTTCCTAAGAAACCCTATAT
This sequence comes from Brassica nigra, assembly GCA_016432835.1. NCBI lineage: Eukaryota > Viridiplantae > Streptophyta > Magnoliopsida > Brassicales > Brassicaceae > Brassica > Brassica nigra. The sequence continues at coordinate 4,352,490 of CM028245.1, read as the reverse complement.
GCGGCTATGCCCCATATTCTTTTGTGACACGTAAATGAAAAGCATAGTATATGTGATGTGCAATGTTGGGATGGCCTCTTTGATCTTTTCATCTTATGTGTTTTGTATAAATGAAAAAAGGAAAGAGAGAAACATCTCTCTACATAATATACATAACTGGACGATTTGGAAGACTTGAGAGCCGCTTTAAAACACCATTATCTACTCGTCAACAAGCTACTGAGGGCTGTTCCATCTGTAGAAAAACTAAAACTATTAACATAATTTTCTTTTTGCATGTGAACTGAACTATATGGCTAATATATATATATATATTTATTTATTTTTTGCTAGGTATTTTTCTTTGCTTTAAAATTGTAACTGATATGGCTAATATATGATATATTGTGGTTAGTAATGCTGAAATTTTTCCCTGCGATGTTATTATAATTGGCTATTGTGGACATTTTACATGGAAAATATTCATTTTTACAGGTTTCAAAAGAGTAACTCAAGGTTAGGCTCAAGGCTGGTTACATTTTCTCTTTTTGACATCAGCTGGTTACATTATTATTATTATTTTTTCTTTGAAACACTCGGCTGGTTACATTATTAAACGAAAAGGATTATACTGTATACTAATAATGATGTAAAGCATAGCAGGTGGTGGTCTGTAGTAGGAAACCTCGACATGTCAGCTAACTTGTAATTGTACCATGGGCTCGAAAGTCGTAAGCCCATAAAGTTCGCTGAATCTTTCATCAAGGCGTATGACCGCCTTCAGCAGATATGCTTTCAAATCCATATGAAGAAACACAGTAGAAGAAAGAAACCGAAGAAATGCTTTCAAATCCAAACAGAACAGAACATTCATTTCATAAAAGGTTTCACGAGAAACAAGACACCTCAAGAAAAGGTTTATCAAGGGTCTTTCATTTTACCATCTCATTTAAACAAAACAAAACAAAGCACAACAAACATAAGGCTGATACACAAACGATGAAATGAGAAACTACGGATCCTTAAGACTCATCCTTCAGTACTTGTAGTCCTTGACGTGAAGGCTCTCTGCTGCACCTTCACCGAGCTGAGCATCACCCTTGTAAGCACCAAGCGTAGCCTCAGAGTTAGCCTTGCACCTAACCAAGAACGCCTCCTGCGCCTTCTTCACATTCTCCTCTTTCCCTCCCCAAGTCTTGAGCGTGCTCTGCTGCAACGCCCTCCCAAACGAAAACGACAGCGACCAAGGCTTCTTCGTCTTCAACCGGTTCATCGCGTTCAGGTTCCTCGTCGCCTCTTCCTCGCTCTGCCCACCCGATAAGAACACTATCGCCGGAACAGCTGCCGGCACCGTCCTCTGCAGGGCGCGGACAGTGTACTCCGCAACCACCTCAGGTGCAACTTTAGCACTCTCCGAACCTGGAGTCACCATGTTCGGTTTCAGAAGCGTTCCTTCAAGCATGACATGGTGATCGCTCAGGGCTTTGTAGCAAGCCGCGAGGACACGCTCTGTCACTTCCGCACACTTCTGAATATCGTGAGAACCATCGACAAGTATCTCAGGCTCCACGATTGGTACAAGACCGTTCTCCTGACAGATAGCCGCGTATCTAGCCAATCCATAAGCGTTCTCGCGGATAGCTAACTCAGACGGCTCGTTCAGACCGATCTTGAGAACCGCACGCCACTTAGCGAAACGAGCACCAGCGTCATAGTACTTCTTGCAACGCTCGCCAAGACCGTCGAGACCCTGTGTGGTGGTCTCCCCGTTGGTTCCGGGTAGCTCAACGGTACCCTTGTCGACTTTGATGCCAGGCAACACTCCACCTTCCTTTAAAATGTCAACAAAGGGCGTCCCTGTGTTGATTCAAAAGCAAAAACGCAATAAGCAAAACAGAGTATTATATATATACAGAACACAATGAGAGATGAAGTTACCGTTGGAGCTCTTCTGGTAGAGAGTTTCTTCGAAGAGGATGACACCACTGAGGCAAGGAAGAGCTCCCGGAGTAGTGAAGAGAAGCTCGCGGAGAGCGCGTCTGTTGGACTCGACGTTCTCGACGTTGATGCTGGAGAGACGCTTTCCGATTGTGCCGGTTGATTCGTCTGCTGCGAGGATGCCCTTTCCAGGTGTGCCTATGTAGGCAGCGTTAGCGATCAGCTCATCTGCAGAGTTTCAAAACAATAATAAGAGCTCAATTCGAAACCAGATTCGGATCCGACAAGTAACTAGAGTAGTTGGCGGTTACGAACACAACCGAAACAGAGTTTTATGTCCAAAAGCTACAGAGTGAGGTAAGTAAGTAAGATGCAAGACTGATCTATGAACTTGAGGTGCGTAAACAGATAACTATCAAAATTAAATAAGGCGAAAAGATATAATAAACTTTAACGCAAAACGAGGGGTGAGGTTAGCTTACCGGCGTATTTGCTAGTGAAGGAAGCCATGGTTTGTTTAGAAGAAATTATGGATACAAGAGAGAGACACTGAGAAAGATGGTAGATGAAAGTGTGTATTTTATAGAGATAGAAGTGATGAGAAGGTTCGAGAAATAGGTTTATTTTAAGGAGGAGATGGAGATTTTTTTTTTTGGTTTCTTCAGCCGTTGGATTGTCGCGATGGCGGTTTTCTTATTACCGCGGGTAGTTTTAACGGTTTTTAAGGCAATCTGCTTTGAGAGACTACAAGGGTGACTTCTACGACATTCTTCTACTTGAGCCGTCACTTCGGCCCAGAGGCCCATCACACTTTTTGCATTCACACTTTCTCCCCCAAAGTAAATATTTCATCTCCTTTTACTATTTCCACAATCTGCAAGCAAGTAAAGGCGCTCATGACGGAGCCCAACTTCCATTCTATGTGGATTCAAATGATAACCACAGCTACACTCACAAATGAGATAGTATGATAAAACAATCTTTCAACATAAAATTAGCCATTGCCAAGGTACAAAGATATTGTCAAGTGTTGCTGTGGATGTACATGAGCATTAGTATATGTGATATGCAATGTTGGGAAGGCCTCTTTGCTCTTTTGTATTTTGTATAGAATGAAAAAAAGGAGACGAAATCATACATGCTAACAATTATTAAAAAAAAAAATACTGCACATCTTTTCGCTCAACTCAACTTTGACACTTTTCTACAAAACGAGAGCATCAAGAGGATCAAACCTGTTTCCACTGAAGCCACCGCTTCCCCAGCCTATGTTTCTTAGTCTTCATATATATTCTACTCAAATAAGTTCCTAGCAGAATGGGAAAAGGTAACACATAAAGCTTGATTCATGCTGGATTAAAGAACCGAGTTTAAGATCAGAGAGCCCTAGCCATTCACTATAGTATTAAGTTATACCTGTTTTATTGCATTCCCAATTCCCAAGCTCGGCAAAGAACTCTTGGTCAAACAACCTGCATGGACGATCGGTCCACTGAGCTCACCGTTGGATTGAGGAATGCTAAGGTAAGAAGCTCCCTTGAACAGCCACTGAGCCGTTTCTTGACTGAAATAGTCCTCAAACATCTCTCCACATAATATACACGCGCACTGGTTCTCATCAGCAGCTACGGCTGGACCATCCTCACTTTCAGAATCACTCATAATTTCATCATAGTCAGGTTCTAGCTCTCCCGCTTTCGCTGCTACCCAATCATCAGCCTTTGGAAACCAAACCCTACATTTACTGTTTGGGACACTTAACTCAAGCTTCTTCTCATCGTGCAGCTCCATGTGCTTGTCAAGTTCTTCCTTTTGTTTAAAGCGAACAGCACATGAGGTGCAGAGATGCGGAAGGTCATCAAAGAGACTACTTATCACCGAGGGGTGAAGTTCACGGATCTTGTCTGCCCTAAACTTCAATCCTATGAGGTTTTCGGGTTCTGAAATTGCTGTTTCGGCTGGTGCTACCTTCGGGGCAGTGGAGGGACCCTTCTTCACCAAAACCAATGGCTGAGCATCAGACTGAACCACAGACACAGACGTAGAGCTATTGGTAGAATGATCAGGACTATGGTCTTGTGACATGGAAGGAGCAGCCGCACATTGTACAAGGGATGGCAGCTCCGTCTTCGAAGCAGATATCAAGCCCTTTGACACCAAGGAGCTCAAGAGGCACGAAATAGGATCTGAGGCCTTACTACTCTCTTTTGATGTCTGTGCTGATGTGACGCCGGTAAGAGACACTGTGTCCGAACCAAGTGGTGAAGAGAATTGTTCAACTTTTAAACGAGCTGATAGATTGTCACCAGCAACTGAATTTCGCAAAGTCTTAGGCTTAGAGGCTGCTGAGAGGGTTAGTCCCCTTGGTTTCACCAGGGAAACCTCCTCCTTGATTGCACCATTAGTTAAATTATTAGAAAGGATTCCACTCTTCATGACTGCTTCCAGCAAATCACTCATGTTGCGTTGTCCTGTAGTTTCTGAAGCAATAGTAAGTCCTGCGGCATTTTCAGCTGCTGACTTGGAGTCAATCATTTCAATCGCATTTGTTTTCTTAAACTGAGGCCGATCAGAGTCATCCCTGAGGACACTTTGAGATTTCGCTGGAAACCGGGAAGCCCTAGGATCACGTTGAGGGAGAGAATGAGGTCTTTTAGAATCTTGCTTGGTCACATTCTGTTTAAAAGTTGAATCATGTAAAGGCGACTGTCTATCTGACACCTTAGATTGAGGCTGAATTCCCTTTCTAGCTGCATTAGGGGTTGTACTCATCGGAGGAAAAACTTCTGGATCATGCAACATCCTAGGAGAAGACGTCAAACGGCCAAAAACACTTGGATCTTTTTGCTCCGGAACAGACCTTGGGTCGAAAGCTGAAATCCTTGGTCGTTTTAAGAGGTGATTTTCAGATTCCTACAAGATGGGAAAAGGTTTTACAAGTCAAGAAGCACAATAGAATACCTCATAATAAAAAGTAATGCAAATGACTATCATAACGTACCAATCTCTCTGATTCATCTGGTGCGTGAAGCCCATTCTTTGGGTTGACAGTGGCCACATCTGTTTCAGATAACCTTGAGTGCATGTCCCACATAAACTCTTCTTCCTCAGAGTTTTTCCAACTATCATACGGCACACCTGTGTTTCTACTAGGACCACTTGATTCTAAATTTTCTAGTCTCGCAGTCGCGTAGTTGGAAATTCTGCTTTTGGTATGCAACACATCCCTCTGCTCAGTATTCAGATCAGGACCCCTGCTCACAGCTTCGTACCACTGTTTCTCACACCCGTTATCAGTAACCCTTGAACCAACTTTCTTAATCACTGATCTAGAATTATGCGGTAGTTCAGAAGTATAATCATATTCCCCTGATATTGAGTCAATGTCTTTCTCGTAGAGGGGCTCACTGAATGAGTCTCTCTGAGGTCGTCGAATGGTCTGAATTCAACACACGATCAGTAGACTAAACATAGGTTAAAACTGTAAACATGCCAAGGAAAATTCATTCTTACATTTACTTTAGCTGGACCTGCCCACGAGCCTCCAGATGCTATGCTTGAAACTCTCTCCAATCTATCTGAATCCCTAGTCAAACTGTCTGCGATCTCAGAGACTTCAGTAACCATTCCTTTTGCCTGCACAAAAAATCCAAAAACAAAATACTCAGGAAACTTTTACAGAAGTGTAACTTTGGGTTTGTCCTCACTGAAAAAAAATCAGTTGAAGCAAGTTTAGGTTGCTTACCCTTCCAGACTGTTGAAGGCGTTGCCTTTCTAGATACTTGGGATTCACATGGATACTATTTGGTGGGCGCTGAGATTGCAGATCAGCTCTGCTTGTGCTAACAACAACTGCTGAGCCATCACTTTTAGCATTAAAACCAAGTTCTTTCTCAATTTGCTGAAGAGTTTGCGGATGAAAGACTCCTTTCCAGGTTCCAAAGAGATGCCGCATATTAGAACGCATAGGAGGATCAACTTGTTTGTAAGCCTTAACAAAAACCTGCACATAAGTAAAAAAGAGGAAGATCAGAGATGACGCAGTCAGAAAAGAAAAAAATTATATAACCATGACTATCAATAAAAACATCAACCTCAGGCAGCTTGGCAGCAAAGTACTTAATGTAGTCCCTTCCAATGTTCTTCACAATGCTGTCCAACAGGTACAATGTTGGCAGCTTCTGATCACTTGGTACCTGCATTATATTCTTCAAATCAGATACCCAGAAGAAAAGGCCAACTTGATCTCATAGAGAGTAACCAACAAGGAGACCCTAAGGAAAAGCACAACTACTAAAATTTGGAGCACAAAATATGATGACATTCAAGCTAAAACTACAATATATCCTGACAGACAAGGAAACTAAAGATGGATACAGAAAGCAATTAAAGAACAACAGCAAAATCTACATGCCCAAAATGGCAGAGAAACAATATTAGAAGTGTCAACTTCTAAGCTGAAGTGACAAACAGTGAAATAGTAATCCTTGTCTTCCCACCGACTTGTCTGAATAGGCTGCAATGCTTCTCTGCTATCCAAAGCTGAATAAAATGTTTTTCGCTTTCTGGAGAGCATTCGGTAATCAGAAGCCACTAACAGAAAATACAACATAGCTCATAGAGCTCTTGTCAAATAGAAAAGTGAGATACAATTGAACAATCCCAACTTTGTCAAAGAGACTACACACTCCTATAAGCAAAACTCAGTACAAGGACATGAGGAGTTGATATATGCATTCTTGAAGAATGAATGTGGACCAAACTGTTGCATGGGAAACAGCTCGTTTGGCATAGTTAACAACATAGTGTCTGGAATCCAACATAAACTAGAAACTTTGATTCGCAAGTATAAAAGAAAGCAAATATTATCCAGAAAAGACACAAGAGTTGCTTTCAAAATTGGATTTTTTTTCTTTCTCATTAAACCTCGTATACAGATCACAATCTCAACCACCACATTCACCTTATTTACCTTATATTATACAATTACTCAAGAAATTCAAAAAGAATTGAGCAAAGAGTATAACAAATTAACAACTATAACAGTGGGCATGATTCACCTCGAGGATATTGTTGCAAACGGTGGCAACAACGGCCTTAGCAGCATGAACATTCTCTCCAGCAATTATCGTGAGGTTCGTAATGATCGGCTTCGAGTTGATCGTGAGCTCGGATAGAGCCGACTTGTACTGGTTCACAAGCTCGTAATGTGGATGAACCGGTTGCGGCTGATAAGCTTCCCCGCTCGGATCGCTAACAATACTATCCGTTACTCTGCCACCAGCAACTCGAAATCTCGACGAAGACGCCTGCGACGTTAACTGCCGCGTGTTGGAATTCACATCACTAAGCCTGGGTTTCTTCATTGGTCCTGGATCTCTCGATCTATCGAAAGGCCTACGCGAATTCTCCATCTTACGGACTATATCAATACACGAATCGTAAAAAAAAAAAAAACTATCCTAAGATTGTGATCACAACGATCCTCGTAAGAGGGAGGCAGAGCATTACAGGAATCAGTAGCTTGATATACAAATCAATTAAAAAAAAACTTAAATTACGATCTATAGGAGAAGACGATGAAGATAGGAACGGTTTGGATTCGGCACAAATGGCAGAGATTGGGACGAAACTCCGATCAATTAGGGTTGAGAATTGGGGATTTTAAAGAGACGAGATCGGAGCTGGTATCGGGAATGTTAGGCCCAGTTAGTGGCCCATTAGTGATCTGAACTAACCACAGTAGGATTAAACCAAGGTGATGAAAGAAATTCTTACGTCGAACCAGATCTTGATTAGGTAAACCAATAACCACTAGCAAATAGTAAAAAACTATTGGTTGGACTGTATATTTAAGTTGTTTGTTGTACAATTTGAGTTGTAAATGTATTTACTGTAGTTGTGTGTGTTGAACTTGTAAAAGGAAAAAATGGGAAAAAATATTTATATTTTTCTACTATCTAAAAATTAAATTTAGTAAGTAAAATTTCTACATCTAATTTATTTTATTGTATGTAGCTTTAAAATATCAATATAAAATGATTAGAAATTTTAAAAATTATGAACGAAATGTTTAAAATGTGAATCACTCTTAGATCCCAACATATCACCTACAAAAAAATCGACATTGGTTGGTATGTAATATCTACCAGTTGAATTGTAATACCAAAATTGAATTAAACATAACATGTAGCTAGGCATGCTAAAAATCTAATTATAAGAGAAAAAAACATCGAGAGTAGGAAATTCAATTCTGCAATTATCAGAAACTTTTTAACGAGCAGAAATTCAAATTCGATAATCTCAAAAATAAAATATTAGTAATTTAATATATTTAGTTTAACAATTAAATTTTAGAAAGTAAATGCAATCATAGATAGATAGATAGATAGATAGATATATATAAGATTGAGTTCTGGAAAATACGTTTAAAGTTATTAATTGAGATACTCATTTGTTCCCTTTCATGTTTTTTAAGTATTTAATTATTTATTTGTTTCACATACTTATCTAGAACTCCAATGTTGGGGGTGTTATTAGTTGTCTCTTGTGACTCTATGTAATATAAACAAAAGTGCACTAAATCCGCCAAATTATATAAGAAAAAAATAATTCTTTTCTATTAGTCTCCTGGACAATAGGAAAGATGATTTGGAAAAAATAATAATGTAATCATCATTTTTCTTGTTATTCTCTGCAATCTTTCATATCTTCTCTCTTTCTACTCTTCAAAAAAAAAATATAGTTTAGTTTTAAACATTATCACCAAAAATGTTACTATATTAAATATATAAGATTTTATCCAATATACAGTATGTAAATTTCTTGATATAATTTGCTTAGCTACATCGATTATAAAAATATAAATTTGACATTTTAAAATAAAAATGACTAACTTTTCAAAATATTTTTTTCGTAAACATATAATTTCAATTGAATTTGTTATTAAAAGATATTGGTGATGACCGATAAGTGTTTTAGAAGTGGTGTAAAATATTTTTACAGTTACTTTCTTTCTAAACCACAAATCTCTACCAATCATATTCTAGGAAAAAAATTTAAAAGCCTTATAATTTTATTTTGTTTCTTTTCTTTTTGGCTTTAAAAATCAAAATATTTATAGCATATATATCTTGGCTTTAGAAAATTTATAAGTAAATATTTAAATTTGTTTAAATCTACAACCAAAATTATACATCAAAAATTTATATAACTACATCAAAAATCTACAATGATAACCAAAAAATCTACATCACAAACTCTACTGCATTAACTCTACGGTAAAATATATAAAGTTACACCTCATTCAAATCAACGCCGGAGTTAAAAAATGACATCAGAACAATTGGATGTTGGTGTTTCATAAAAGTTAATATGTTGGTGTTTACTCATATTTTATTTACAAATTTAAATGACCATTTTCTTTTATTCAATTTTATATTTGCATTTTAAGTTCATTTATCATTCTTAAAATTACAAGTTTATAGCTCAATGGTTATTTATTTATATTTTTCTCAGAAATTTCGATTTTATTTTGAAAGTTTGAAAAACTAAAATTATAAAGATAAAGTTCTTTTCCTCTCACTGTTTTCTATTCCTTTTACGTGACTGTAAAACAGAAACAAAACCAAACAATATGAAATAACAACTCAAATGCTATAGTTTTTTTAAAAGATAATTTTTTTTCAAAATTCTCCAATAATTTTCTTACTCCTCACTCCCCGTAAAAGCCAATAGCTAAAATTTACTAAAACGAAAACACATTAAACATGAATTTTAAAGTAAACAATCATAAGATAAGACTAACCCTATGAATCTGAACATGTATTGGCGAAGGTAGTTGCATCTATCAACTGCAAAAACCCTCCTCACAACACGGCGGTATAACGCAACATAAAACCCTTCTGTATTCCTCACCGATGGACAGACTTATGTTGAACTTGTCCTGTTCATCAAACAGTGTTCTTTCTAGGCTAGTCACCTCCCACTGGTCGCCATCCAGCATACAATGGTTGTCAACTCTCCATACCCCCTCGCCTGATTCAGAATCTGCATAGGGTTGACAATCTGTAGTTTTATAATGAAATTATGATCATTGGGAAAACACATATAATATTTGTTTTACATGAATAATGGTAAATAAAGTAACAAAAAACATATAAAATTGTAAAATCAGTCATTTCTCAAACACAATATTGTATAATTTGCATTTGTAAATAAAATTTATTTGTTTAAAGTTTCATTTCTTTCTTCTGTTTTTTAATAAACATGACATTTTGTATACTTGTATATACTAATAAAGCAAAACCTGAAAATAATATACTATGTTTTTTTTTTCATTTTTATGTGAGTAAAGTTTTGTTTCATTTGTAAATAACTAAATCTACCATATATAAGCAAATGAACAACAATATGGATCAATTTTTTATATGATTGTAGTATATAGTTCTAGCACGTTAACTATTTGAAATAATCAAATAAACATAAGTTTAATAATTTTCATTTAATTTTATATATTTACAGCATTAATTTTATTGGGAATCGATTATTAAAAATTGAATATTTGCATGTAACTATTACATTTAAATTTTTGAAATGAAAAATAACTTATACTATAGAATTTTGGTATGGATTTTTTATATTTGTTATTACATAAGTTAAATTTACATATGATTTTAGTATGGACTTTTGTATTTAGATTAGTAAACATAAAGTTACAATTACATATGATTTTGATTTTACTATGATTTTAGTATGTTTTTTTTGTATTTCAGAAGTGCTTTTTAAAAAAAAATATACATAAACATACATCTATTAAAACACTGAAGGAATATCAGCTTAAGCTACTATTTAAGAAATTACATATATAATGTCATGATGGTATAAGTAATCGAAAGAACATTTTAATTGCTATTATACTAAATTGAGCTCACTAAATAATAAGTTATTGATTTTAGTTCTTTTATCCAAACCATATTTATGATAAAATGAAATTAATATATGGTCTATTTTCACAATTGTATCCTTTCCTTTCACCTCGTAAAGTTATCCTCGTGACAAACAAAGAAAACCAAAATTAATTGTCTACTATTTTCATCAATCAATACACCCAAAATATACTGACATAACTAGATTAACAATAATAACAGAATTATGGTCTTCATCTTCTTCTTTCTTTCAGGGTGAGTTGTTTAGAAAAATAGAAAATAGCTAAAAAGGAAAAGAAAAAACAGATAACAAATAATCTTATTTCTGGAATTCAAAGCCTCTATGGATTCTCTCAAGATAAAACATATAAATTTTGTAATCTATTAATATGGTTTTGCTCATAGAAGATGAAACTTGACACCCACGTTTGATTTGAAAAAGAACACCAACCCTACCAAATATCCATTACACCCACAACCTCAAACTTTTCATCATCGTCTGGTGTTTATATTATTGGATTCTCATCGTTAATCCATTGGTCTGAATGGCATGTAAGGACATATACATTCCTTTGTTGCTTTGTCTTTCTCGTTGAAAACGTGATCTAAAAATTGTTAAAGTGGTTTTGATTCATGTTAATCATATTCTTGCAACGTTTTTGTAATTATAAATTATTGTCTGGTTTTGTAGATTAACGGGTGATTAAAAGGACATTCCTTACATACTCCTAAACATGACTTCATCTGGTAAGAGAAGCATAAGACGAGGATCATCATCTTCCAAGAAACCGGTTCTCCAACCCCAAGAGAGTGGAAGCAGCAGCCTAAATGAGAGCCCCTCTCCCAAACCCGGTTCACCTCTCCCCGAACCGGTTTCTTCTACCACCGAGAGAACCGTCAAGACCCTACGCTTATCCAAAGCCATCACCATCCCCGAGGGAACCACTGTCTTCGACGCATGTCGAAGAATGGCTCGTAAAAAAGTCGATGCGGTTCTTCTAACCGACTCAAGCGCTCTTCTCTCAGGCATTGTCACCGACAAGGACATAGCAACGAGAGTGATCGCAGAAGGGTTGAGACCAGAACACACACTTGTCTCCAAAGTCATGACAAGAAACCCAATCTTCGTCACGTCGGATTCACTCGCCATCGAGGCTCTTGAGAAGATGGTCCAAGGGAAGTTCAGACACTTACCAGTTGTGGAAAACGGCGAAGTCATCGCTCTTCTAGATATAACAAAGTGTCTCTACGATGCGATCTCTCGTATGGAGAAAGCAGCAGAGCAAGGAAGCGTGTTAGCCGCTGCTGCTGTGGAAGACGTTGAACGTCAATGGGGAAGCGGAAACTCTGCTCCGTATCCTTTCGTCGAAACGTTAAGAGACCGTATGTTCAAGCCTGCGTTATCCACAATCATCACAGAACACTCAAAAGTTGCACTCGTGTCTCCCTCGGATCCTGTCTTCCTAGCGTCCAAAAAAATGCGTGATCTACGTGTTAACTCGGTGATCATAGCCGTTGGAAACAAGATCCAAGGCATTATAACATCAAAGGACATATTAATGAGAGTCGTGGCTAAGAATCTCTCCCCTGAGTTAACTCTTGTTGAGAAAGTAATGACACCAAACCCTGAAACCGCATGTATAGAGACAACAATCGTCGACGCGTTGCATGTAATGCACGACGGCAAGTTTCTACACCTTCCCGTTCTAGACAAAGAAGGCTTCGTGGTAGCGTGTGTCGACGTGCTTCAGATAACTCACGCGGCTATCTCCACCGTCGAGAGCAGTCCAGGAGCTGTTAGCGACATGGCGAACACCATGATGCAGAAGTTTTGGGACTCGGCTCTGTCGTTAGACCCGCAACCGCCCGAGGATTACGAGACACACAGCGATTTGTCGTCTACCATGTTGTTGAACTCAGAGGGAGGAGGAGGAGTAGACTCAGGGAAGCTGCAGTCTTGTGGAAGTGTGAGCTTGTTTGCTTTCAAGTTCGAAGATCGTAAAGGGAGAGTGCATAGGTTTGAGTCGACGGGTGAGAGTTTTGAGGAGGTGATGAGCGGTGTGGTGCAGAGATGTGATGATGGTGATGATGTAGGGGTGCAGATTATGTACGAGGATGATGAAGGTGACAAGGTTTTGATTAGTAGGGACAGTGATGTTGTTGCTGCGGTTGCTTTTGCTAGGTCTTTGGGACTAAAGGTTTTGAGATTGCATTTGGATTTTGCTGAGATTGTGAGTGCTGAGAGAAGTGGAGATTTGTCTGAGGGGAGTTGTGGTGATGGTTGCGGTTGGGTTTGGTGGCAGGCTGGGGTTGTGGCTGGGGCTGTTGTCTTGACGAGCTTAGGTTTTCTTGTTTACTTGAAACGTTCCAAGAAATGATAAATATTAACATGGAAATTGTTGTATTTGCCTTTTTTCCATCAACTTTGTAAAACTAGTTCCTGTATAATGATATTTATTATTGTTTCAAAAAAAACAATGAGTACAAAAATGCAGGCTGTGGGGTTCGAACCCACGCGCACTTATGTGCAGAAGAACTTAAGTCTTCCCCCTTAACCACTCGGGCAAACCTGCTTATTGAACAACAAGGTCTATTGATATATATAGACGCCGTCTTTTATGTAATGCCATAGCATCGTCCATTGAGCCATTAATTGGTTGCTTAGTTATTTTAACGTTAAAGTGAACGATTAGACCCGGAAAGACGAACGATTCTGGTTGATTCAGTTTGGTATGAGTGTCTCTAGGCTCTAGTCATCTTTTGGAAACGTACATTAGATGCAAACAGTAATATTCTCTTTGTCGTGATCATACGAATGTTCCTTCAAGAGAAAGTATGAGTAAAAGCCGAAATTAGATTATAAAAAAGAAGAGCTACTGTCCTCTTTTAAAGGCAGAGCTATCTCAGGTTTTTTTTTCTTACAAAAATAAGCAACTAACTCCCAACAAGGGGAGTTCGGAAAATAAACCAACAAAGGAAAAAAAGAAAAAAGAGAAATCGATCGTAGACTCGTAGTGTTTTTATTAATGCAAGATGACCAAAACACAACACTGATCTTCTTCTTCTCGTCACAAAGACGAGCACTTTGCTTCTGAAAGCTGGCACTTTGTCTAGTACGGCTCCACAGGTTTACGGAAGTTAGCTCCAGCGTAAACTGCCTCTGCTCCCAACTCCTCCTCAATACGCAAAAGCTGTTAATAGTTTATAGCAAACAGATTAGTCAATAAAAATCACTGAGCTCTTGATTCTTGTTAAACATACAAAGATCATTGTGGTTAGCGATGTTTTACCTGGTTGTACTTGGCAAGACGCTCGGATCTGCAAGGGGCTCCAGTCTTGATTTGTCCCTAGAAAGACAGAAAGAGATCCAAATGAGATCCAATTGTTGCTCGGGAAATTTTGATATACAGATGGTCTATTACTTACAGTAGACAAGCCAACAGCTAGGTCAGCAATGAAGGTGTCCTCGGTTTCACCACTTCTGTGGCTGGTCATCACTCCCCATCCTGCTTTCTTCGACATCCTCACTGCCTCAATACTCTCTGTCACTGACCCGATTTGGTTAACCTGTTACACCAAAAGATCTAGTCAGTAACTGTTGAATTATTTTTAACTGAATTAGGATTATATATCTGGGATGGAGAATACCTTCAAGAGAAGAGCATTGCAAGACTTCTCTGCGATTGCCTTTGCAACCCTCTGGAAGAAGAAAACAGAGATATAAGCACTTTTGAGTAAGAGGTAATCTAATGAAAAGAGACAGAAAATGGTAAGACCGTCTGGTTATGTCACAAACCTTGGGGTTGGTGACCAACAAATCATCACCAACAATCTGAACATTCTCTCCACACTCGGCGGTCATCTTGGCATAGTGCTCCCAGTCATCTTGGTCAAATGGGTCCTCAATGGACACAATTGGGTACTCAGCAACAAAGGACTTGTATAGGTCCTTGAGTGCATCTCCAGAAATCTTCTGAGAACCATTGTTATTCTGCAGATAAACAAACAGAGAAGGATCTATAAGTTAGGAATGATCTTGCGTTTTATCCTGAGGAAGCAATTGAAATGTGACTAGAAGTTCTACCTCTTCTTTGAAGTTCAAGTCATAGGTCTTGTCTGATGAGTAGAACTCAGAAGCGGCAACATCCATTCCAATGACGACCTTGCCAGTGTATCCAGCCTTCTCAATAGCAGTCTTGAGCAATTCAAGACCTTCCTTGTTCTCCTGAATGTTTGGGGCAAAGCCACCTTCATCACCAACGTTGGTGGCATCCTGACCGTACTTCTTCTTGATCACAGACTGGAAAACATACGGAACAAAGATTAGTTAGTCCACAGGAATTAGCTGGAGTAAAAGGAGCTGTAGTAGGGATTTTGCATTCAATGATGAAGGCGTCTCAAAGACCACATTGATTTGAATTTTACCTTCAAGTGGTGGTAAACTTCCACACCCATTTTCATGGCTTCTTTGAAGGATGAAGCGCCAACAGGGAGGATCATAAACTCCTGCAAACAACAATTGCCAATTAGAAATATTAAAACATGAAGAAGCTTGAAATTTGACACGTCAATGAAAAATAATCAAAATGAACATGCCTGCATAGCGAGTTTGTTTCCTGCATGTGATCCACCATTGATGACGTTGAAAGCAGGAACTGGTAGCACGATCTTAGGGTTACCAGCAAGATTGGCAATGTGCTGCACCCAAATACACACAAAGGGAAGAGCTTAGAAATCTAGCACCAGAAAAAACAAAAGTAGCCAGAGTAGCAACAATATTCTTATTATTAGTCTACCTTGTAGAGAGGAATACCACTGACAACGGCCCCAGCTTTGCAAACAGCAAGAGACACAGCAAGAATGGCATTGGCTCCAAGCTGTACACACACAAAAAGAACCAAGATGGTCAGACTCGTCTTTCATTATTGAGTGAATACATAAAACATGTATATCCCTCGAATCACCTTTTGCTTGCACCAACCCCACTCGTTCTGGGTTCCATCAAGTTCATGGACCATGAAGTTGTCAATAGCAGTCTGCTGAGTTGGGTCCTGCAAAAAACAATAAGAAAAACACATGAATGTCAGAAGAAAACAACAGCTTAAGAAACAAATTTGAAGCACTAATCAAAGAGAGACTCACCTTTCCAATCAAAGCTGGGCCGATGATGTTGTTCACATTGCCAACAGCCTATTTACATCACCAAAAAAAAAACAAATCAGACAAAAAGCATTTAACACTTCATTAACCAAAATCAAAACACAAACACAATCTCTCACCTTAGAAACACCCTTTCCGAGGTAGTCAGATCCACCATCCCTAAGCTCAAGAGCCTCGTAGATACCAGTGGAAGCTCCACTCGGAACCGCAGCTGTGACCTTGACACCATTTGATGTGTGGATATCGACCTAAACAAATCATCACATAAGTATCCATCAATCACGAGCTATCATTTCTATTAATCAAAATCCATCACTAACAAGCAAAGTAACGTGAGATCCAACGATGAGATAAAGCAGATCTCATCGCAAGAATCATAAAACATAATCAAGGCCATGATCCATCATCTTCTCACGATCAACATAAAGGAATAAACACAAATCTATAGTTCAAATCGCGATCAGTACACAAATCTACAGTTCTCTTCGCGATCAGTACACAAATCTACAGTTCTCTTCGCGATCAAAACACAATCTCATTCATCTAAGCTCAGATACTCATCATACAACGCAGATCCACAACGATATATAGCTAATCGAGAAGAAGCAAACCTCAACGGTGGGGTTGCCACGGCTGTCGAAGATCTGCCTAGCCTTAACGACGGTGATAGTGGCCATGGTTCGAGTAGATCTAGAGAAGAAGATAGGCGATGAGCTCGAGGGTTTTAGTGAACGGTTACCAGTAGTTGGTGGGTCTGGTTTGGTATATAAAGAGGAATGGTGTAAGGGAGAGCCGTCGGATTGTTTTAATATTAACCGTTGGATGATAAGGTAGGTTCGTCGGATGCAAAAAAAGACAAAACGATGTGCTGCACGCCTTTTGCCGACGAGAAGAGGTTTTTCATTTTCCTTTTGCAGTTGCCATATGGTGTAGTGTTAAGAGTATTACGCGTCCTATTTTCATTGGTTGAATTCTATTTTATATAATAGGATAGTGGACTCAAAAATATAATAACAATAGTAGTTATGTGTTTTTAGTCAACAGAGCTTTTTATTTTCCTTTGATCCTTGTCCAAGTAATAATCATTACGATTAGTTTAGTGTAGACTTTAGAACAAGTAATAAATATTTCGTTCTACAGTTTATTCCATTTTCAGTTGCGTATATACTATTTCCATTTGTATTGATATTAAAAAATAGCAGTAGTGTTCTCTATTTTTCTAAGATTAGGAAGTTTCATATATTTAAACATAATAAAATTGTAAATATAATGTGTCAAAATCAAAGTTGAATGAAATCAAGAGAATTATAAATAGTACTATGTATTATTTTATACTAAATGAGTTCAACTTTAGTTAATAATTAAAACATAAGAGAATTGTAGGAGATTTTTGCATAGTAAAAGTAGAACCATCAGATGAATTATCATTAAGTGGTTTATGATAGTGAAAATGGAATTATGGAAACATTTTACGTGAAAGCATGTCGGTTATAGATTATCTATTTAATAGTTTTTATAATCTGTAATAAAAAAGTTTAGTATTTATTTTACTTTTTAAAAAGTAAAGTAAATTAGTACTATTAGAAGAATAAAACTAGAGGGTGTTATTGAATCAAGGAATATAATTGAATTTGAAAGAATTCAGGAAGGAGAACTTTTGTAGTGTTTTAAAAGATTTGATGAGATTTTAATGCATTTATTCAATTATTGTATTATGGATTTTAGAGGAATATACATAAATTTGATAGAATACTAATTTCTCTAAATTGTATGATATTTTTGAATCCTTTTATATATTAAAAAGTTAAGGAAAAATATTTTAATAGTAAAACTTAAAGAATAATAACTAGCACTACAATAGTTTATTGATGGTAGAATTTTATTAAAAATCATGAAAAATGAAAAGTAGGATTTATAAATAGTATTTAAAAAACGGTTAGTACTATTTTGTTGGGATTTTATGATATATTATTGATTAAAATATATTGTCAATAACAATTTGAACTTTTGTAACTGGTATTTTATAATAAATGGTATTTTGTAGGGATTTTATGAAAGATTCTGTAATTTCAATTCTTTTGTTTTACGTGAAATGATAGCTTGACTTTAGAAATGCAGAGTGAATATCCTCATCCTTAATCGAAACCATCTCTGCCGGATTCAACCCGACTATTTAAGCCAATGGGTTGGAGAGATCACCGCCAAGAAGGTGATACGCTCACCGTCTCCGTTGACTTTCCGATGATGAGCGATGTGCGAAAGCACACAATTGAACGTCTCACAAGGCATCTTAACGGACAGGGATTTCTTCGAAACAAGGCAACATTGACTTTATATTTGTTAATTATCATGACAAAGGTTTTTTCATTCTTTACGTTTTGAACAAATGAAAAGTACAGATGCTATTGTTGTGTTTTCCTACGAGCATAACAATTCTCTGCAGAAGCAAAGAATTGGTTCTTTACATTTCTATAGGACATTTTCCATTAAATTCTTATCAAATAACATTTATACAATCTATCAAATATTGAATAACAACAGAATTTAAAGTAAAGAAAAAATGATTAAACCAATAACACAAGAATCTAAAAGAATTGAAGAAATCGGTGATTGAATAACAGAGAATTTAATGGAAACTAGAATTCCTTCTAATTCTATCAAATTTCTCAATCCAATACCCCACCTAAAATCAATCTTAAAAAAAATCAATCTTAACAGAGGATGAGATGAGAGTACCGATTAAGTTCGGTTCTAACGCTACCACCCTCGGTTCAGATAGTGAGAGAGTCTCTCATTGCTGGTTGTTGGACTTGGTCATAGGCTGGGCATTTTAACTGGACCAAAACTCGAATCGAACCGACCCAAAATACCCGACTAAACCGAACCGAAAATTTACAAATACCTATTGGGTCCAAAATTCTTCTATCCAAATGGACCCGGACCGAAAGAACCGATCCGAATAGATCCGGACCGAAAGAATCCGACCGAATATATCCGACCCGATAAGAACCGATTCATATCCGACTTCAAAACTTTAAAATATCTTTTATTAACAATATTTGTCATTTTTGTAACATTTTAAGTAACATGAAGTTTGAAATATAAAATATAGAATTAAAATGTTCTATTTTAACTATTAATAGTTTATTTTAAGTTATTTTGTAAAATTTTAGATATATATATGATAAATTTTGACTAAATTCGATGGAATTTGAGTATTTCATTTTTTTATTCTAAATACCCGAATCCGACCCGGACCCGACCCGAATCCGAAAATTATGGGTATTTTAATTATAGATCCGAACCGACCCAGACCCGACAAGTTCCGACCCGGAACCGACCCGAAAAATTATGGGTACTTAAATGGGTTTAAATTTCCAGGACCGAAGGATCCGGACCCGATAAGACCCGATCCGAACCCGACCCGAGGATCTAATTCCCAGGCCTACTTGGTCATATGGATGTGAAAACCCATTCGTTTGGCACTGTGATTGGTAACAACTCCAGATTTAAACGAAGAAGAGGAAGCTTGTGAGTTTCGTTATTAACAGATGACATGTGGGATCTTCTGATTGTTAGTTTTAAGTCAATTTACTACAAGCAGTAATTAAACAACTGCATGAAGAAGAACGCCAAATAAATGAGCTTTGACCTCGTGAAGCTAAATCGCCACCAACTTTAAATGGCTTAACCCTTTCGAGTCTTAATAACATTATAAATCTACAGCATTAGTCTTGACGATCTTTACCAACAATACAAAATGGCAGAAGAAAAGTCTAAGGGCATCTCCATCCCTATTCTATTTTTTTCTCCAAAAGTGAATATGAAGTAAGAAATGATCCAATCCTATTCCATATCTCATTTCATAATGAAATTTACTCCATAAATGGAGTAGTCTATTTTTTTTTCTCCATATCCCATTCCATGATAAAATTTACTCCATAAATGGAGTAATCTATTTTTTTTGTTCATTATCTCATTACGGAGTAAGAAATGGAGCAAGGTTAGAGTATTTTTACTCCATAATCACTTTTACTCTACTTTGAAGGAAAAAATGGAGTTTTACATTGGAGATGCTCTAAGAAGAGTTGTTCCAGCGGATAACAGTGACGATGAGTACACAAGCGAGAAAGATTCAGAGCAGACCGAATTGAGTTCGATTCTAGATAAACTTAGATTAGGATCCAAGAAAGAGAAGAAAAAACTCTTGATCTTAAGTCCAAATGGTTTACTTCTATACCGAGTCCATATGCAAAATTTGCGTAGAAAGCCCGAGAACCGATCTCCAGACGCAACTTGTGGGCCAAATCTTGGTAACATCACATTTCAGGGCTATTTGGTTACAAATAAACAATGTCTTCTGTTTTATTTTCAATTTTTTTTTCTCTTTATTGTTTATTAGTGTATAAGAGGCCATTTGCTGGAGAGTTCATGAAGTTTTGCCTTGAGAGATTCGAAGTTGGGATTTGGTCATCTGCTAACGAGTTAGTTTTTTTTTCTGTCATCAACGAGTTGTTTTTTTTTTTATTTCTCAAACTTTATAAGTACCGAATTAACTGTTAGAATTTTCTTAACAACACTTAACTTCTTTAATCTGATATTACGTTGATTTGATTTTCTTATACTCCTAATCGGTAGGAGTAACGTCGATATAATTCTCAACATTGTTCTTGAAGATCTGAAAAATAAGCTTCTGTTTGTGTGGGTAAGACTCTTTATACATGAATATGTTTCTATTCATATATTAATACACTCTAATATGCTCTTTGTGAACTATAGGATCAAAAACAGAGTACTGATATTGGACTCAAGACACTAGAGAACAGTGATAAGCCAATGTTCTTCAAGGATCTTTCTAAAGTGTTCCAAAAATTCAAAGACTTCTCTGCTTCAAACACTATTCTCATTGATAATGAACCCTACAAAGCTCTTCTTAATCCTGTAAAATATTCTAAATTTCTTAATACTTACATATATCACTTCAATTAGGTGTTTCTCCTAATTTTGATTTATCTTGCTGCACATGCAGGACCATACAGGGGTGTTTCCAGTGAAATATGATCCTAAAGACAAAAATGATGATTTTCTTGGTATGAAATCTATTTTGAACATTCGAACTTTTTTTTTCTTATTTTTTTACCATACTCCTTTTCGGTTGTGATTATGTTATGTATTTTGATTCCATAGATCCAGAAGGAGAATTCTGCTCTTACTTGGATGATCTGGCAAATGCATCGGATGTGCAAGCTTATATTAAAGAGAACTCGTTCGGACAACCCAAGATTGATTCTTCTCATCCTGACTGGTCCTTCTACCGCAAGATCTCAATGATGTCTCCTTTCTAGCAATGATAATATGTTTCTTGAAGTTTAGTATTTTCAATAATGTTGTTCTTTAGCTTACGGATGGCACACAATAAGTTTCTAATAATAAATATGGACCTTCTTTATTTACCATCATTTTGTTATATCCTATCAATAACTATGATTCTGGTAAAACCTTTTTGGCCCACCATTTGGATGCCCTTTGAAATAGCATATAAAAAAGGTTTGATCTCGTGATGCTAACTCGCCAACCTACTTGAAATGACCTCTTAATATGTATTCACAATTACTGTGTCGGAAGAAAAGAACAGAGAAAGATTTTAACTTGATATGATTATAGAGACTATTAGTACGCATGTGACAGAGAAGCAGAGCTGATTTCGATTGTGGATAAACTTATTTTATGACCTAAGAAAGAGAAAAACAAACTCTGTGTCTTTAAGTAGAGTGGTGGTATACTTCTTCATATAGTTCATCAGAAAAATATCCGCAAAAACTCCAAGAACCGATTCCTGGATGCTTCTTGTGGGTCAATTAATTTCCAATATTAACTCAATTAATTTCCATATTTAACTTAAATGGGTTTGTTACTTTTTGGGTGTTTTATTTTCGAGGTAGTCTCTTCATTTTCCATTTTTCATGTAAATTCTAACAAGTCAATTCTCTAAGCTTTAAATCAATTAAAAGTGTGTATGTTAAATTCTTTCTTTTTTTGACAAAGGTTAGTGTATTATCATCTTAGTAATATACTATCATTGTATACTGATAGTTGACAAAATAAATTATCAGCAGAACCATGTTTCTTTTTCTAATTAAAGACAAATATTGTGAGAAACAAAATAGACAATATGCTTGCAATTTAAAACAAAAAATAAATCGGAAAGCTGAATGAAACATATCCAAGAAATAGCAAGACTCATGATCTTAAAAACACTGATTCTCTTTAAAAAAACACAGATTGTTAAAACTATAAAGAATGGATTCCAACTAAGTGTGAAAGATGTTTACATTTAGGCTGTAAAGAATCATATCTGCTTAGTATGCATGGATTCTAACTATAAAGAATGGTATCTGCTTACTATATGGATTCCAACTACGTGTGAAAGATAGGTACATTTAGGCCATAAAGAGTTATGCCTAGATCTTCGTCAATCAAATGCTACTGATCCAGGTGACTCGTTTACTCCAGTCCCCATTGTTTTTACTGATTATGTGAAAGTTGTAGACGTTATATAGATTAATATCTCCTCCTACTACTAGCTCTATTGCTCATGGCTACATAAACTTCAATAGCTGCACTTGTTGCAATCACAACTACTTCACTCTCACCTGGTGATGAGGCCACGGCACTAAAAACTCAACTATATTGGATCAGATTACTCCCCTGCTACTGTGTTGTGCTAGTACAGTCCATCACGGTCCAAGTAACAGAAGAAGAGTTGGATAAGAGCTTCATCTCTTTTGATAAAAAAAAGTGCCAATTATAGGTTTCTCTATCTATTACTCATATGTTTTTTTTTCAAATGTATGCTATCTCGATTGTAAGCTATTAGCTTCACAAATGTACTACTGTATTTGTCTAAATATAACGTACTAAATTTAGTCAATAATATAATAATACAAGTTCTATAGTACCATAATTGATAAACAAGCAAAAGCGCCCGTGGCCTAATGGATAAGGCGTTTGACTTCTAATCAAACGATTGTGGGTTCGAGTCCCACCGGGCGTGGCCTATGTTTACTTTTTATCCCCTTCCCTGTATTATTAAATTTTGCATTTGAGATTTTTAACCTTGAAGTGTTCAAAAAAAAAAAAAATTTAACCTTGCAAGAATCCTCTAGAATGCAAAAATTATGTTTTCATTTTAATCTCACCGAGAATGGTTCGAGCAAGAAGAGGCAAACATGGTAAAAAATTTTTGCAGCTATACAGAATTGCAGGTATTAACCAAAGTCAGATCGTTGACAAAAAAAATAAAAAACAAAGGCAGATCATGTTCTTTTTGGTATTTGGTTTAAGTTGTTTACAATAAAATTGTCTTGGTCAAATACATTGCCATTTACGAACACTACAAGGCATGAACTGATCATATAACTAAATCAACAGTATACTGCAGTTAAGTTCTTATTTTCCTATCAGATATAAAGAAGATAAAAAAACATAAAGCAGAGCCATGTAGAGCTTGGAGCCTTGAAATTGTTGTGGAAGTACCTCTTGCACTTCGAGTTAGCGAAGAAAAACAACTTATGAATCATCACGAATGTAAAAATTACGAATCAGTAGAGAGACCAACGCAAGACATTTGAGGAATGTCCTGAACTTTGTTCAAAACTAAAGGGAAAACAATGATTAACTGATGAAGAAAGAGCTTCGAGTCCGTCGTAAATGTTGCTCCAGTTGATGATCAGTATGGCAACTATCCTCTAAAAGTCAAAACAATGACTCGCTTCCATAAGCAAGTGACACATTAAAACTAGTCTTAAAATAAGTTGCATTAATATAAGATTTCTCCTTTCCAAAACAAGAACAGCACAACAACAACAAAGAGGAAAATATCAGAAAACGCCAACTGCTAGTCTGCTAGCACACATCCATCCGATCGATGAGCTTTAGAGCTTTCCCTTGTCTTTCCGAGCCTCATCCATCCGTCCAACGTCGGTACCAGGTTTTATATCTTCCACTTTCACTTCAACCACCGTCCTCCCTGTGCCTCCATGCTCACGTGCCGCACGTGTCTCTTCCACAATGTCCGATGGCATTGTCAGCTTGCTCTTTATCGCCTCCGTCACATTCCCTAGTGCACCAAATATTGTCCCCTTCGCTTCATTACCCCTACATACATATCATTAAAATAACGTCAAAATTGTCCCCCAAATAAATCAAACTTCAATGCACGTTATTTCCTTTGTTTAACCTAACAGCAGCAGAATCCTTGGCCTCGTGGGCTCTTTCAGATGCAGAATCAGTACTCTCTCTTGTCTTTTGAGACGCCTCACGTGCTTTCTCTCCAGCTTGGTCTTTGAGTTCTTTACCCTCCAATCTCATCTCCTCCATCTTACGTCTCGTTTCTTCTCCAGCTTCCTCCATTTTTTCCTACATTATCCACCCAAAAACACACATTATATATATATCACACATCAAACATTTCATATCTTGTATAGTCATGCATTAACATGAAACAACACAACGTTTCCAAAAATATTACCTTGGCACTTTCTTTGGTCTCCACAGCTTTTTGTTTGGTTTCCTCCGTCTTTCCAGACAAGAAACCCATAGCTCTCTTGGCCGTATCAATTGCACTATCCTTCAATTCCCCAAGCTTACTTACTCCAGCATCTTTCCCTTCAGCCGCCTTCTCCACCGTGTAGTCCTTATACTCTCCCGCCTTCTCCGCGGTCTTATCTTTTGCTTCAACAGCCTTTTCCGCCGTGTAATCCTTAGCTTCCTTCGCCTTGTCCACCGTGTAATCCTTATACTCACCCACCTTCTGAGCAGTCTTGTCCTTCGTCTCTTTGGCTTTATCTGCCGTATAGTTCGCCGTCTCCTTTGCCTTCTCTGCCGTCTTATCCTTCGCTTCCACCGCCTTATCCACCGTATAGTCTTTGTATTCTCCCATCTTCTCCGCCGTCTTATCTTTAGCCTCTCTTGCTTTCTCAGCCGTGTAGTCCGCCGTCTCTTTGGCCTTCTCGAGGGTTGCATCTTTGGCTCCAGCCGCTTTCTCTGAGGCCATCTTAGCTCCTTCGCTGGTCGCCACGGCGGCATCGTGGCTTTTACCGACAACAGCATCTCTCGCGTGCTCGTATGTTCCTTGCACAGCTCTGAACACCGATCCTATCACCCCTGGCCTCTCCTGCTCCGGTGGATGTTCGACTGTTCTCTCGGTTACCTTATACAACGTGACGTCATCGTCACGGTGTTTGTTTATGTCATGCAAGTCTTCAGCTGCGAGCCTTGCCGCGACCTCGGCTCTCTCCGTCTTCTGTTGTTTCTCCGACGCCATTGCTTCGCTTCTCTACTTAATTAAGAACTTAGTAAAACCGTGCTACGGATTTGTGAAGTGATTTGCGGATTTTTTGAATATTTTTGACTTGTGTTATTAGTCGAGGTGTTTTTGTTGCTTATTATAGTAAATGCTCTGTTTATGTGGAAACTCCACGTGGTAGATAGGTAGATGCAGTAGCTGCCACGTTATTTGCTTTTTAAACTTCTTTTCTTCTTGCCTTCCAAGTAGCCTTTCGGTGTGACACGTATAGACCGTTTATCCTCTTGGGATGTACCATGACACGTGGACCTTTCATGCATGGATCTTCATTGTTCATGGCCATGACTTAAGACATAAGCAAGCGTTTGATGGTCGGTCGTGTTGTATCAAACAGCGCTGAGCTGCGTGAGGAATTTATAATTAACTGAATATATGTTGATAATATAAGCCTATGTGGCACGGTACTTCGTTTTATCATAATTCGATCGTGTATGTTTAAAACATATTGAACATAAAATAAAAATGAACCAAGTGTTTACAGAGAATATAGGCCACACACTTGACCTTTTCACAAGGAGAGCTATCTACAATTAAAACGGAGGGTACTTCATTAATCATAATTCGATCCTGAACTAAGTTTTCATATCTTATTATATAAAATAAGGTTTACTCTTTCCTCAGAGAGTCATCTGGGATGCCAACACATAAATTCGAAAGATATCGTGCTGACACGTATCCCAGAAGATGAAACTCATCATTTCATTAAGTAGTGAGTTCCAGCGAGTTGGGCTTCTTTTGTTCTTCATGCATTTTGAGTGTTTTTGACAAAGAAATCAGACCCGAAAACCCGATAGAACTAACCCTAATTGTACACACCTCCGAAGCGGCTAAGAACCGAAGAGCTCCCGAACGTCATAAATGATTTTCGTCTAGCTGCAAGAAGATGGAGTGGAGATCCATGGAGCACACAAGTACTTGATCGACCAGTTCATGAAGGACACTGTTAATGACCGAACCGACGCTTACTGCGGATCTCTCGAGAACAGATGCAGATTCGCACTAGAATCTCATTTTCCTGTTTAATGACTAACTCATCGATTCTTGCTGATTTGAAGGCTGGCTGCTGTTCTTCAAGGGTCGAAGTGGATTGCTCAGAATCTCTCTCATATGGGTTTTTGTTTTCTTCTTTCAAATTTACACCTTCATTTGATTGACCTATATGTTGTTCGCACAAATCCAAGATCGTAGCTCTATCGGTTCACTGGATCCATCAAGACCAAAACTGTTCATATTCATCGGAAAATTCAATTTCTTCCCACAAAGATTACGTCGATCTCGATTTGATTCTCTTCATCAGATTTTTGGAACAATGATTTTGCTTTTTTCTTTAATATAGATGACGTTTTCAGTCTGAGCGAGATGTTAACTAGATGTATATATCGAGTAATCTCCACACATGTTCGTTCTTATAATTGGGATCAGATGTTTAACAAGTTTCAGTCTTGGTTTGTGTTTTTGTTTTCACAAGGTATGGTTAATGAGCGTCATAGTTTCTTCTAACAATTCTGGACAAGCACAACAGGTAAATCCCGGTCTAAAAGCTGTCTCTTTTGGTTGATTTTCTACATATCAACATCTTACTGCGTCTGAATCTATTTTTTTCTTTTCAAAGCTCAATGGAGATGATGAGTTGATAGCGCATATAGGTAGGAGCTCCATGCGTGCCATAATTGAAAGTCGTGTACGTGTGCTACCAAGTGGACCGTGAACTATTTGCTTCAAGGTGCTTCTTTACTTACTGTGTTTTTTTTTTTCCAAAAAAACACAAAAGACGTGAAATACTTTATTTGACTGTTAGTCTTTTGGATGAAATTCGGTCTAAAGCTGAAGTTTGGGGTGTTGTCTGGATTACTCACCGGTGAACTTTTCTCTGCGTAGACGGCATATGAAGGTCATGCATAGCCTTATATCTAAACGAAGCTTGAGAGGTAAAAGAGTATATGAAAAGCTGAAAGCACTTTAGCGTTTTTACCTTATTGAACTTATGATTGCACTTTCTGAGTGGAATGTGTTTTAACTTTTGAGATCATATACCTCAAATTTTGAAAGCTGAGAATAAAAATATTGCTGCTTAAAATATATTAAGAAGTTTGAAACTTTTCCTGCTTGGATCTGTGATTCGGGCTCTAGAACTTTAGCGATTCTTAAACTGTTAAAAAAATTCAGCTGATAATAAGGTGTTTTTGTTCAGATTTCTATTGTTTATTGAGGTTTATATATTCTATTGTTTACTGGATTTCTCATGGATGTAATGCCAAGGATTCTCTCTTGCACTATTGTGTTTCCTTTTGATGAAATGTACAAGGAGAGGCCTTTAAGGTTTTAAGCAATCCGGGGCAAACAGCTTATGCCAAAGGTGTCAATATCAAGTTTTTGTTCTCTTTTTTTTTTACAACATTTTTATCCACCATTCCAGTTGAGAATGGAGTGACTAAATCTGGTAAATTTTGGTTTTTGAGGGATGCAAATGTTGATCTTGCAACTGTATTGGTTTGCTCTTTGGAAGCAAAGTCTGAATAACACGTTGGACTTGCTTATTTGGCACGAATTTAAGCTGATTTAGAACTATACATGCCTGAGATTAGAAAGCGAATGCTTCAATACGAAAAGATGTTTACTTTTTCTACATGAAATGTATAGGAAATGTGTGCAGGCTTTGAAGAAAGAGAAGAAAGACGAGCACTTTGCTTCATTGAGAAAATGATATTTTATTTCGTTATCGTCACAATACTTTTTAATACAAAGTTTGGCACAATCTAAAACCTTTAGAATTTATTATGATAATTGGTTAGATGATATGTAATTTTTTATTTATTAAATAAATGAAAGTGCCTTTGATCAAAAAATAAAATAAATGAAAGTGCATATGTGAAAACCGGGCCAGGTTTTTATAATTGAGACGTACAACTGCATATTCAACAGTGGCACCAATTTGAGTGTCTCTGATATAACCTCAAAAATGCTCTTAACGTTTGTTTATGAACTCGGGCAAGAGTGTTTGTTATGTAATTAAGTTTTGAAATGGGTTCATGTAAATACAAACTTCCATAAATCCAACAGAATGTATTTAGCATATTTACCTAACAATTAAAATTTCTGAATATTAAAATACAACTCACAATCCACAAATAAACACACGAAGAAAAGATTAACTCAAAATGTTTAAAATTTAAAATATTTCAAATTAGAAACCTCTCAACCATATGAAAACCATCAATAAATATTAAAAATAAAATTACAACTTATACTACTATGGAAAATAATCCAAAAAGTAAACAAATTGCCCAACAAGATATAAACCAATACTTTACACTACAAGAGAAAATCATACATCCAACCACAGAACGTAAAACAAAAAGTAAAAGACTAGATGACTGATAACATATCAAACTACCAGCTACTCTTTATCAATATGCCCCACACCATTGTCGAAACCTTAGATCATCGAATACCACCTATTAGAACCACCAAAATCAACCAAACATAATTTAATGAAAAACATATATATATATTTTTTAAAATACGTAATGTTTCATAGTTTTTTTTAATTTAAAAGAGTTTTATATGTCTTATTTTATAGTTAAAATTAAGTAAAAACAAGTAAGCATATTTGATCAAATCCAGATATTTAAGATGTTTCATTGTGATGGCTTGTTGCTATGCGTCCTTAAAGATTTCTCTAGGCTTTTGGTTGGAATCCTAACTTAGGGAAAACGAGGTGGATCGAACCCAGAAAGAACTTCTATTATGTAGACATGTTTGCTCTCGGATACGACAACAATCTTAACCACAAGATCCTGAGGACCGATGAGGGTCATCCAATTACACGTATTAGAGTTCGAACTCTACTGTTTTAGCTCGTGTTCTTGGAAGGTTCTTGATATCACTCAAGACTGGGTGATATGGTCTCATGTACGAGGCGTGTCTTTGAAGGGAAACGCTTATTTTCCTACGAGTGTTGCAGGTTTCTTCGTCTGTTTTGATTTCACAACAGGGAGCTTCGGACCACTTCTGCCTCTACCGTTTCAGTCTCGCCATGGAGTTTCCACGTCTCTGTCTTCTGTTAGAGAAGGCCAGCTCGCTGTGTTGTACCAACACCGGGAGCCGACTATCGAGATTAGTGTTACGGATAAGATTGGTCCTGATGTTGTGTCTTGGTCAAAGTTTTTGAAACTGGTCAATTGCTTTTCGTTGCACAAATTTTATGGGAGTTTTTCCATTGACGAGGAGAAGAAAATTGGTGTGGTTTTCCTTCTAGAAAGGGTCAAGGCATGTTGGTACCGAACTGCTCGCGTCATCGAACAAGATGGATACTTCAAATCTGTGAGAATCCGAGAAGCTCCCGATCTCGGGAAATCTTGCTATCCTCATGAGAGATATTGTGCCCCACTGGTGTGCTCTTCATATCTTCCAAGCTTAGTGCAACTATAAATCAAGCAACCAACCAGGCCAATGGAAAGAATGTGATTATTCATTAATTTTATGTAACTATTTAGGATTTTGTCTTTTTGCTTCTTTTTTTTTTTATCATCGGCTTTTGAATATTTTAGCCTCTCTTATCAAACTGTTCATGTCACTCGGCTATTAACTTAAATCTTACTAACTGTTCTGATACAGGTATCTATGATCATGTTTAGTTCCTGGGAGTGATACAATTTTTCATCATTTTCAAACACTATATTTATTGTAAACTGTCCTGAAGTTTTCTTGATAGGATATCTTTTTTTAATGATTTTTTATACAGAGGTATCCTGGTCCCACAGAAGCGGTCTAGACTAGTCACGTGTTGCCACGTGTCGATCCTCTGTCCCTGGCGATGCCGAAATGTTAATTTCCCAGTGACCGGGATTCGAACCCAGGTGGCGAAACTCACAGCTGTGAGCCCTTTACCACTAGAGGTAGAAGCCCCGGTTAATCTTTATTGGCTCCTAATTGAAGGGAATGATCATTAAATCACTTCCTATATGAGATGCTTAAGCATGATTGCCCTGAAGGATGCCGAGTGAAGGAAACTAATGTTTCACACTTAGTCTATGAAAGAAGAGAAGACGAAAAGTAGAATTTAAGAGTAGAATTTGAGAATCTTTCTCTTCGATTCTCAAGCTCATTGAGCTTCGCTTGAGTCGTTACAAGCTCTCTGCATGACTAAAATATGGTTTAGCATCATTGAGAGAGCCTTCGAGACCGTTTTGCTACAAAAAGACATAGACATCGTGTCAGCTAAATACATAGACATGATTAAAGGTATTTCTTAGGAGGTGTTATTAGATTGCGTATTTATTAAGAATTAGGTAGATTTTAATTTTATAAATATTCTAGTGTTATTCAATTAATACTTTTCAAAATTATGTTAAAAACTTGAGTTATTAGGTTATGAACTTGTAATAAGTATTCAAAAGTTTATAAAAATCTTGAGTTATTAGATTCATTATTTTCACAAAATCAATAAAAGTTTTCTGTTATTCAAAAAATATGAAATTAACTGATTTCTCATGATTCCAAGTTTGTTGTTATTAGTTTATTAATTTTACATAAGTCTTTTCATAAAATCTGTTTATCAAAGTATTGCATATTGATCGGGTATTCTCAAAGACTTCTTATAATTAAACAAATTGAATTGCTGCTATCAAAACATGTTGTACAAACTCTTGTAGCAGCACATTGTTACTCACTCGCCATCACAACATGTTATCATTCTCTCCCTTATTCACCCCATTGTAAAGTTTAAACAAAAGTTTGATATCTATATATATAAAGTTCAGTCTGCTTCTCTCCCAGCTATGCCACATCAACCGCCAGCACAGCGTGTTCTATTATTTGTTCCGTATTGGGCTTCGTTATGGGCTTTGTGCCGCGCTCCATTTTGTGACTCGAACACCAGCTAACCTAACACAAACCCTAATCCATGCTCAGCGTCTTCTCCTTTCATGCTCTCTGTTTCATTTCGAACTTCGATCGGCGGCGAATATGTCGATCCAGTTGCTGTAACGGAAGTCGTTTAGATTCGTGCGTATTTACTCTCATTTTTTAATTCGTGAGCCCACTACGAGATCGACGAATGCGTTGCTCGGATGGCGATTTCAGTATAAATAGGTTCGTAAATCTATTGTTCTGGGTTAATAATTTGTGTCATACTATTATTACGAGTTCTGATAGTGATTCCTGTGAACATGATCGTGTTATTTGGGTATTTAAAAAATATTTTTATTTAGGATGTTGGTTGGTCTGATTTATATTTTCGATTAACTGTATCGTTTTTAATGACTGTTGGTGTTTTCCGGTGAACTAAAATCGTTTTTTAATATTGCTTTGATTTCCTGTTCGGTCGCGTTGATACTGGTAATCCGTTGAGCTTCGCTCTGCTAGCTAACACTTATACATTTCAAAATATATTTCAGGGGACCATGGTGTTATGTTGTTTGCTCTAGATGCAGTAGAAAGTTGCAGCGCACTGTCTCTGCTTTTACATGTGTGAGGTGCGACAATTCACAAGCTGTTGGAGCTCTTCGGTAGGTAACTCTTTCCTATATATTGATGTCTAAGTATGTACGCATATACATTCACATCTTCAATATGTTCTCAATTGTGCTATCTCACTTTAGCTATCATGTTGGAGATGGCTATTGCTGATGATACTGCTGAAGGAACATTTGCTTGGTTTGATGGTGTAATGACAGAAACTGAATAACCTCCGAGCAAGCGAAGCTGGTTAGATACTGATGCGATACACTTATGATTAGTTACCTGTTTATCACCTATTATGTACTATCTTTACCATGTACATTTTTTGGCATGAAGATGGAGTGAACCCTGAAGAATCTGTGTTGCCTCTGTTGCCTCTGTTTATTGCGGAAATGGAAGGAAATGCATACACTTTCAAGGTGAGGTCAATGCGTATAACTTCACTGAAAACCATAAGACATTCACCATAACCCGCATCGTTGATGAGGTTGGCCGTGTGCCAGTTGTTGACGTGGTGGTTGAAGTAAGTATAGTATGTATTATGTTGCATCGCTTTTTACGTATACATATATGCATAACAGTCTGAATTAATTAGGGGGTAACAACGATCGTGATGACAATATGCCAGACGGCAAGTCAGTTCACATCAAGTCTGAATCTGGAGGGGCCAGTGGAAATGCATCATCGATTGCTGAGACGGGTCCAGATGGTCGTGCGCAGGGGAAGACGGACATCTCATCTCTGAAGGTGGTTAAGAAGGCTCGAGTTACTTGATATGGAGCAACAATGGTTTTATGAAAAGACTTTGGATTTTAATAAGGCTTATGCACCTTTGTTTACTTTAACATATTTGGTTATCCCTGTTTTGGTTTTCCCAGTTTTATGGGTAGTCTATGTTTTTCAGACGGTCGTGATTTAAATTTTTATATAATGATTATCTTTGTCATATGAGTTTTTGTCTATTGTTCAGCATCGCATTTTAGGATTGTTCGTTTTAGTACAAATGCTTTTAAGCCTATTATGTTCAGTTTCTGAGAAAGTGAGTTTATTGTTATAATTTTTATGAACCTATTTTACTCCAAACATTCTCTTTTAAAACAATAATTTTTTAAAAAAAAATTATATTAGTTTGTTTACTCAATAACGGTGGTATCTATATTCCATACTCGGATTATTCACACCGTAACTGACTTGACAAGCACGTAAAGTCATCTGTACCAAATATGCTTAGTATGTCAAAATACAACACGAAGAATAAAAGAATATTATGTATTTGTATGCTATTCATAACTTTATTTAAAATATATTTCAAATAAATCAACGCAAGTGGGGCGTGACATAACCTCACAAAATATAATCAATACATCAGAAATTATTTTGGCATAGTTATAAACACATAAATATAATAGTAATATATTTAGAAAACAAAGTAACTAATTAGTACATCCATAAAAATTTTAGGTTTAAAAAATACTCATTCGCATATTCTGATAGAAAGGAATATATATAAATAAAAATTCAAAAGTAAAATCGTTTTTAGTAGTTCCTAACTGTTGTTTGAAAATTAAAATTTAGTTTACTGTAAGCAATATATATATATCAAAGATATTATATTTAAATATTTAATTATATTTATATATTATGTATTTAATGTAAACGATATATATATACATATAGTATATATTAAAAGATATTTTCCGTATGATTTTAAAATCATTTGTATTTTGTTATAGAAATTTAAACTTCAATCACAAATTTCTCAATGGGATCTAAAAAATATTCAAATACAATGACATCTACAAAATTTAACTAATATGTATATTCTTATATGATAAAAATTTATATTAAATGTTTACTTGAATTGTTGAAATTGTTTTAAAATTCACATTCCGCCCGTAGGGCGGACCGATCCTAGTTAATAATAAAAAGCAACTAAAGACACAAACTTGAAATAAAAGTCTGATAAAAAATAAAGTATAAAAGCTTAAACTAATTGCAGAGGAAACGATAAAGGCTAGTGGGAAGAGGAAAATCATAAAATGCATATACGAGGCAAAGGAAGAACCAGAATAAGGAGAGGAAAATAACAATCACAAAATTATAAAGTAGTTATAGATAAACTCTGCAAAAGTTTATAGTTATCTTCAGTTAAAAATCTAAAAATCGACAAAACCCTTTAGTCTTTAACAATTTTTTAACAATACCTAAAATAGTCAAAACTCTAGATTTCTTGAAAATAACTAGAATCAAACTTTGTTTGAATCACAAACTAATCTAAAACGTATTAAATCTAATTTAATTTTTGGGCCATCATAGGCCTATTAGGAAGAAAAA
The DNA here is from genome assembly GCA_016432835.1 of Brassica nigra. Lineage (NCBI taxonomy): Eukaryota > Viridiplantae > Streptophyta > Magnoliopsida > Brassicales > Brassicaceae > Brassica > Brassica nigra. Next base: position 4,318,323 of record CM028245.1, on the reverse strand, counting down.
AACGGTGGCCAAGCTGACTTTATCATCAAGGCAGAGCAGAAACAGAGAAAGAAACCCTAGAAACTTGGAACAATGAAGACAATTTTCGATCTTCCAGGGGAATTGTTAGAAGATGAGATACTCTCTAGGCTGTCGATGACATCTCTGAGATCAGTGCGATCTACCTGCAGAAAGTGGAACTTTTTATGTAAAAATCGGATCCTTTTTGGTAAAGCAGCAGAAGCAAAGACGCAGTTCATGATGATGGACTCGAGGATCTGTTTGATGAACTTCGATCTCTGCAGAGAACGTCCATCTATAAAACAAGTAAAAGTACTGGATCAAATCGAGATATCTAAGGTGTTTCAGTGTAATGGCTTGTTGCTATGCGTCCTCAAAGATTGCTCAAGGCTCTTGGTGTGGAATCCTTATTTGGGGCAAACGAGGTGGATCAAACCCAGACACAGTTTCCAACGTGATGACAGGTTTGCTATCGGACACGACAACAACAACCTTAACCACAAGATCCTGAGGATATTCGATGAAATTCATCTAGTTACGGATAGACGACGCGTTTTAGGGTTCGAACTCTACGAGTTTAACTCGAGTTCTTGGAAGGTTCTTGATGATGTCACTCCCCACTGGGATATATTGTCTGATGTACGCAGCGTCTCTTTGAAAGGAAACGCTTATTTTACTGCTCATAAGAACACGAGGGAAGAATGGAGAGAGACACGAAGACTCCTCTGTTTTGATTTCACAACAGAGAGGTTTGGACCGCTTCTGCCACTACCGTTTCAGTCTGAACCAGGAGGACTTTTCACGTCTCTATCTGTTGTTAGAGAGGAGCAGCTCGCTGTGTCTTATCAACACCGGGTGTCACGAGAGACGGTCGAGATTAGTGTTACGGATAAGATTGGTCCTGATGTTGTGTCTTGGACAAAGTTTTTGAGACTCGTCACTAGCTTTTGTGTTCAGCCTTATTCTGGTAGCTTTTTCGTTGACGAGGAGAAGAGAATTGCTGTGTTTTTCGTTCTAGAAAGTGTCAATGCCTGTTGCTACCAAACTGCTCACCTCATCGGACAAGAGGGATACTTCAAATCTGTGAGAATCCGAGAAGCTCCCTATCCCGGGAATGATTTTTATCCTCGTATTAGATATTGTGCGCCACTGGTGTGCGCTTCATATCTTCCAAGCTTAGTGCAACTGCAAATCAAGCAACCAACCGTGCTAATGGAAAGAATGTGATTAATCTCATTAGTTACATGTATATTTTGCATCATCTTCTTTAGGACGATTTTATTCAATTGTGTTTTTTTTTTTTTTTTTTATCATTGGCTTTGTAATGTTTTATGACCCTAGCAATTATTCATTTGTGGTTTATCCTCTCTATCAAAGCTTTAGCTGTTTTAATAATTTTACTGAAATAGCTTCTTAGAACCCTCTCGTTTAGTTAGGCAATATGTTCACGTGTTCATGATTTTAACGAAATAGCTTCTTATAGATTCATGATACATATAACCTGAGCAACATATTCACGATCTGAAGAAATATTGGGAGATGCTATAAAGGAATCAGCCTGTTACACTCCTCTTTTATAGTCATATTTCCACTTGTTTGTTTATGTTTTTTTGAGCTAGCGCGTTAGGAATGATACAACCAGGTTCCCCCATTTTGTCTAATCTGCTAAGATAATTCATGGATGGTAAATCCCTTTTAGCAAGTGTCGTTAACTCATCCGGAAAAACATCTTAAGAAAATACCCAGAGGTCACAGGATTGTCGAGTGACACTTGGGACGAAATTAAGTCTATGACTATCCGGAATCCCTTGATATTTTAACAAAAAAAAAAAAATCCCTTTAAAAAGAGCTTTCTGAGTCTCTTTAATAGTTTTGAAGCTGTAGTGCCGATGCAATCATCTGAGAATTGGATCAAGTATTTAGATATCAGCTATGTCGTTTAGCTCTTCTGCATTCCAGTCTCTAGGTTAGATGCAACATGTTTCTCACAAAACAAACAAGACCCTACATATATTTACTCTAGTAATGAATTGTATTTACTCACAGAGGATTTAGACATGGAGATTCGTGGATGCCTATAGAATATATTCAAGCTTCCAATAAGTCAATACTCCTTAACATAAACTCATACAGAGAATATCCAACAAAATAAACTAATCAAAAGCCAGAGAGGCTACCCTGAGCTTTCTTAAAAAAACAATTAAAAAAAAAATACAATGTGTCAGTGAAGAGGAGGAGTTGACCAGAGAAGGAAGAGCACGAAGGGTCCCACAGAGTACATCTCAAGTACACTATTTCCGCATACGGACATGGCCAGATCTTCGAAACACTACTCCATGAATCAGGAGACCTTGTCTGCTTTCAACGGTCAACTCTTTGACTTTTCGAAATAGCATGCCGGTTTAGCTATGATTCAGAACATTAACACCGCGTAATTTTTTGTTTTTGTTTCTATTTAAACACCGCGTAGTTTTACATGACTAAGTCTCGTTTAAGCTTAATTAGCCCGATCCCACATTGGAACAATATCAAATATTCTGGAAGTCGTGTACATGAGCTAATTCAGTTTTCATACTCGGTTTTTTAATTATAACATTAATATCAAATATATAAAGCATATATCGTGATCGTACCAATAATCATTTGGGACAAAATGATAGTCTTGAGCCCCAAAAAAAACTTGCAGAGAAAAAAACTTATCGTATAACACACATCTTTGTTCATGTAATGGGTCAACCTCAATGAATATTAACCATTGCATGCTGTTATTGTGAATTTTGCACAACGATTCTTTTTTTTTATGATCAAAGTTAACATATGTTATCTCACAATCCTAAATATATTGGTTTCTGTTAAACTTTTAGTTTTCTAATTTAGAAAGATAATTAATATTATAATTACAAACGATTTTTAGGTATCGTTTTTGTTGGAATGCTAGTGATATGATGACACAATTAACGACCCTGGCTTTCGTTAGTTTAGATACATTATTAACTAATTAGTACAACAACAATCGATCAAGTGGAATGAAATCCATTAAGTTAATGCAACTTTCAGTGTGTAGTTTAAGGAACTTTCAGTATATTTACGTTCAGTTATCAAATTTGACAGCTAAATATCATTAATCTAAGATGGCAGCAGCATAAATAGTTGAAAGCAAAGTCTCAAACATGAAATTTGTTAGTTTCGTTTCCTGTCACTTATATAATATTGTTTAACGTTACGGATGCAACGGTTCGTCAGCTATTTGTCATTAACTCTTGTACGTTTTATATTATTTGACTTTTTTAACGATAATTTTAAAATATACGATTTAAACTTTTGTTGTCTAAGCCCTTTCCCCAAAAAAAAACTTTTTTTTAGACAGGGTTTGGAAAGGTCCATGAATTATAACTTTTTTAGACAGGGCTTGGAAAGGTCCATGAATTATTTTATTCTAAACTGAAGGATGCTAAGTCTTAATGTGCTTAATTTAATTCAACTAATACACGTGTCGATGTCTCATAATCTTCTCACGATGGTTGAGATAGCTACCACTTTTGTTAAAACTTTATAATTACTGAAATCAAAATTCACGCAGGGGTGTATTCAACCGAGAGTTTGAGTTTCAGGTGATTTATATTAAAATGACAAATTCATTGTTATTCAAACATGAATTTTAAAAACTTATTTAAAATCAAGTGTTATTGAACTTGACATTTCGTAAAGTACTATGAAATTCACTGTTATTGAACTTATTTTAAGTTGTGCAGTTTTAAAGTTTCCAGGTGATTTTGGGATGTTTAGGTGGAGTTTTTTAGTTAAAAAAATTAAAACTCAAATCCCATAGTTGTAGGTGATATTCTAGAGTGGTTTAACAAAAATCACTTAAATCTCTGCAACTTATTAAAATCATCTAAAACTCTATTAAAAATCAAATTACCCTCAAATATTTGATTGAATACCGTCTGGAGGAGTTAATATTTGATTAAAACTCAAATCCCATAGTTGTAGGTGATATTCTAGAGTGGTTTAACAAAAATCACTTAAATCTCTGCAACTTATTAAAATCATCTAAAACTCTATTAAAATCAAATTACCCTCAAATATTTGATTGAATACCCCGTAATCTGGAGGAGTTAGGACCAAATTCTATTCTCCCTAAATTTGGGACTAACTGTTGCTAATCCCTTATGTATTAAAACAGGAGTATTCTAGCAAACTAGTTGTTAGATTCGGGTTTATTACGGGCTTCCAACTTAAAACCAATTGGCAATTAGTGGATTGACCATAACCTTTTATATATTAGTTAATATTTCTTAGAATTCCCGATGTGGAATATAATATCCCTAATACCTCTCCTCGAGATGATGGCTCTTATCGGCCAGAAATCTCGAAACTTTAGGACAGTTATACTTGGTCGAACGAGTTAATTACGACTTTAAACCCGGTCGGGTAGGGTTATATTAATTAGGGGTTTAGCGTATTTAGGATCTGAGCTCTGATACCATGTTAGATTCAGATTTATTATGAACTTCCAACTTAAAACAAATTGGCAATTAGTGGATTGACCCTAACCCTTTATATATTAGTTAATATTTCTTGGAATTCCCGATGTGGGTTATAGTATCCCTAATACTAACCTTATGTTAATGTGTTAATAATAAGAATGATATTTCCTACGTGGCATCACCATAGCTTTTCTCAGCCTCATTAAATAAAAATCCTTCTTTAACTAGCATATTTACATGTATTGTCATTGTTATAGTCCTACCTTATTAGACATGTTATTAATTCATTATTTGCATCCACTAAAAAAGGAGCACGAAAATTCTATTGTCGGGACATAGTTAGAAGTATGTTCGTATCTTTTTATATAGCTATATAGTTATTTAAATTTATACACAAAAATATGTCGTTGTATTATATTATGATATCTTAGCGATATCGTGTATATAGTAGCCTTTAAATTTATACATATGATTGTATTAGAGAATATATACTAATCCTTTTCAGCTTTCCTGAATATTTTTTTCTATATAACATATAGTTAAAAACGTATAAGATATCGCTTGAATATATATATAACACAAATATTGAATGTATATAACACAATACATGATGTTAAAAATTCAAATCGAGACTTCCTAATATTTCAAATTCTGTGTAGCTTTCAAAAACGTATAACATATTTGACTGAATGTATAAGATGGTTGGTTACGATCATACTATATATTCAACGTGTATAAAAGTTAGTGATTATATGTAGAGTTTTAATTTATGGTTGATTTGTCATTGATTGTTTATACATATCAATCAATGAGTTGGTTTCCTTATATTTAAATATCGATATTTCCTTATGACACAAAAAATATAGTTAAAAATTCAAATCTAGATTTCCTAATGTTCCAAAATCTGACTATTCTTTAAAAACGTATAACACAAATACTGAATGATTAGAACACAAATTTTATACTCGATAATATATAGTTATTTAAATATAACTATACACGTCAAATATATTTTTAGATAAATATATAGTTGTTTAAATTTATACACGATAATATATAAGGTATTGAATATGTTTTTGATCGTACTATATATTCTACGTGTTTAAAATTTAGATGAGAGCAGAACATATGCATGTAAAAATTAGTGATTACTTTGTAGAGTAATCATTTATGATATGATTTGTCATTGGTTGATTCTCGTGATCAATCTATGTGATGTTTTCCCTAAATTTGGGATCTAAATTTCCTTATAACACAAAACACAAGTTAAAAATTAAAATCAAGGATAGATTAAAAGAGATTGTAAATTTTAGTCTATACCATAAAAATTACAATCTCTTTCAACAAAATTGTTATAATTTACTTGGTCGATAATTTTTAAATTTATTTATTTCAGTTTAGATTTAAAATAAAAAATAAGTCTAGAACCAATTAATATCATTTTCCAAATATTCTAAATTATACTGAAAATAATAATTTACTTGGTCGATAATTTTTAAATTTATTTATTTCAGTTTAGATTTAAAATAAAAAATAAATCTAGAACCAATTAATAGTTTACAAAAGTGTTAGTTACAATTTAATTTTAAAAATATTAAAAATGTGTATATCAATATATATGTTATTATAAAAAGTTAGTGACCTATATAGTACGTGTTTTCTACTTCATCTCAATCTCTTTCTAACTAAATTTGGTATACAATTCAATATGTTTGACCGAAATAAAGATGGTTATTGTTTTCTATAATACATTACAAATCATGATCATGTCATTATGATAATGACCATCATCACTACAAATCATAATCATGTCACTAATTGCACCTATATTAATTTAATTTTATGTGTTTACACGAATTACGCATGTCAATCATGTCATTAATATTCGTAATATTATAAATTGATAAAATTCAAAAGGAGAATCCATAATAAATTGATGCAATCCCTTAACTTAAGCACTAAGACCTTGAGATCAAGGAATCTCAATAAATGTTAATAGACTAATAATGTTATTGTTCATCAATTTGCATATGAATCGAAAAAGATAAGCTATGACCGTAATTTAACCAAATTCGGTTCGATATTAAATTTCAATTTCAAATGCAAATTTAAATAATATTATTCTAAGGAAAATATATATTAAGAAAATTTAAATTTAACTGTAATTTATGCAATATCAAAAAATAGAAAACTGATATACGCAATCATATAACGCATTTTGGTCTTGGTTAATATAAAAAAGTTACTATAATTTATTTAAATTCTCATGACTAATTAAAAGTCACATACAAAATTTTAGGAATTTACTTGAGAAACATTATTAAACAAGTTTTTTTTAAATTAAAAAAAATCTAACCAATTACACAAGTTGTAAATTACTTTTATAGATTTATTTTCACAAAATTTATTTCAATTACACCTAACTAATTACACAAGTTTTTTAAAAAAACCGAAACTTACCTTATATAATATGCACAATGTCCTTCAATCTTTCATTATATAACATGTAATATTTGTGACTAGAACTTTTACCGTTCCAATATCTATAGATTAAAAATTCTAAATTCTATTTAGTTCATTCACCCTGCGCAAGACGCGGGTATCACCTAGTACTTAATGATAAGGTGTAAAACATTTTTACCAACGAGAATCAAATTATAGAGACACAATTAATCCAATTCCTTATGCTAAGGGTTTGATTGGCAGAGCATTAGCATAAGCATTATGCTCGTGATTATTCAATCAACATTTATCACAAAAGCATTTACAAGAGCATTTACAAGATGCTAATGCTCTCCAAATGCTCTTTACTCAATGCTCTCATATGGAGTTTTTGGTAGAGCATTTGCAGTTAGAATATATAAAAATTTTAAAATAATTATATATAATTAATATATTTATTTAATAATATAAAAATTATGTTCATAATAAAATAAATGAATTTATATTTTAAAAATAAAAGTCGTGATTAATTATTTTAAATTTTAAAAGAACAATATTTCACATTTAAAAATAATATAACTTATATAATTACACATATCATTCATTATTTTTAATAAAATAAAATAATATATATATTTCTATATTATATATTAGAAATATACATATCTATATTATTTATGAAAATAAATTATATGTTATATATTAATTTTTCTGATAATATTATATGAATCATTTACTACCCTACCAATAGATAAATAATGATAATTTATGTATAAATTATATAATTATTTTATTTTATTTAATAATATCAAAATTATTTTTATATCCAAAATAAATTTATATTTTAAAATAATATTTACATTTATTTTTAAATAATAATATTTTTTATTTAAAATTTAATTTAATTTTATAATTAAATAAGATTCATTATTTTAATAAAATATATTATTAATATATATTATTTTAAAATAAATATATTATATATTAACTTTAATAATAATTTTAAAATTATATACGACTAATGCTCTACCAATCATTTTATTAAAAAATTTAATGAGAGCATACAACTTCAAAGATATCGCTTCTATAGCATCGCACGCTTCTTTATCTCTTTGTACCAATCGAGACCTAAGTTAGTAGACCAATTTATCGTTGATAAATATCACCTAATATTATATATAGATTTCTTATTGAATGCTTAATTGATTAAGAAATAATGGAGTCAATTTATAACTATGAAACTGTATTGACTTTTTTGTAATTTTCAATTATTTTAAACATTTATCGTAATTAGTTATTCGCTAGATAGATGTCCATTCTTAAATATGATACTTTTCTTTTGCCATTAATACATTTTAATATGAGAAATATTTGTTTGCAGAAAACTTTAAATTAACAATAATAATAATAATAACTAAACATTTTTCCAAAAAACAAAAATCTAATTTTGTCTTGAAAAGCTGATTGTTTACTCCCTTTTTCGAGATCTGATTTTATTGTGTGAAAAGCTGAAATTTAATGCGAAGGAATGGTAATGAGATAGAAAGAATATAGAGAAATAAAGAGCCTGACGTGTCATACAAAGCCAGTGCAACGAATGGAGAGGAGAAGACGAAATGCATGCATATACTTTATTTTTCAATTCTATTAATATATTGAATTTTGTATTTGACTTCGAGGCCCGGTCGTCCTTCAGCTCCTTGCTTTTTCGCTAGTTTTACCGTCTTCTAAACTTTAATAATTTGAAAATGTAATAAATTAAACTTCCTAGTTTCTCTAGACTCCACATTTATTTTTATGAAGTTGTCATTTGATCAAATTCGTATGATTTGTTAATCTGCACAATTGGTTTTATCCAATGTTTTATCTATCTTATTAGAGTGTCAATACCTTTTAATTTTGTTTGGCAATATGAATAACAAACTTTAAAAATAGTTTTGTTTGAAAATTTGGATGACTGTTTTAAAAAAGAGATTTATTTGGAAACTCAAATAGCAGTTTTTAAAAATACATAAATAGTAGTATATTAAAAAAAAAGTAATGGACTTATGTTATTAAGAAAATTTGGAAGTCTATTACCTAAAAATATTTTTGTTTAAAATAATCATAAAACAAAATTTAAACTTTATATACATATTTCAAATCAAAATAATAATTTAAAATTTATTTATATAAAATGATTAAAAACTATACATATATTCAAAATTGAATTTTACTAAAATATTTTCCAATAACCATTATTAAAAAATGTTTTCGATATATATAAGAAAAATAAAATACAAAGCCCAATTTCAATTACCAACTTTAATTATGATTTTTATATTTCACGTTAATTTTTAAAAATATAATATATGTGATTATTTATATGATGGTACATATAAAATATTATTAATTATATGATTACTTATATGATGGTATGTATAAAATACGATTAATTATATGATGACACATATATGATATATAATAGTGACTAGGGGTTGGACGTTCGGGTACTCATTCGAGTTTGATTCGGGTGTGTTTGGGTTTCGGGTTTCCGAGGTCAAAGATTTCAGTCCTATTCGGATATTTGGTTTGGATTCGATTCGAATCTTTGCGGGTTCGGTTCGGATTCGAATAACCCATTTAAATTATTTAAAAAAAATTTAAATTCATTACATACTTTAATTTTCTCAAAATCTATAAACAAAATAATATATTACATATAAATTTGAATAACATATGTCAGAATACCTAAACTTATTATATAAATTGGTTTGGTTTAAATATTTGGAAAGATAATCAGTAATTATTTTAAGTATTTTGGTGTTTTGAGTATATTTTAACTATTTTAGATATTTACTTTTGACTATTTGTATATATTTTCAAGTAGTTAAACTAACTTAAAAATATCATATATATTGTGGATGTTTTATATATATTAAATCTAAAAAAATAATTAATATATATAAGTATACAAATATATTTTGGATACATTAGGGTACCTTAGATACTTTGGTTCGGATCAGATTCGGTTTCAGTTCTCTAAATACCAAAATTTTGAATAATTCAGATTTTAATCAATTTTGGTTCGGGTTTGTTACTATTTTTTTTTCGAATCGAGATAAGTTTGATTTTTTGTATTCGGGTTTTTTTGTCCAGCCTTAATATTGACATGAAAAAATAAATAGTAAGATATTTTTGAAAAAAATATACTTGCACGGATGCGCAGATAAAATTAGTTTATCTTAAACTTCTTGCATGATAACAATTATTTTTTAAACAACACTTTCTATAAAGCTCGTATAGATATCAGCACAACTGGTTTTATTTATCTTAAGCTTCTTGCATGATAACAGTTTTTTTTAAAACAGTACTTTCTAGAAAACTCGTCTAAATCTAATTAAAAAGCACCATTTAAAATATACGCAAATACAGTACAAAACAGACGATATTACAGCAAGAACTGAAAATATACACCAGTTATCGATATTAAAGCATTATTTTAAGGTAATAGAGTTTTTTTGTGCTAGATAAAATAGAGATTTTTTTCACAATGGACATGTAGGGTTATTTTTGGGGACTTGCCTCGTCGATTTACAAAATCTTTAATCCGTTTCCGACTATATAAAGCTCATACTTGTAGGGAGCCTCAAGCATAGTAAGCACTAAACAATTATTAGTTAGGTCGGTTGATGTTTGTGAATATGTGTTTTTCATTCCTTTTAAATTTGTAATGACGTATTTAGACAACTCAAATCTATAGATCAGTTGAATTCAACAAACTAAATACAAGCAATTACTATCCGGCATTGGTATCATGTCGTCACATACAAATAAAAGACGTTCACTAATTTACATTGTTTGAGCACAGTTTCTTAGCTAAAAAGATATAAATTAAATTGTTTGAGTACAGTTTCTTAGCTCAAAAAGATATTCCCTCTGTTTGTTAAAGTTACATATTTTACAGAAAAAATTTGTTTCAAAAAAATCTATTTTTTATATTTTCAATGCATTTTTATTATCTAATTGTAAACTTCAAAAAAATTAATTGTACTTATTGAACTTTTATTGACTTAAAATTATGGAAAAAAGATAAATACAAAAAATTATACAAATTTTATGTGTTTTATTAAAATGTACGAAAAATCCAGAATATGTAACTTTAAAAAACAGAGGAAGTATAATTTAAATCTCTTAGTTTTAGATGGAATAGTTTAAATAAATTTAGTAACTTTTATAAATGATCCAAAATGATCTAAACCTTGTCGAAAATTAAATCATTTCCATTGATCTTTTTTTGAACAACAACTACTTCCAATCATCTTATATACATAATTTAATACATTTTTCTTGTCTTTAAGAAAGTTCAAAAAATTTAAGTCTTTAACGGAAAAAAAGAAAAAAAAATTGCCTTAATTTCCACGTGGGAAGAAATGTCTTAAATTGCGTCTCCATTTATAAAGACTTCAAAAAAATCAGAAAAGTTTAATATTCTTTTAAATTTTTTGATTTTTGTTTTTAATGAAATCAACTAACGATTAGAGAATCTTGTTTCACATATGAATAATAAAAACTTTATGTTTTATTTGAGAATTTTGTTTCACGCTCCTTTTTCCTATTATTAGTTATGTGAATCTCATACTAGATATTGCGGAACTTTAATTTTATATGACAGTAAGTAAATAAACATCAAGGGGCACTCTATGGCTTTATCTTACGTCCAATAGTCTAGTTAGCTACGTGCTCATATACAGATGTGACATGGATTTCGTAAAACCAACCAATTTGTACAAGATGTCGTCGTTTGACTTTGATAGAATATCCGTTGTAGTCTACACATATTATACGTTGATAGTTAAATATGAAATATATAGTATATCGTTGTCATTACAAGGGAAATTTTAATCTTCGAACAATCTGCCAAAAAGATCATATGAATTTTTCTTTTCATTTTAAATCGATATCAGGGCTTGCATGCTGACTTCTGTATTAATCTTAACTACGTACTAAATCATCAACCACTGGAATGCATGGATGAAACTAATCTTAATATATTTGGGAAGATTCGTCGAATCATACTTTTATATATTATAATTTCCTTATAAAACATTTTTTCTTGACAAGAACATTTAGTAAGCATTTTTACGTATTCAACTGTGAGTAACTGAGTAAGTTGAATACAGAAAATCGGAATCCTACGAACCGTTACTTTTCATCTTTGGTCTGTGAATCGAAATTTTGAGAGTCGCTGTTTTCCGGTGTCCCGAAACCAGCTGTGATTCGATTTACCATTTGAGGTTAATTATATATAATCATAATTAAAAAACTATAAGTAAGTTTTTCTTTTCTGACTGAAATTCTAACTATTGGGTAAGTTTTCCACAGCTCTAAAACTAGGATATGGACTAACATATCATGTACTTTCAATAGTTATTACTTTCTATAAGTCCAACCGTTTTTTACAATTAACATGTGTTTTCCAGTACTATTTTTAGAAAAACCTAAGAATATCACAAACGAGTCTTATAAATGGTTAATTCTATAAATATAACTACAATTGTTTTATTACGCGGACACCTAAATCTCATAGTTTTTAGATGTATAAAAACGTGTATATATAATAATTTTATAAAATATAGTAGTAACAATAAAATAAAGAAAACAAAATCTTACAAAGCGTAAAGATCGATATATATGTAAGTATGGAATTATTTTACAACTGAACAACATTTAAATTAAAGATTTGGAAACATAGAAACATTATTTAAATAAACTTAATACACATACATTACTTAGCTACATTAATTTTGTATTTTATGGCCGTCTAGCACACGTAATCCCTTGGACGCTAGTAAGTGCCCAACGTTGTTTAGACATTTAAATTCTATTAATACCGCCCAAACCATCTCATAATTCGTGTCGTATTTTGGAAAGCTGACTTCTACGTTATAAAAATTTTAAGCTAAAAAAAAATTAAGTTAAGGTTCAAAAAGAAATTTACGTATAAGAAAGATTCCTACAATTTAAATTTAGTAAATGTTTTAAAAAGTAAATATTGCTAGGTCTTGTTCCTAGTGATATGTTTATAAGTAACTTCTTGCAAAATCAATTTTGATACATGCCCACTATGTATACAATCTTCGAATGATTTAATCATAATCAGCTGATTTAAAAATCATATTTTCTGTTATTATTTATTATTGTTTTTGGACAAAAAATCATATCATATGTACATATCTATTCAAAGAACATGTGCATTATGACAATGCCTTAGGTGTAACCGAGGGATCGTATTTGCTGGTTGGTCCAGACTTGCTATACATCTGACGAACACACAAAAAGATAAATCGAATAAGAAGTAATATCTTTTTTTTTTTAATAATAAGATATAATCAAAAGACCTATGAAGAGAAATGCATTACTTTTAAGCAAAATTTTAAATTTGCAAAATTTGCAAAAGTCAACATATATAAAGTCCTATTGAGTTGACGCAATCCCTACCAACGGGACCCAAGCAACGAAGTTTCTCGCCATTTAGACTTTTACCGTAAAATGCTATGAAGTTTTGCAATATTTATATTAGGTTAGAATTTCAGAATTCTCAAGCCTTTTCTATTTTCTTATAACAAAGACAGATGAATAGTCATGAAAAGAAAAACAGAGGCTACTATACATCTAATTAAATTGCCGGAGTTTGACAAAAAGAAAGTGTAAAAAGTGTCGGTCAAAACTAAATAGTTAAAGCTTATATTTCGTGTATATTTTTGAAATGTTAAAGTATGTGTATTTGTATAGAATACAATATGAGATTGGTATATTATTATGTAACATCTCTTTTATTATACTTTTTACAGATACCTTTTTTTGCAGTACTCTTTGCATGAATACCAAAGTATGTGCGTTAATTTTGAATTTGGGTCATTTTAAATAGTACTTTTATATTTACTTTCCCACCCCAATTAAAACGAGGATAAGTATTTTAAATTTATTTTGTGAGAAGATTATCTTAATTATCACTACATACTCAATTATCAAACTATCATTTGGCATTTAGTAATTATGGTTAATTGTTATGATTTTTTTTTAAAATGATTTCATTTAGAGTTTTACTAACTAGAGTAAAGAAGGATAGTTACGCATGTATTATTATTTATTATCATATCCCATAAGAATAGCTGTTGCGCATTTGTGACAAAGCTAATTAATATAAGATCTCGCTACGTCCATCTTTTTTAGCAAACTCATTATATATAATATTTTTTCTCTTAAAACAAACATATCAAATTCTTTCTTTCTTTATGAAATTTCAGGAGGCAACTCCAAAATACACAAACTAGGTAGACTTTTGTAATAATATTAATATTTGTTCTATATCATTTTCAAATGTATTTCATATTCTTGTGAGCTAGACGCTACCATCGCTCGTGGTCTTATCGTCCAGAAACTATAGAATAATGATACTTATAATATGTCAACGGTTTTTGGTGAGGAGACGAGTTGGGAAGAAGAAGTCAGTCTCGAAGAATTTGACTCAGAACAATACCAAAGCTGGTTTAATTCGTCAAAATATCGAATTCTAGACTATTCATTTCAACGTCTCATCAAACACACGTATATAAATACCTACACCCACCAACATGAAAAACCCACCACAACTTACCAAGTCCTGAAACATTGATTCCTCCATTTAATATCTGCCTATTGTCAGAGAGAACATCAAGATCCATCAGGTAAGTTACATGCATCTCCTGAGTTTTCGTTCTTTATAAGTTCTTTGTATATATTAATTGATTACATGGCAATGTCTCATTTGCAGTGCAACGGAGAAGAATGTCGCCGACGATGATAGCTCCGGTGGTAGAAGAGAAGAACAAGATATACCAAAAAGGCGTGAAACATCTTTGTGACAATGGTCTGACCAAAGTGCCAACCAAATATATATGGCCTGAATCTGACCGACCCATCTTTACAAAATCCGACAAGCTCATCAAACCAAAAGAAAACCTAAAGCTTCCCATCATAGATTTCGCCGAGCTCCTTGGACCTAACCGGTCTCATGTCCTACGAACCATATCCGAGGCCTGCGAAACCTACGGATTCTTCCAGGTTGGTTCTCAAAACCCTAAAGTACTTGTACATGAATTGATATATATATATATATATATATATATATATATATATATATATATATATATATATGTATTACTCGCTTGCTTAGCAAGTAATAAGCTATGGTGATGGGCATGCAGGTGGTGAATCATGGAATGGAGGGAGATGTGAGCAAGAACATGATAGAAGTGTGTAAGAAATTTTTTGAGCTTCCGTACGAGGAGAGATCAAAGTACATGTCGTCAGACATGTCGGCTCCAGTACGGTATGGTACCAGTTTCAACCAGAGCAAAGACAATGTCTTCTGTTGGAGAGACTTCTTGAAGCTCTTTGCACATCCTCTTCCTGATTATCTTCCTTATTGGCCTTCTTCTCCATCCGATTTCAGGTGAGTTTACACACAATTTATTACGTTATATAACTGGAAAGTTAATTAATCATTCTTAACATTCATACCAATCACCAAAGCTTCAGCAAAAAAAAAAACATTCATACCAAAAAGGTTAATTGATCGTATGTTTTTTTCCCTGAATCTATATTTTAAACTAGAAATTCACGCAGGAAACTCCACAAAAAGACATATAGCACATGCGTGTTTCAAATGTTAAAACTCAAAAACAGGTTGTTCAACTTTACGTACATGAATATTTTAAATATATCTGAAGAATGGGTTAATTAGTCAAAGTGAAAAAATTGTATTAATCTAGACACGATTTTAGAATCTTTGAAACTGCATATACAACCAAATTCTTATATTTTGGTAGCAGGCTTTTATAAAAAAAAAAAACTTTTTGGTCACAAAATAACACCCAATTAACTAGAGCCAGGTGATGTGTTATTTGAATTATTCTTATAATAAATATGTAAGTGGCGGCTAGTAAATCTACAAAGATGGGTGGAATAAACTACTAAATAACAAAGAGAAGATCTATATATTACAACTTACTTATCCTAGTTAACACCGCCACCATATAAGAGCAGTCACGGGTTACAAATCACGTGTAATATAAATAAAAATCTGGTAAAAATAATAACTTATAATGAATTTTATAACATTAAAAATGAAAACAGGAGTTTGGCGGCTACCTACGCGAAAGAGACAAAAGAGATGTTCGAGATGATGGTGAAAGCCATCATGGAGAGCCTTGATATAGACGGTGACGGCAACGAGGCAGCGAAGGAGTTGAAAGAAGGTAGTCAGATGGTGGTGGTGAACTGTTATCCACCGTGCCCAGAGCCGGAGCTGACGCTGGGAATGCCACCTCACTCCGATTACGGCTTCTTGACACTTCTTCTTCAAGACGACGTTGAAGGGCTTCAGATTCTGTACCGTGACGAATGGGTCACTATTGATCCCATCCCTGGCTCTTTTGTCATCAACGTTGGCGATCATCTCGAGGTATGAGTTGTCTTAATCTTACAAAGCTTATCTTATCTATTTTCTTTACCAAATTATGAAATTAAATTCATTAAATAAATATATTTAGCACTAAAACATAGTCTTATTCAAGAAATAAATAAATTTTATAATAAATTTATTTATTTAGTATTTGGGTTTGCTAATGATGAAGATTTAGGAGGTGGATCATGTAAAGATTTAGAGTTTGGAATAATTGAAACATTTTACTCTTAAATTAATGTTAATTTGGAGATTTTTATATTTATTTATGTGCTATTTTGTCATAAATATTTTGTGCTGTCTAAAAAATTTTGCTTTTCATTAAATATATTTCATGTATTTTATTTTTTCATATTCCAAGAATTTCATATCATTCTCAGCTCGACAAAATAATTAAAATTATACAGTTTGTCGTTATATATGTAGATATTTAGCAATGGGAGGTACAAAAGCGTGTTACATAGGGTATTGGTGAATTCCACAAAGCCTAGGATATCGGTGGCATCACTGCATAGCTTCCCTTTGACTTCTGTTGTGAAGCCATCGCCCAAACTCATCGACGAACATAATCAACCGCAGTACATGGACACTGACTTTGCCACTTTTCTTCAGTATATATCTACTCGTGAACCCAAGTGGAAGAATTTTCTTGAATCACGCAAGATTCACCATAAAAAATGAACGATAAAGATTATCATTTTTCTTCTTAATTAGGTGAATCAAATTGTGTTATAGATTTACCTTATACATGGTTAAAAAGAAAAAGGAAAAAAGAAGAACAATATACGCGTAGCTTTCAACTTTATTAAGTCTAGCTTTGTTATTTTAACTGTATTATACATGTTCCAAATAGCTAATGGTGAACATTTAAACAAAAACCACCCATACCGAATCTAATTAATATCTTTGTAATCTGAATTCGCTCTTTTAACCTCAAATTACTTGTTAAACATAAAACATTTTTGTTAAACACAACCGAGGAGGTCCGATAAGAATTCCAGTTTGCTTGCCTGTTAAGTGGTCCAAATAATTGGTTTACTGGTTTGATAAGTTTTATTTGCACTAACAAGAAAATGAAATGGACCTCAATTAGTCAATTTGATGCTCAGGAGGATGAAATTAGTTGGAAATGAGCGTTCGGTCAACTAGACTCACCAAAATTATAATTCATGCCGATGAAAAATAAGGTACTTGAAGGTCCCAGAGTTCTAATCCATTTTCATAAAGAATTTCAATTCACAACATATCAACAGTAATATATGTCACGATCTGGAACCATGAAGGATTTGCATAAGTGGTTTGATCATCGAATATTCACCAGAAAGAAAATATAATAGCTGCTTTTGTAATGGTAATTTTGTTAAGGATCATTAACTATATTGGTTGGTTTTATAATTCTTTCGTATAATCCCACCAACAATTTATTTGGAATCGTTTAATAGTTTTTGAACATCATAAAAGTAACCCTTTTCTAAAATTGCACCTCTACTTATAAAAAACTTCAAAAAAAATCAGAAAAGGTTTAATATTCTTATAAATTTTTTGATTTTTATTTTAGATTCTTGTTGGAAATTTGGAAATTTCTCATACACAACTTGTCAACTTCTACAGCATTCAGATTCTAGTTACCTGGTGATGATAACAAAGAACGAGAGAAGGTTTTTTTTTTTTGTTTAAAGAACGAGAGAAGGTTTCTCTTCGTGTTTTATTATGTTCACAGAGTTTCATTTAATAACCAATACTCTGTGGCTGTGAGGTTTGAAAGATCACACTGAGGGTAGAGTTTTTCAGTTACTGGCTAACAATATTGGTGCTTGATTCTCTTAGTATATAGAGAAGAATCTGCACTTGAATCGTCTACGCCAATAGGGATGGAGACATGGAGTTAGTACCAATCACTCAAAACCTCAGGATTCTAAAACTTGTAGAGTACGTTAGTTTAATGGAGCCACTGATCACCATCTATATATGATGTGCTGGTGAAATAGGAAGCTTGAGAATCTGTTAGTTGTATACTGTATGAAACTCTGCCTTTGTGCTTTGCTCCATCTCCGAAGCATCTATGCTCTCCCAAATAGACCTTCCTGAAAGACAAAACATTTTGTACATTACTTGAAGTCTTTTGTATGTCTGATTTGAGAAGAGATTTATACTCCACTAACTTGTTGTTGCTTGGATCTCCCATATCGTTCCATCCATCTGCAGAGACTATTCCAGACATGTAAGTGTTGGAGAAGACAACGGTAGCTTAAGGTCTCCAGGCTCGTCCCAACCACACCTTACTGGTTCCTTATATCTTGCAGTTTACAAAAGAAAATCCTGTGTTCTCAACTTCTGTTGTTCTATCCTGAGCTGTAATATATCCACTAATCTCTGAGGTGCTCTCCTTTGCTATGGACCTAACCGCCAGACCTGCTTACAATTTGAACATTGCTATACCATATTTCGAAATTCTCAACTGCTTGTTTTGACTATTTACCTGGTAAAGCGATCTTTCCTTGCCAAAGATGAAGTCAATGGAACCTTGGATGAAACAATTCCTGAAGAAATGTCATCCAACATCATCCATGAGTGTGTCTTGAGCACTGTAGAATCCACACCCATAGAAAGCAGCTTGGTCTCCTTCAATCCACAAAGCTAGTGCTTGTGCACCATCCACAGGTTCGGGTGCTAGTGCAATGTTCTTCCTCAGATCAAACAATATGTATTTATGAGGACAAATGCATTTAGGTCCATAATAAAACGGTTGTTGATGTTGGTGTCCTTACCCTGAAGCTGATTGTTGATATTTGATTAAGAAGTCTACGAAAAAATTTATAAAATTCACTTCTTTAAAAATTATTCTAATAATACATTATATTTTAATATAGAGAAATTGCCAAAAATACCATTTCTCTTGTACCACTTTTCAATTATACACTAATCAACTATACCACCAGATTTTTAATTGGAAAATTACCACTATGTCCCTAATTAAAAAAGCTTTTATCTAAACCATATCTTCTTCTTCGATGTGGAAATCCGAGAATCCGGTGAGCTCCTGTGAAGGACGACGATCAGACCGTCGGTGATGGCTCCTTCGTGGGACTGCGAGACGGCGATCGTACGAGTCCTTTGCCCAATAGATGTGGATGTGGCAACTAGTAACGTCCAGATCTGAAGCTTCCTCAATTTGTGTTATCTTCTTCATTTTCAACGATAATTTTTCTCCCTACGGGAAAGATTGACTACGACGGATCTGGGGCAACTGTGGCTTCCACACTGACCTTTCTGTCCTTTTCTCGCCAGATTTGTCAGCCTCCACGGCTTTGGACACGACTACCCAATCATCCCGGCGAGGTACCTCTTGTCCAATCTACGTTCAAAGCGTACGCTCGCAGCTGCACACACCGATGACTGCTTTTTCTTTCAACGCTTTTTAGGTTTCAGTGACCAGCAGCTCAGAAACTTGGTGTTTGGATTTCTACAAAAGTAGAAACCTACATTCATTTTAGATGTGGAAGAGTTGATTCAAAAGTCACTTGAAGTTGCTGGCTTCATTGCACACCAACTGTTTGATTGATTTCGCTGATTAGGTTAACTTTTCGTTTGTTCTGCAGATTCTAAAGATGATTTGACGAGTGTTGATTCTGACAAATTCTCCAGAATTTTTAGTGAATTCGAGAACCTGTACCAGAAAGGTAAACTCTTTTATGAGTCAGAGATGTTCTATGATCAAAGGTTAGTTATGTCTTGCTGAAAAGACTGTTTTTTTTTTTGGTTTGGTTGTAATTTCATTGCATTTCAGAAGCCTAGGGAGCAAATTGCAGATGCAGAGGCGTTTCTGGATATAGCAAACACCATGCTGTCATCTGTCAAGTCTCAGTCTGCTAGTGGGCTTTCTCCCGCTGAGTTTGTTAATGCTTTGGTCAATGGGTTTGGTCAGGTTCCCTTAGGGATCGATGCTGATGAAACTGCACACCTGTATCTATCAAATGGAAGGATCTTGGGCTTGCTGTCTGTTCTACTATTTTTGTATCTTGTGGTTGTTCCACAATGTGAGCTCTCAAAACTAGCACTGTTACATTATCGACTTGCTTTTGCTACAAAGCTAAGCATGTTTTGTTGAAGAGATTAGTTGGAAGTGTAAGTGAGTTTGGTTCCAATCGTTTCTTTTATAAGAGTGAGATATGGAGAAGCCTTGATGTTCTCAGATTATGTTAGTAATAATGTCCTGTTATTTTGGTTCCAAGGAATTATCTCTAATGTTTTGAATTCGTCTTAACTCATAGTCTTGCTCTTTACCTTTATAAACCCTTATAAATTGTCTAAGAAGAGATATTATTTTCTGTTTTATAAACCTTTATATATATTATAAAACTAAAGAACACGCAGGCTTTGTAAAAGATGATGATACGTGGCAGATTCTGAGGCACATGCGGACAGCAAGCAAAGCTCCACCACTTCAGAAATTTTACATACTTTTATAAATTGTTTTATAATCCCTTATAATGGTGTATAAATTAATTTTAGTTTTAAAAGTGTTATAAGCTGATTTATAAACGATTAAAAGCATTATAAACCCCTCATAAATTTTTGTATAAACTTTATAAATTGTTTTCATAAACTTTATGAATGTTTTATAAACCCTTATAAATTATGTATATATTCTTAAACCCCCTTATAAAATATTTTACAAACACTTATAAATTCTTTTATTAGACTTTCTAGATGGTTATAAACTTTTTAAATGATTTAAAGTTCTTCTAACTTATTTATTTTACCTTTGTAAACCCTTATAGATTGTCTAAGAAGAGATATTCTTTTCTGTTTTATAAATCTTTATATATATATTATTCAAATACTACTTTATAAAACTTATAAAAAATTTTGATGTATTATCAGAATATCATAAAACCCAGATTTATAATAATATTAGTTTTAAAAGTGATATAAACTGATTTATAAATCAATTTAAAACTCTTATAAACCCCTCATAAATTGGTGTATAAACTTTAGAAATTGTTTTCATAAACTTTATGAATGTTTTATAAACTTTTTAAATAATTTAGAGTTCTTCTAACTGATTTATTTTACCTTTATAAACCCTTATAAATTGTCTAAGAAGAGATATTCTTTTCGGTTTTATAAACCTTTATATATATATATATTATAAAAAAAAGAACAAGTGCAGACTTTGTAAAGAGATGATGATACATGGCAGATTTTGAGGCACATGACAGCAAGCAAGGCTCCACCGCTTAAATTTTACATACATTTATAAATTGTTTTATAATCCTTTATAATGGTGTATAAACTTATAAATTATTTTTATAAACCCTTATAAATTATTTACATACCCTTATAAATCATTATTTACATACCCTTATAAATCCTTATAAATTATCATACAAACCATTATAAATTGTTTTATAAGGCTTTCTAAATGATTAGACTCTTTTAGTTGATTTATAAACCTATACAACTCTTATAATATCCCTTATAAATTGAATATAAGCTTTCATAAATTTTTTATAAACCCTTATTAATAGTATACATTCCCTTATAAATCTTATATAAACTTTTTATAAACGTATTTAAACCCTTTATAAACATTTATAAACCCTTATAATTCTATATAAAATCTTTATAAACACATATAAGTGATTTTGTGAATCCTTTATAAATTTTATAAACCATTATAAACATTTTTAAAACCATGATAAACCTTTATAAATGGTTTATAATATATTTATAAGTTCTTATAAACCTTGTAAAATGATTTATATGAACTCTTTTAAATGATTTTTGAATTTATAAAAGATTTTATAAAGTCTTATAATTTTTTTGTAAATGGTTTTATAAACTCTTATAAATATACCGGTCCAAATCTGAATCAACATCCAAATCATACAAATGCAGCAGATGTGGACAGCAAGGACACAACAAGAGTACATGTGTTGAGTCAATTGGATAACAAGAGTCTTTTATCAAAACTTGTCTTTATTTGATTATTTTATATGATGTGATAACAATTTGAGTCTCATATCTTTTGAACCTTTTATTATTACTTCATCATTTTATAGTATGCTTTACCGAATTTATAAGTGTTTCTAAAAGTTTTACGTTACTAAAAAATTGTGTGGTTATGTTAATCAACTATCTTTTATAAGACCCTTATAAATTTTAGAGTTGAAATTTATTGCAGAATTTATATGTTTCTAAGATACTTGATGTCATTGGCTCAGCTTACCAATGTGAATATAGATCTAATAAGTTTCATAGAAAAGGATTAAGTTCAAACCATAATGATTAAAGTACAAACCAAAAGATGTTCTTTCATCAAAGACATTAAAAAAGATAACAGTTATAATTTCAAAAGGGAACAAAAGATAGCACTAAAAACTGAACGAGCTTCATTTCTTCAAATTCACCATGTTCTTATACTCCGGATCATCAGTTGAATCTTTCCCAGCTTGTTTCTTTTGTTTTTCCGAGATGGAGGTGCCTGCAACAGCTCTCTTCATAAACAAAAAAATAAGAGAAATCAGTAATGATTTTTGGAAGTAGCCAATGAAACTCAAAAGAACATTTTATAAGACGTTATAAAGAGAATTATTTTACCTTTCTTCCTGTTGGTCTTCCTAGTTTCCTCTTTTCAACTTGCTCGGGCTTCTCGGCTTCATCATCTGCTTCCATTTGTTGTTTTTTCTCCTCATTTGTTTTGCCCTATTTCAAAAGAAAAAAGCTATACTGTAATTCTGTAAATCCAGATTTATAAGGGATTATAATTCAGAAAAAATGCAGTGTTCGCTATTCCAAAATCTTAATCTCAACACTGCAAGTAATAGACACTACATCTCAACACTAGAAGTAATAAACACTACTCCTCTATTGCTAAATCGTTCTTCTTTATAAAGACTTATAAATCGTCGAGTTGTACTTTTAACAATATCCAGAAATCCAGATTTATAAGGGATTATAATTCTGTAAAAAATGCAGTGTTCGCTATTCCAAAATCTTAATCTCAACACTGCAAGTAATAGACACTACATTTCAACACTAGAAGTAATAAACACTACTCCTCTATTGTTAAATCGTTCATCTTTATAAAGACTTATAAATCGTCGAGTTGTATTTTTAACAATATCCGAAATCCAGATTTATAAGGGATTATAATTCTGTAAAAAATGCAGTGTTCGCTATTCAAAAATCTTAATCTCAACTTGAACTCCAAATCAACCTTGTTTGCCTTTTGGATAAAAGCAAATTTGTAAAAATCAAGGATGTTCATCACAGAAACTATTTTTCTTAGATCTAACCATTCCAATTAGAAGTCTAAACCTATAGTCAACAAATTACAGAGATTAGAAACTTACAATTTGTGAATTTGGAGTCGACATTTCCGATGAATAGCTCGTCGGCGTGGGCGATCGTGTGAGAGAGAGAATCCGTGTGTTAGCTCGTCGGAGATCTCAACGAAACGATGACGATGACTTTCGATGACGATGACGACGATGACTTTCGATGACGATGACGACGACGATGACTTTCGATGAAGACCACGATGACCATGGATCCGGAGGAGAGAAATGATGGATCACGACAGAGAGAATAAGGTCACGACGGAAAGAAAAGTCGGTGATATCTTAGAGATTAGGTAGGGTTAATTTTGTCTTTTACACATTAATGAAAAATGTATTTGTGAAAATGTCCTTCTATTGATGGTATTGTTGAATTGTGGTACTACACAAAGTGTAGTTATGAAATTTCCCCTATAATATAATCAACATGCTTTCAGTTTACATTATTTAAAAAATCATATTTGAATAACATATGATTTTTCATTTTGATACAAATTATTTTAATTTATAGTTTGAATACACCCTAGATGAAACTCATTGCTTAACTAAAACGAGATATAGTTTCAAAATTAATACTCTTACAGTTTTGATTATTTATTTGGGTGAACTATTGATAAATGATCACTATTGGTATAGTCTTACAATATTGTTATCACTTTTGTTTACTTATATTTTACTTACATTTTTCTTAATTTTTTCTTCATTAATTTCTAGTTTATGCTTATTTTGTTCAACTAGTTTTCTTTTCAAATTTCCTTCAAAATTTAGAGCAACTAGTAACCAACACGCTTCCAGTTTGCTATGACCTAACTGGAGACTTAATGAAATTTTAATTTTTTTTTCTGATTGTGAAGTTAAGACAACTTAATAAACAAAAAGATAAAAATATTTAAAGAAAATTATTTATTAATATTTTCTACATACATTCAAAGAATGATGACCCAAAAATTACACACCTATGCTAATAAGAAAAAATAATAATATTAAAACTGTAATTTCAAAGTTATAAAATTATTCAACATTACAATACCAAATGAATTAGAAGAGTATGTGATAAATATATGAAGAAAAATACAACATATACATAAAACATTAAATAAGAATATTTAAAATCTAAAATTATATATAAAATTTAGACAGGAAAAGATAGTACAATTAAATTTGCAGAAAACTATTACTAAAAATAGACATATTTAAGTATTTTAAATCAATTGATTGGAAAGAAGGGCTCAAAATTAAGGGAAATTTCAATTTTAGCATAAATTTGATACTGTTTTCAAATTTACTTTTAAATGATAATTATTTTTATAAATACCTTAAATTTGTGATGAAAAATGACTGATTTAATTATCCTAACATTTATAAATGTTTTAAAATAATTTATAAAACATATATAATAGTTTAAAAACTCAATCTCACCTCCTAAATACTAAAGACTAAACAATGATCACTAAACCCTAAATCCAAATTAAATGTATTTTTAATTAAATGTATTTTTTTAAAAGGTAGCCAAATTATGATATTTGAAGCAATTTCCCAAGGCACTTGTATTTTTTTTCAACACATGGATACGGCTCTGGTCATGCTTGCATTTTCAAGTTGTTATATTTTGAATGCTCATATGTTTTTCTTTATTTACATGGCAGGCTCATCTTCCATTGCTATGGATGAAATTTAAGTGTACTCATCCAATAAATAAAACTTGCTACTTATAGTTTGATCCACTCAAATACATCTTCCTATATTTTATAAGAAGATTTTTGTAGCAATTCATACTAACTCTCATTTGGAGAGTGAGAGCCTGTCTAACAGTAAAAACAAGTGAAGCATTGTGCTAGTGTGTAAGGTTTGGCAATCACCACGGTTTGAGACATCTTTCTTGTAAACCATAGATGGAGAGGATGATAGATGGAAAATAAATGGAGATCAAAATCAGTTTACTCGACATCATGAATTGTGTTGTTTCTCTTAGCTTATTCAGAGAAAAATAGAGGTTAGAAGTTTGTAGCTAGCTGTAAGGAAGAGTGACGTCCGAAACTAAAGTAAATCTTAAGTGTGGTGGTTAAATTGTGCATTTGGTCACTGGTCACTTTTTGAGAGTCAAAAAATTGATTTGTTAAGTTGAAAGTCTACTTATCTATCAATAAAACCTGCTACTTATACACCCATCTCCACAAATGAAAAGAAAATGCAGTAATTAAGCTTGTCCTTGCAATTTTACCATCTTCCTCTATACTCTAAACCCTTTTTCCATAAATTGAATTTTATTGCTTCTAAGAAGGCAAGTAGCAATTCAACTATATCACCGTTTCATTATCCAAATTTGGAGAGTGAGAGTCTATCACACCAAACATTCTTTGTTAATCTTTTATTCAACAACTGGTATAGACTCTGCGGTCATTAACGCATAACTCACATTCATACTTTGTTTTATAATACTTATGGTGTAGTATTTGAATAAACGTGGACCACAATGACAGAAACTGAAAGAAACAATGTTAATGTAATCCAAATGATAACATGTTTTCTTAAAATATTTCTTTCCAGTAAAGAGCAAAACGTAAAATCTGAATCTAAAAAGTAATCAAAAAGAGTTTCGTTTCTCATCTACAAAAATGTACACAAGTCTCTGTTGGTTTGTAAAAACTCACTCATCCACTCTTTCATCCATCTTTAACGTCTCCTTGGGTTGTTGCAAATCAAAATTGTCTTCCGCCTCGATTTTCTGTTCAGTGATCTGGTGCGAATGAACCGGTTTCTGCAGCATGGATGCTCCTTTGAACCTCACCATTTGGTAGCTCACCTTCACATACTTGCTGAGCTGTAACAATAAAGTGTTTCATTGTTATGAAGATTCCATTAGAACAAATTTCAGAAACTACACAATTCACAAATGAGTCATATCCATTGGGGGTTTTACCTGTTCAGGTGCGAGTTTTCTGAAGCCAAATTTGTTCATCCACAAGGGCTCTGCCTCTTCAGCTGCTGGAACCATGATGCTTTCGACATTCAGGAACGAGAGTAGCTTCTCAACGCAGGAAAATAGCAATTGAAAGTAGCCCTGTTTTGTGTATAAAAAACCCCATGAAACTCGGTTAAGCAAGGAAAGGAACATCATAGGTTAATCAGGAAACATAATTTCTCTTTTAGATATCGTGTATAAATGGGACAATAAGACATTTACCTTCTCTCGGCTGCACAGGCGTGTTGCAACTAATGGAAGTTCTGCAACCTCTCGGCCAAATACTCGTAGTAGTCCAGCAGAAACAACAGTTGCACTACATAAATTAGCAGGGGGGAGCAAGCTAAATCAATGGTTAACCGAAATAACAAAAATATATAGAATTGCGGAGAAGATCTTTACTTCACAGTCAAAACAGCACAGCAGATTCCCCCGTAGTCTTGTCCTTGCATACTCTTCCTAAACGAATAATGTACATGTGATTGTTAATGAACGTGTAACAGGAATCAAAAAGTTAAGGCTACTTGAAGCAGGCATGATAGAAGAATCCTCACCCGTAAACCATTCTTGGAATAAGGTTGCGCCCAGAAACTGGATCAACTATAGGATCAAAGCAATCCTGTAAAAAGAAAAGCATAATACATGATATAAGTTTAAGGAGCTATACTAAAGGAACGTTAGTCTTATGATGATTCCATGAAAGAGACAAAAGGAATATAAAGGTAAAGCAATAAGCTTCTGCATTTCGAAGATAAAACAATTTTTCCACACGAGAGTAATTCTTATACATGGTTATGCATTACTTTAGTTTCAACTTGTAGGCATAGAAATAGAGATATTACTTGAGGTTTTAACTAACTATAATAAAGGATAATGTAGACCTATGCAACCTTCCTTGTCCTATAGTGTAGTATGTACTGCACATTGCTAGTTACCCTGCCCCATAATTTTCTAGCCACTACTTAACAAAAAGAGAAGTAGTTATGAGCTAGGTCAATTCATCCTTTGAGTTGCAGTACCAATTATCAAACCGGAACAAAATAATCGCTATGATCATATATGTTTTGAACTGCAAAGCCGCTTACATGAAAAATAGCCAATGCCTGAGACAGCAACATCCGGCTTTCAGGAGAAGTAACTTTGCCGCTGATCAGTCTCCATCTGATATCAAGATGACTGACGGAATCAACATCAGTTATTCCTTGCTTCATGCGTATTATTTCCAAAGAAGAATCTGAAAGATTCTCCGCCCCACCAAGAAGCAACTTCTGCAAAGTGGAGTTGATCCTCGTACAGTCCATAGAGCAAAACCAATTTCCTTTAGGTAATTCCTGTCAGAAAATCATATCATCCCGGGTTAGATGAAAATCAGAAAGTTCTAATATGTGAACAAACGCAGAAGACTATAAGCGGTAGACAAAGCTATATGCCGTCACCTTTAAATCCACAATGTTATGACTACTCAGACACCCAATGTGGTACTCCTTTTCACACTGTTGCAATGTAAATATAAGTAACAGTATTAACAATTAGAGTGATATGCAAATGTAAATTTAAGATCTCGTCACGATTGAGAAGGCACCTGATCACATATTATGATTGTTCGTGGCCCAAATCCGGATCTGCAAAAATCAGAACCACTGCAGACAAAAATAAGTTAAGATGATTAATATCGTGCACATATTAGTAAAATACTCTCAAACAGGTAATGCCCTTCTAACTCGAAGGACATAGTAGTTCAATAATTTTAAGCATACCGCACATTCAGAAGAAAATATTAGACTCAGCAAGAATAATTACCTGCATAGTACACATCCATTTGTTTCAGCTTCCATGTTCTTGACGACTCGAATGCATCGTCCAGCTAACTGATCAGCATGATCAACTCCTTCTAGTTGACCAGATACAGAAGAAGTAACATTGTACTCTCCAATACTCTCGCTCTTGGAATTTTTCTCGCAGTATTTGCAATGCCAGTTACTACGAGGAATACTTGGAAGGGAAACACATTCTACATAGACACCAGATAGATAAGTTGAGAAAAAGTGACGAAAATTCAACAGTGACCCAAAACATAAGAATATCAACAGACTCCACTGTTTGAGAGACATGAACTGAAATTCAGCAAAGTGGCTAAAATGGCAAAGGTTTTTCGAAGTGGCCCTGCTTATATATTCATACCTTTTTCTAGATCAGTATTATTATCATACAATTAACTCATGCTGCATGCAATATGTTACGAACAAGTGTAGATACTGAACTAAAGGAAAAATCTTTCAAAAGGTAAAGAAAGAAAGGGAAGTGCATGCTGCAAAACTGTTTAAGTACGGCTTTACCTATGTGGAAGGCTCTTGGGCAGCTATCGCAACGCAGAAGATTTCCACCATCAGCACAAATGACACACAAGTCGTCATTTTCATTAGCAGAATATTTCCGGCCTTGTGAGAAAGTCATTGCCCATTCGTGAAGAGACACACCATTAGATGTATATATGTAAAAATAACTGCAACAAAAAGAGAACAATCAGACATCGAAGAGACGCAAAATTCCAATATACAGAGACAGAGGAGAAAATTTGTACGGTTTTCTACGAGATGTCCAGCCTGCATGAGCTTCGAACACGGATGGGCTCACCTAGACGAAAAATGCAATATTAACAACGAACTGATAATGCATGAATCATGATGTAGGATGTATCAAGTACCTCACACTTGCAGCAATAACAGTAAATTCCAGCACCCATTTTGTAGCCTCCGAGCAATTTCTGCCCACAGTGATATTACGTCTTAAAAGAGAAGGTCAGGTCCATAGATATATATAACCACACGTAGGATAAGGTAGCTAACCTGTCCGCGTGCATAGTAACCTAGTTCAGTTCCATCTGGCAATCCCTCTCTCTCAAACACTAATTTATGCAATCCCTGATCCCTGCATGCAAAGAGATATATGTAAAACATAATAGTTCGAAACCAGCCAAAAAAAAACAAAAGTAAGGTTGCTACAAATAACAGATACTAACCTTCTCGTTGTTCTACAACTCCTCTTTTTAAAAGAAACAGAAAGGGGCACGCTTTTTAAAGCCTTGGGGTTCACAGAATGTTGTGCTAACCTTCAAAAATACAAGGAACCAGACAGTGACGACTCTTTATTATTCGCGCTAGTTTGGCTAATATCATCATGAAGTAAAGATACCAACATCTTAAACTCAGATCTGCACTTATTATGTGAAGATATATTTGTAGAAGCACTGAGAGCCTTCCCAACCAAAGCTTGACGTAATGCCCTGAGACGCAAGGTGATAATTTAAAATTTGATGACCAGATTCAAGAAAAAAGGACATGAATTACATACACCATGCCTAAGCGACAACAAGATTGCAAATAGAATCCTATCAATGCGATGGTTGATGAAGATGCAAGATACAAACAAAAAAAAAAACAACAAAATGGTACCAACTTTCTTGTGATCTCCTGAGTTCTATTTCCCAGTAGTGATACAGATACAGGAGATTTTAATGTGGGTGCTGATCGCCTGAAAAGACAAAAGACAGTAGAGAATGATTATTTATACTCATGCATGATGCCCAAAGAAAAATAAAATTTCGCCACACATAAGATGGAAATCTAAACAGTAGAAGAGACATCTTATGACTAAGAGAACATAGAATAAAGGTCACCAACTTTTTTGTTATCTTCCATCTGCTCTTAACCAGGGATGTTATGCGTGCAGGATCACAAGTTGGGGTCCTTGTAGCAGCAGAGTTAGCCTGAGAATTTTTGATCTCTGAGCATGATAAACACAGTAACCCTCTATGGCCAAGAGAGGATACAGGGCACACGCCTAAAAACCACAGTCATTAAGTTCCGTTTTGACCAAATAATCTAAGAATTCGATACATTTTAGAACACGCTAGGGAAAAATACTATAACAGCCCACCTTTGCATCTTTTACAGGTGAAGCATTTTTCTTCAGACGCACTATTAACTGCATCAAGAATTTTCGCTCGAAGAGAATGTAGAGGAGCGTTCCTACAAATCTTCAGAACATCTAGCAGGCTCTTACCATTCTCAAAGCAAATATATTGTGATGCTCGTTTGTATTGCTTATTAGCATGAATCTCAAATTGGGAAGTTGTAACGACCTACAAAAAGAATGTGTTCATGTACACCAGAATATTTCTGATAGAATAACTAGAGATTATAATAGTCAACCTGCATTACGAGTTGCAGAGTAACATATTCTTACATTAGCCCAATCACAGGAGGAACACGAACACAAAATTCCACCATCTGTAATGATGCCACGGAGACCAAAGCCTTGAGACTAAAACATACAAAACAAAACAAAATTCACTACTTAGATCAAGCTAGAATGAGATGGTCACAAAAGCATACAAAAACAAAAAAGAATAGCCCAACCTGAGCAGTACCCGTGTAAACCACCGACACACCATCAAGTATACCAGTCTCAAAAAGTTCCCTCACTGTATCTGGCCTTTTGAGCACTACAGTGGGAATACCAGCCAGACTCAAAGAACGATTCTGCTCATCCAACCCCTCACTATCCAATTCTGATTCCACCAGAACCTCTGCATCCTTAGGCACTAACTTGTTAACCTTCTTCAGTCTCGAAAACGATTTATACATCTGTTTCGTACGCTTTATAGATCCATGCCTATTCGCCTTCCACGCCAAATAAGGTTTTCCCATGGTTCTGTATTTAGCCACCTCAAAATCCAAGCTCCCTTCCGGAAGAATCTCCACCGGAACCGCCTCATGTAACAATTCTTCAAACTGTATATCATCAATCACAATATCAACTAGTGCGCTACTACTACCACTTTCACTATCCACTTCTCTGAACTTATCATCCGCCATAATTTCAGCTAAGCTGCCAGTAACTAACCGCTCTTCCTCAGCATTTTCCTCCACAGAGTTCTCAACAACTGTATCGTTAATGCAAGAACTCTCAGCTAAGCTGCCAGTAACTAAGCGCTCTTCCTCAGCAGTTTTCTCCACCACGGATCTCTCAACAACTGTATTCTTAACGCAATAACTCTCAGTGATGTTAGTTTCAAATAGCAAGTCGTTGACACTATCTGAGGTTCTTCTACCATCCGAACCTCCATCCTTCTCATCTTCTTCGTTAAGATTAGTGTGTTTAGTCCTCCTCGTTCTAGTGTAAACGATGAAACCATTGACTAGAGTCGTTTTGATTCGCTTACAGCTAGTTTTACTCCTATCACCGCCGTCTGAAGCCATCCGCTTAACCGAACTGATCCCGGGAACAAACTCTTCCTCCATAGCAACGAATCTGCTCTAAGAAGACTCTACACAGAGCAGTAAAAGGAGAATCGAGGTGAGATTAGTAGAGAAGGAAACAGATTCATGGAAACGCTTTAAACCTAATCGGAGAAACCATGGCGTAAAGCGAACCTTAGAAGAGTCTTAGAACCACCGGTAGGTTACGAATCGGCGGAGATTTTAGCATCCGATTTGGATATCGAGATCGATGAGAGTGAATTAGGGTTCAGGGGAGGCTGATCTGTAAGGAAGAAGATGAACCAAAACTCTCTTTGCAGCCATTGGAGAAGAAGATAGCAAGTTACAGTGGCAATTTTTGTAATTATTGATTTTTACAAGGGCCGATTGTTAAGAAACTAAAGCTGGGCCCAAGAAGGCCCGGATTGACTTACAAACGCAAATAATAGCGTTTTCGTGTTCTTTTGGTTTCTCGAAATAATTGCGTTTATGTTTTGCCGTTTGTTAACAGTTTTGGGGGAAGCGGTTGAGGAATATGCATTTATTTTCTGGATTTGTCCTTCAGTGTTCTTTCAGTGTATTTTCAAATGTTCTGCTATTGTTTGATTTATTTTCTTTCATGTATGTTAAGATTATGTTATGGTTTTAATTAAGATCTAACTGTGTAGGTGTTTTTTCTTCTCTCATAATCTTTTGACTATTCATTAATTATCATATCTTTTGTTAATGTACGTAGACATATTTTCTCTGTTATTATCTTTTGGTCAATGATAATAGTATGGTTTAGGTTTCTGACAAATTAGCCTAAAAATAATAATTGGTGGAATCAATTTACTCATATATTTTTCACTACAACACAGTTAGTTTTGAGTGATTTGTGTTAAATACAAATCTTTACATGCCATCACATTCTTATCCTGAGTTTTAAGCAAGGCTACAAACATAAGAATAAAAACAAAATCACATTTTTCTGCAAAAATCTCTCATCATTAATTAATTTGTAACATGGAAGTAAAATACAGTACAAACATTAAGATACTATAGAATTCAGCATCAACTCATAAAACTATAGGATAGTAACTATCAAGTTTACAACATATAACACAAAACACACAGATGGAGAGATAATGGAAAGACATAACAAGACAAATAATACAAACCAGAAGAAGTGATACAATGAACCAACACAAGTTGAACAGAACTCTCAAAGGTAGGAAGAAGATATACACACATCATCTTCTCTCTTCTTCTTCGTCAATCAGATAGAGGAAATGCCAAAGGATCCGATCGAGTTGCCCGATCTACATATATATATATATATAGATCAAGAACCCGCTTGCTGGGTTCAAACTTCCTGAGGCTCTTCGATAAGAGCCAACACCACCTTCATGTTTCGGTGTTGTGGAGAGAGGGTTTCGTATGATGCTTTTATGCTTTCTTTATAGACTCGCACAAATACATACATCTATAATGTCCCTTCTACGCTAGCAAAGGTACATACATGTGATAATACTTTTTGGTAAAATGTGATAATATTTAAAATGTTGGGTTGAGAAATTGGGAATCTTCTGAGGGATATGCCGATTTTCATTGGCTACCCTTTTCACTTCAGCTCCAATCACACTCCATGAAATATATTTCTTTCTTTCCTAAAATCATTTTACTTTACTTTATGAAAATGGGGTCCGAATTCATCAGTTATATTGTCTAATGAATACATTAATGATACACACACACACATATATATATATATATATATATATATATACGTGTGAAAGTTCATAAACCCTATGATGGATCATACGTATGCGATGACTTGACGTATTGTATATTTATATTCTGTGCGTGCAAAATGCCTTCAAAACATCACACAACTAAAATCTCGATCGGCCATGCAACTTTATTTTTGTTATTCTGGTTCGTATTTTAAACCTAAGATATACACATAGTTGATTAGTTTAAACAAACATCAGACCAAATACCAATTCACCATATTGATTATATACTCCGGCGGTGATCAATTGTACGTTATGTGTTTATGTTGTTGATTCACGTGTATGCTTCTATGTGAGTTTTTTTTTATTTTAATTTATGGTTATTAAAATATTTTAGAAACTATTCAGAATATTTGAATCGTGAAAAAGTGAAGCAACATTTTGTTGGAGACTTTTGAGTCATAGGAAAGTAGTGCTATACACTAACACTGCTATAGATTAACTTTTTTTTTTGTTTATTGATGTATACAAATAAAAGTATATTGTGAAACTAACGAGCATTAAGAATCTTCTATTGGATATGCCATATTTCCCTTGGCTACGTTTTTTTATTGTAGCTCCAACTGCACACCCATTCATATTTTCCAGATTTAATTTTATACTTCCCATAGATTTCAATTACATTGGGGTTTGCATTTATCAAAATTTATACTACATGTTATAAGAAAATTTGGTTTAATTTATCATATATTTTGTAATTTATGATTCATTAATATTTTGCAAATACAACAAAAACAATCTAGAAAATAAGAATTTATTATTATTCCTAAACTCACTCATTATCCTTAGGAATATGTTAAATCAATCGTATTTATAGAAGTTAAGAAGATGAATTTGAATCACTGACCATATGATTGTCACTTGTCAATTGCAACTTGAACTTCAGGAAAACAAGGCATTGGTGTTTCTTCGTTTCAAAGCCTAAACCCATATATGTTTTATAAAATTATATGTACGTTAATATTACATGGATTTTCCACAGGTTAATAACGACATTACATTTTCTCGTGATGGTGTCGTGGGTTGTTGTCGGGATGATCAATTTCAGGGACAGTGACACTTATATGAAAGTGTTATTTCCAGTTCAAGATCTGATCATTCATCTCAGTTCCGAGTTAAAACACTCGACGATTGTATACTCAGACCGGCCTCGGGAGTGTCAAGAATCATAATCATGTGAGTTTACGATTGTGAATTCATGATGATGCGTTGGTGTTGATGGAATGCAAAAGCTTTTCCTATATACGAACCAACCAAAGAGGTCATTACTAATCTGAATCTTCAGGGTGAATGAAACGAGCCGAGTTCTTGAGGGTGAATGATCGTGAGTTCACTGATTCTTCCTCTGATTTAACTCTTTCAGATGGTTCGTACTTCGTGCACCATAGTTTATGGGCTTTGATATATTATTGGGCGTTCTAGTAACACAATTTCAAAGCCCATATTATATTAGTAACTAGAGAAACTACAAATCTTCATACTTTGTAGCATACGTCAAAATCAATTTGTCGTAAGGAGGAAAAGGGTTGTTGATAAGTCTTCAACTCTCTATTTAACAAAAAAACTAGATACTAACCCGCCCTTTTTAAGGGCAGAAATTATTTAAACAAATCTTTCTAATTGCTACGGAGATTAGAATATATAAATTATATAAAAAATAACAATAGTCTTTTATATATAGTCGTGTTTATAATATTGTTTGTGGATATAATATATACAGTATTTTTTAAATTCCAACATCCCATATATATAAATGTTAATATGATTCACATCCAAAATTTAAAAGCAAATTATTTAAACAAACCTTTTTAACTGTTACTAAGATCACAATATTACATTTTTAATTATTTTTTTATTATTTCTACAATAGAGTTTTTATATATTTTTATTATAATAATGTTTGTGGATATATTATATACTATTCTTTTTTAAATTCCATCTTCCATAATATTAATTTTAGTTGGACATCATTCAAACAAACTTTTCTTAAATAAACATTTCTAATGGTTCTTGAGATCGGACTATCTTAAATATAAAATAATTTTTACACAATATAATTTTTTTTATTATAATACTCTGTACTTACTATAAAAATTTTGGTTAAATATAAATTTTAGTTTGTTAAATTACCAAATTTATAAGGCCATTTGAAAATATTTTAGATAAAGGTATGGACCATTTATTTGCAAAGTAACACAATTTTTATAATTAATATTGGACCATTTATTTATAAAGCAACCTGAAAGACGTGATATTGACTTTCTTTCGCTTTTCAGTAGATGTAAAAGTTAGGTATAATGAGAACATTAAGGTATATTCCAATTTCCATATATTATAGCCTTGTTTACCATTTTTTGAGGAAAATTATAAAACCGACTTGAGCTGTAAGAGGTAAATTTACTTTGATCAATGCTATTATTAATGTTGTTGAAAGATATTTTAGACAATGGTTCGTATATAATTTTAGCAACAATAAATGAAAAGGCAAAATTATAAACCACGTAAGTCGTTGTAGGTGTTTTTGCTTGGAGGAAAAGCTAGTTTGAAGGACACGTTATTGTAAGCTCTACAATTTTGATAACGTACATTAATTGTAACCATATATTTGTATTCATATATTTATATAGTAATCTATAAGATAAGAAAACCAGTCTGTATTAAATCTAATCTATAATAATTTAAACCGGTCCAGTGTCAATTAATTTGATAGTAACAACGGTATGATTTAAATATAATATCGGTTAGCATTACTAAGCATCGTATAATTAATGTCACACATATCTCTCTAGCAAGGGTCTAAAACTTAAATGACAACTTTCATGGTAGATAAAAATAGGACTCTATTTTAATAGAGTAGATATTATAAACTTGCTTTTCCCACTATTTAAATGTGTGAATTTTTATTAAAAAAAGCCATTTAGTGTACATAATTTGATATGAATTCAATTATTCAACATTAAATAACTGATAATTTTATTTCTGAACTTTAGTAACTGATAAAATATCATAGGATCAATGATATAAGCAATAGCAACAATACAATCACTTCTTTGATTGTGCTAGTTGCATCATGTCTTCAAGGAAGAATGTGATGTTAGAGTGAGAAGAGCCTCCTTCTTGGACAGCCTTGTGAGCCAATTCTCCAAGCTCTTTAACTCTTTTTCTTATCTCTTTTGCCTCCTCACTCCCACCAATTAAATCTTCCACTGCCTTCTTCACTCCTTCTTTATCCACCAACACTCCTATCTTCTCCTCTTCACCCCATCTCATGACCTCTTCAACCCCAGCACTTACACCCGCTTTTAGAACCTCCACGACCAGTTTCTGGTTGCAAAACTGGTCTCCAAACAATGGCCAAGTGATCAGTGGAACACCCGAGGTGATTCCTTCAAGAGTTGAGTTCCATCCACAGTGTGTTAAGAATCCTCCAACGGCAGGGTGTGAAAGGATAAGGATTTGAGGTGACCATCCTTTGATTAGAAGCCCTCTCCCTTTGATTCTTTCTTCGAAACCGCTCTCCAAGAACCACTCAGCTAGCTCATTATACTTCTCCCAACCTCTTATCACCCAGATGAAAGGTCTTTGAGACTCCTCAAGGCCTAGCCCTAGCTCTCTGAGTTGAGCAAGAGGAACGTTGCATATACTTCCAAGGCAAACATATAGCACTGACCTTTGTTCTTTAGAATCAAGCCATTTAAGACACTCATCTTGATCAACTGCTGCTTGGTTTCCTCTTTGAGCCTTGTCTACACCTACCTTGTTGCACAAGGAAACCGGTCCAATTGACCATACTTTACCAGCCCTAGCCTCCTTGTAGTCCTTTACATAAGCAGACTCCAAATCTTGAAATGTATTGACTATTACACCATAGGATGTGTCGTCAGCTTCTACCTGTTCAGCCAAGATTTGCTTCCAATCTCCACTATCATTTGCTATAGTAACCTGAGGTTTTGTAAATTCAACTCTATCAGGAAAATTAGGAACCAAGAAACGCTCTTTTTCTGACTTTAAGCCCTCTAAGATCTCTAGGTTTCGGTGTAGAATATGCATACACAGAAGACAAAAGGAAGATACGCCATGAAAAACAATCTTTGGTATATTGAGTTTCTTGGCGATTTTGCTTGTATAAGGCAAACAAAAGTCAGATATAAGACATGTTGGTTTGGGTTTCATCTCTTCAACGAGCTTCATGACCGGCTCTTGGACCATATTCACTGCTTTAAAGAAAGGTATGATCAACTCCATTGATTCAAGCGTATCTACGTTTTCGTGTTCTTCAAGCAAGCCAACTTCTTGAAGTGGAATCTTCACATGCTCCAGCCTAATGGGCAAGCCGGACTGGATGGCCCGGCTTAGGACATTCTTGAACCTCGATGTGTTTTGTGGTGTCGAGATAATTGTTATGGTCACACCACGCTGAGCCAAGAGCCTTGCAATATCAACCATGGGGATCATATGGCCTTGAGCCATGAAAGGGAAGAGAACAAAGTGAAGAGGAGGATGAAGTTTTTGGTTTGTTGTTTCGGAAGCCATGAGGACTCTCTCTCTCAAACTTTTTTTTTCTGTTTTTTATTTGGATGGTTTGAGTTTTTGTATATTTGTATTTGCATATATATGTGACTCGAGATATGGAAAACAAACTTGGAAGACAAGGAAATAATATAAAATGACGCATTGGCTTATTCGCTGCAAAATACAATATAGTCCACATGTTAGTACAGTTCATTTCGTGGCGGGCACTCGTGTTTGTATTCATATAACCCAAAAAATAAAGGAAATATTTTTGGGAACTACGTCGAAAAGTAAAGGGATAAAGGATGTCAAAAAACAATGTGAGTTTGGATAATTTTAAGTAAATTTAGGTTTTGACTACCTGTTCTGTATTCAGCATCTCTTCGTATATATATTAGAGTATATCCCGAACAAATCATTACGTGTATACGCATGTGACAAAAACGTAAGATATGGGCCTTGTCAAATGCACATTATTGACAAAAAAGAAAATATAGCACCCGATGTTGATACCTTCACATGTCCATGTCCCATTCTCCATTTTATTCTTATCTTTTTTCCTCTAAATCATAACAGCATTTTGATTAGAGAATTCATTAGACCGAGTCATAAAATACCTCAAAATTAAGATACGGTTAAAATAGCTATTTCATATGAAAATATAGATTAAATACTATAAAAAACTAAAAAGAAATGCAAAGAAAAAACCCTAATTTCCGTATTCACCCACAATATCTACGTTATCGTTACTACATAGTTCGTAGGTATACAGACAGGAAGCAAAATGGCTTATTGCTTACAAAACATATAGAGACTAGTACGTTCCGTGGCGGCCACTCACGTGTTCTTTTGTACTCATGATAAGCCCCAAAGTGAAATATCTTTGAGAACTACGTTGAAAATAAAGAGAAACGTGTTCGCAGACGCATAAATTACAAAATTAATAAAAACAAAAATCAAACTTGGACTCTATTTTTCTCTTTGGACAACTACATTCTTTTTTTTTTTTTTTGACAACTACATTCTACAAATTAAAAATATCTTTAAAAACAAGAAGCTATAAAAGTATTTTAACCGTCTTTAGTAACAAAGCTTCATGTTGTGCCATTAGGAAATGGTTCATGATGACATTTACCATGAAAAAGAAACTGCTGATAAGTCTAATCTCTAAGGGTCTGCTAGAAGCAATATCAAAGTTGAACTCCTCAGGAGTCAGGACCACCACAACAGGTTTCTACACTCTACTACACATAAATAGTTCAAGTCTCCGCAAATGTAAATTATTTTCTTTTAAAAAATACTACACATGAAGAATTTATTAGAAAAAAATATTTGAATATTAATATGATGTAAAAAGAAAACAATTTTAGAAGATTTCACATATTAACTGGCTTTTGATTAATTAATAGCTAACATCTTACACGAATAGATAATCCGATCAAAAGCAACAATACAATTAATTCTTGATTTGTGCTTGTTGCATTATGTCTTGTAAGAGTAAAGTGATGTTGGAATGAGAAGACCCTCCTTCATCAACAGCCTTGTGAGCTATCTCTCCAAGCTCTTTAACTCTTTCTCTTCTCTCTATAGCTTCATCGCTATCACCCATCAGTGCTTCCACTGCCTTCTTCACCCCTTCTTTATCCACCAACACTCCTATCGTCTCCTCTTGTCCCCAGCTCATTAAATCTTCAACACCAGCTCGCACACCCACTTTTAAGACCTGCACCGCCAGTTTCTCATTGCAGAACTGGTCTCCAAACAATGGCCATGTGAGCAATGGAACACCCGAAGTGATTCCTTCAAGAGTTGAGTTCCATCCACAGTGTGTCAAGAATCCTCCCACGGCAGGATGTGTAAGGATAAGCATTTGAGGTGACCACCCTCTTATGAGAAGACCTCTTTCTTTGATTCTTTCTTTAAACCCACTCTCTGAAATCCACTCAACTAACTCATCATACCTCTCCCAACCTCTTATGACCCAGATGAAAGGTCTTTGAGATTCCTCTAGGCCAAGCCCTAGCTCTTTGAGCTGAGACAGAGGAAGATTGCATATACTTCCAAGGCAAATATATAGCACCGACCCTTCTTCTTTAGAATCAAGCCATTTAACACACTCCTTTTGATCAATGTCAGCTTTATTTCCCCTCTCAGCTTGGTCTAAATCTTCCTTGTTGCACAAGGAAACCGGTCCGATGTTCCATACCTTACCTGCCTTAACCTTCTTGTAGTCTCTAACATAAGCTGGCTCAAGCTCTTCAAACGTATTGACAATTACACCATAAGAAGTGTTATCACCTTCGTCCATTCCATCTAAAATCTCTTTGAAAACTCCAACACTATGTGTGATCATTGGAATCTGAGATTTTGTGAACTCAACTCTGTCAGGAAAATTTGGAATGGAGAAGTACTCTTTATCAGACTCTATAGTATCCAAGAACTCGTAGTGTTGGCGCATAATGTGCATACAAAGAAGATTGAAGCAACACATGCCATGAAAGATGATCTTTGGTATACCAAAGTTCTTGGCGATTCTGTTTGTGAAAGGCAAACACATGTCGGCTATTATGCAGCTTGGCCTAGGTTGAATCTTTTTTAAAAGGTTTTCCACCGGTTCCTCGAGCATGTTAATGGATTGGAAGAAAGGCATTGATGCTCCCAATGAATCTAGCAAGTCTAAATTCTCATGTCCTTCTGATGAACTCGATTCTTGAGATGGAAACTTCACCTGGACAAGATTGATGGGCAAGCCAGACTGGATGGCCCGGTTGATAACGTTCTTGAACCGGGCAGCGTTGTGAGGGGTAGTGACAATGGTTATAGTCACACCGCGCTGAGCCAAGAGCCTTGCAATATCGACCATAGGGATCATGTGGCCTTGGGACATGAAAGGGAAGAGAATAAAGTGAAGAGGAGAAAGGCATTGTTGGGTTGTTTCAGAAGCCATGAGAGACTCTCCAAGTTCTTTTCTGCTTTGTTCTGGTTGTGTGGTTGTATATTTGTGTGTTCTTACATATACAAGGTGATGTAAGAGAGAACATATGCAAATTGGGGTTATTATACAAAACGCAATATGGTTCACAGAGATTAGTACAGAATTTTTCGTGGAGGGGACTCATGTGTTATTTTGTATTCAACTATTCATGGTACTATAAGCCAAAAATAATTAGAGAAATGTTCTCGAGAACTACGTTGAAAATATTGTGGAGAGTTCTCAGCCGCAAATACAAATTTTGGATAAAGAAAAAAGAGAAATCAAACTTGACTCTTGACTTCTCTCGATAGACAACTACATATTTACAACAAGCCTCAAAGAAACAACAAAAAGCCCTAAAATTACTTCAAATATTTACATTCATATTTTTTTCCAGCGATATTGACATAGTGGAAAGACCTAAAATTACTGAGAATATTTATCTTCAAAATAAATCAAAGTATATAAAAAATGTTATTAAAACAACAATGTTATCAATATTTTAATTTCACTTACCTTAGCAAAAAAATATATATACTGTATATTTAAACTTCACTTGTTGAAGTTACAAAAAAAATGTGTTAGAAAAAAAAAAATTGAACTGCCTTGAGAGTTTGCTTGCATAAGACGTAATGGATCACATAAACAGATTTACTTGCCAACCACCTCCAGTGAAGTTCACAGATTGTTGTTACTACAAGACACGATTGGGCAATACTAGTTTGTGTTGTTTGAAACCCCATCTTGCATCTTGTAATAACTTTCCTTTACCACACTACTGCAACTTATCTGAATTTACTATAAAGGCACATACAATAGCAAATCTACCCCAAGAAACAAAATTTAATTTGTGCTTGAGACTTCGAAGATCAATTAAACTCCGACTTAGAATATAAAACAATACAATGACACTTTCAAGACAGCTATATCTACCAGAAGCCTCAAAAATCACAATAAACAAGAGAGGAACAGAGGTCCAGAGCCAACAACACTTTCGTGTGAATGTTTCTTTCATGAGTTCGGTAATGGAGATGACCACACTAGTCGCTTTTTTTACAAGATGAAAACATGAAACACTTTACAACAAACACACTACGACACACTAACCTGGACGGGTTTCACGTTCCACACTGTACCAATTGATCTACATCGCAAACGCCCAGATTTTGTTGGCAGAGTAACAGGTTGGTATTCACAGATACCGCAAAACGCGTATTATTTCTTAGCAGACTCAGGATCATTGGATTTTCTACCTGAGTCGGTTCGATCAAGTCGAGCTCCTCTCCACAATGTTGACTTGGTTGATCTTAGCAGCAACCCAAAGGCTGACGAGCATGCCGCTCTCACTACTGAATCTTGTGACCGGGTCATCTTGTTAACCAGCGTTTCAAACACCTGAACAGCAGACGGGGTTGAGAAAATGTTTAATACTTATAAGAATGCCATTTGTAATTTCTCTTAATATACCTGTGGATAGTAGTGAGAGAACATATGCTGATCCTCTGAGAGTGATAACATAGTGGTGGAGAAGTGAATTGCATTTGCTTGAATTACCGGCCATGGTGCATCAAAAGCCTGAACCGGGTCGTTGTCACTTCAGTTTTTTTCTGTATATAATTTATCTATGTAACAATTATGATGTTGAGATAACCGAACCTGGATGGTTGAAGCCATGTAAGTATCAACTCTTTCCGACTCATGAACCAAGTGCCTAGAGAGTTCCCTTACAAAGTTTTCATAGTCATTTCTGAAAATATAAACAACTTTAGAGGATAAACATGGTCATTAATCACAACAGAGATTTGCTACTCATAGGACATACCTATGGTCAGAACCAAAAGCACGTGAATCAAACAGAGTAGAATCATTTTGTATGTCCATGAGTGGAGCAAACTGCTTGAGGGTTACCTATTCAAACAATAACAGATATGTAGATTCGAAGTTACTTCAAACCAAGCAAATGAGAAAAAGATGTGAAGAAAATTACCCGACAAGCCTGTCTTATGCTAGGATCATCGTCATGGAGGTGTACTACCAAGCGGGGAAGGGTGGAATGAATCTGACATTAAACATATCCATCCAGTGAGCTTTCTATATAAGCTGATACAACTTCTTTTCTTGTCATACATATCATTGAAAAGGAAACGAAAAGGATAATGTATCACCTGCTCAACAAATCCCTCCCGTTGCCCTCCAGTAGCATATTTACTTAATGCTCCAAAAGCTGAGAATGCGTTGGCTCTCATCTTCGGGTCCATGCTAATCTGTTACAAATAAGAATTTCAAGGTTAGTGGCAAAGCACTACAATCAGAAACAAATGTACCTAGCAGTTTAGTGAACTTATAGAACTGATTTTGCGTATATTTGCAGTAAGAACCGTTCAAATAGTTTAAAGTTTTGTATTTATTCGTATTTGTTTCAGATAATTTACCTGAAGGTTACGAAGCCGAACAGATAAATTCAACAAGATAGGTTCAACAGCATCATTAGATGCTGTCTCTGTGACCTAAACAAAAGAAAACAAGCACATAAGAGTTCAAGCAAATTTCGTATAGATATGCCATACAGAGTTCAGAAATATTAAAGTAATTACCATCAATAAGCATGAAACAGCAGTTAGTTGCACTGACTCATCCAAATCATCGAGCAACGCTAATATCACACCAATAACTTGAGTCGTGTAGTGGTTCATACAAGCAGATGGCATCTGGCAAAACCCCAAAGCAACTAAGTTATGGATTTCCGAATAATAAACTTTGCATCGAAAGCAACAGAAATCGAATAAACTCATACCGACACCATATTCCAAAGACTGGTCACATATCCTCTAGTATATGTTTCAAGTAACTCTCAGCTAGAGATAACACACCTCTATAATTAATGAGTTACGGTTCTTAAGATATTAACTGTCGATCTGACATCGTTACCACAATTTAACAGGAGCGTACTTTCTGGTCAACCTATTTGAAGTTGGTGATTAAGGAAATAAAAGCTACTCCACATAACTCTTTCTCGCGCTAGTCCTCTTAATGCAAGACAGATATTACAAAAGTACTCAGAATAACTCTTACTTGCACTAATCCTCTTAGACAAAGGCGCCTTACAGTCGGAGAATCATCTGACACATGTCGGCAGAGTGCTTCGACCATCTCCTCCATTACAGAACTAAAATCACCACTGCAACTCAGAAATGTTAGCAGAAGAGCTTACAAAAAAAGGAAGTTGTAAGGACACCGAGAACATTATACCTGTAGCGTATGAACTCTGACAATGCAGCGGCAGCAGCTTCCCTTTGGAATCTTTGTGGACGATTTAGTGCTTTTGTTAGAATTACGCAAATATTTTGAACCTGTAACACCAGTACTGAAACACTTAAGTTCTAAGTCTGTAGGGAAACTGTAAACTCCCTTTCCTCATCACAGGATTTATTATATGCTACTCTGCTTAAAGAGGTTTCAGCAACAATAAGTTCAGACTTCAGCTGCGTAAGCCACCAAGTCAGTTAGGCTGTGTTTAAGAATAGTTTAGACTTCCCTAATCTCATTTTCACACATAAAGAATCTCTCCACTAATGAACCACTG
Source organism: Brassica nigra (assembly GCA_016432835.1). Lineage (NCBI taxonomy): Eukaryota > Viridiplantae > Streptophyta > Magnoliopsida > Brassicales > Brassicaceae > Brassica > Brassica nigra. The sequence continues at coordinate 4,273,494 of CM028245.1, read as the reverse complement.
ATCAATTAGTGAATACAACAGTTAGGGTACAAATAACTAGGTACCTCCTTTGGTCTCTTAATTGAAATGCATCCAGCAATATCGCCAATAAGATCAACCCACTTTTCTTTTTCTCTTTGCTCCCCATTACGAGCCAAAATCTAAGCAAAGACAGGCAGGTATCAGGTAATTATACTGGTAATCAACCAGAACCAACTAAATGTTAAAGTAAAAAAGTACCTTGCCCATCTCTAAATCACCAACACACTCACAGAAAGCCTGGAATGAAGTCAGAAGTACTCTGCCAAGAAGGAAAAATATTTCAAAGGCCTCACTACCAATTGTTATGTCTCTTGAAAATAGGGGAGTTACCGTAATGGATCTTGCTGACCAGTGCTTGCAAGTCCATGGCAGCTTCCCAGTTGAAGAGTAAGTGCCCCAACGACAGAAGAGTAACTTTTCTCAACAGCTTTCTTTCCAACTTTTCCGCCACCTCTGGTTAATTTTAGTATATCAGCCACCAAAAATGCATCACGTACACACGAGTAAAATAGATGGTTTGTGAAACGTACCTAAAAAAAGCAGTGAGAGCAAAAATGGCAGCTTGAAGTAACTCATCTTCTACATGTGTCAGTGTTTCAGAAGAAGAGCTTGTATTATCTCCCTTATGTGAATCCTTATGTGAATCACCTTTAACTAAAGAACTACGATTGAGAACAGATATCAAGTGTTCCATGAACGAAACTGAAAGCTCCGTATGTTGAGAGAAAACCTGCACCAAAAAATTTTTGACAATGAGATGACTTGTCATATTATTTATACTGCCCCAATGATAAAGAAGGGTTATATAATTTAGGCTTATATGATGTTGTTTCTTCTCTCAATTTTTCATGAAAAATAAGCCTAAAATACAAGGGTCAGATGATACTTCTTTTTGACTAAGAAATTATTAAGCTGCCTGAGCATTACTAGTCAGGGTGAAATTGCGGCAAACAGTAGATTCTTACAAATGAACCCAACCTGTAGGCACAATCACACTTCTAAGAAGATGTGCCATGTGTAAAATGTTATTAACTTCCTCAAGTATCGTGCAGCCCGAAATTTTGTTAACTTTCGTAGAAGATGATATAACCATGAAAGAAGAAATCGTCTCTTACTATATTACAGCTCAGAGAGAATGCTACTTACATAAAATGCATCTTGCATTGGCCAGCCACCACGCATCCTAGTTATGTCCTTTGTCACGATGTCCCTTCCAGCAGTAGCCAACACTTCACTAAACACGATCGTTGATTGTGTGTTCTCTGCCAGTGCAGAGATCTTCATGTGATTAAGGTAAGCAGTTTTACACCAGGAGAGTACGAGATAAAAGCTAGTGAGTTTATATATTACAGCAGTGTCAAATTTGTATGCAAATCCAATATGCTAAAGGAATTAAGTGAAGGATACCGCTCCAATAGCTTCAACACGTAAATTCTTCTCAGTTATATGAACTGCTGCCGAGAGCAAGGACTGAGTCGTCCTGCCAGAAGAGATTTAAGGTCATCAAATAATAATGTAAATAAAGGGACTATAGCCCCTCTATGACAACAAACTTTGTTGTACCTTGAAATATCATTGTCATTAAGCTGACTCCCTCGTCTTGAAACAAACTCAGTAACCGCTTGAATGGCTCCCTCCGCAGATTGCCTGATTTTGTCACAGATAGCCGCAGTGCAACTGTGCAAGGCTGCTACGAGCTACATGACATAGCACAACATAATGAGACCTCAACCATCCAATGACACTAGAATATATAGAAAAGAAGGAAGAAAACAAACCTCATCCACCGTTAAAAGAGCACAAATGGATGAGACGATTCTGTTAAAAACTTCCGATGGATCAATAGAGGCATCCTGAAAGTTAATTCAAAGAAATCTGACACCCTGAATATGAAGCATAACAAAAAAAATGTAGAGAACTCTTGAGCCTAACCACAAAGTTCTTACACTTTTCAAAATGGCAATGACATCCTCAAGGGAAGACAAGGCTTTATAGGATTCTTCAGAATCCAACCCACTTGAGAGTGCAGCTTTTGGAAGGGAAAGGGAAATGCTGAAGAACTGGTCAAGAATCTAACAAAAATAATAGTATGAGAAACCACTAGAACTTATCATAATCATACTCAAATGAATTGACCCCTCACTATTTTTGACACAGTTGATCAGGATAAGTACAAATCAAATACCTGAGCAGAAATTTTCCGAACTTCAGAATTTGTGTCAGCACAGCGTGGCAGATAGGTTATGACCCTATCTCCCAAACACAATACCTCGCGGTCAGGAAATAAAAATACCGCTATTGTTCAAACAATAAAAAAGAATTAATTAGTTTGATACAGTCTCTAAACAGATAAAATGGGTTTAAGGATATTTTCATACATGGAAGAGTTGAAAAATTCCCTTGCATGCTGCGGTCTACATACTTTCTGTGTGGGCAATCCCCAGAACAACCAAGAGCACAGTAGCCAGCAACGCAAAGCTTACGAAACTTTAGAAGCATCTCATGAACTGCCATACAACCTCTTTTTCTTTGATAGTCAACGGGTGAAGAAACATATTGATCAAGCTGTCTAAGCAGATGCAAAAGCTGCTCAGCTCGACTTCTGCCATCCTCTCCACTAGTTCATGCACATAATATCACTGAATTAGAGAAAAGGTACTTTCAAATTTGCATTTGATGCAGGACTCGATATTTGCTATTACTGCAAATTCACTACCATAATCATTGAGTCAATCTAACAGAGGTAACACGTAACTTATGCATGGTAATAAAACAGATCAATGAATTGATTAGAGACCGTCAATTAGAAATCTTGTATCTAGTAGTGGAAATTACTATAACTACTAACTGAAAGAAGATATAGACCATGGAAACAAATTCATCCGTGGAAATGATAAACAGATTAAAAAGCGACTTCCAACAAACTTGACCAAAGATTCAGAAAATCTAGAGCCTGATAAATACCTTGTAAGGAGGATGGCACACAAAAGAGACACAAGATTGTCTATAAGGGGACCTATGACATCTGATGGATCATTAGGCAAAGCAAAGAATCCCAACGTAGCCTGTCCAAGAAAACGAGCATAAAATAAGAGAGAATATAAATAAGTAACAAATGACATTTATCTCGTTATTTTCCTTTTAGGGTCTAAACCAGACAAAATTCACCTTCATTACTCGATTTCGGGTTTCAACAGTAAGCTTCGGTTCGACAGAGACTAGGGTTGTGCAGGCATTTAGAGCAAGTGCCTGAACAATATTTTAGTCAGAGAAATGGTATCTGCTTGTTTGAAGGAAAAGTCCCATGGTACAAATTCGTTCCGTAGATTATATCATACCTGAGTGTGTAAAAGTTCAAGACTGGATTCTGCAAAACCTTCATTTTCATCTCGACCCATCAAAGTCAATACATAATCAAGCATCATATCTCTTCTTTTCAATGGAAATTTAGCACCACTTTCTGAAGCATTTATGACAGCACGACCTACAGACAAAGACACAAGAGATCACAGTCCTACCATTTTACCCAAACCACGTGGGGGCTCTTAATAGAACAAAATCAAAGAGAGAGAGGAAATTAATCCGTCATCTCAAAAATGACTCATCATCTGTATATTCTAACGCCGTACTAACCTAACAAATCAATAGCAGTTATAACAGCTTGTTTTGCTGTTTGCTGTCGCACATGAAGAAGTCGAGAAAGCATATTCGTGCCCTGCAATACACAAAAACGAAATCTGATTATGAAACTGAAAATTGAGAATAAAAGTTGTGCAAAACCAATGTAACAAGGTCCCTACAATTTAACATAAATCACTGTTTGGTCACAGATAATTATTCAGACTTCCAACTCTTAATAAGACTTTTAATTTCATTAGATGAATTTTCCTAGAGTATGACTTAAAATCAATCTGAAACATAAGTTCACAACATATTGTGAGAGACGAAGCAGGACAACAAGTGGACGATTATACCATAAACAGAAACGCAAAACTGTAGTGAAAGTTGAAAGACATACGACAAGTGCATCTATTCTGGCCTCAATAACCGACGAGGGGGCATATTTCGCGGCATATCCATACATCAAAGCCAAAGCAGCATGTATATCATCACTGTCTTCTGTTTTATAGCTCTCAGAGAAGAGAGATAAGATCCTAAAATTGATACAGGAACATATAGTCAGTTCTATGTCCTTACTTTCACAAATTCTAGAATACCTAGAAGCAACAATATGACTGATGAAGGAACTAGTTAGCTATTATCAGGAAACCTTTTGACACGACATTTTCTGCATGTGCTTTAAAATTCCACTTAATACGAACATAAAAAGACTTATGATAGTTAGCTAGAACTTACAAGCCTTCATCAAACAGCGTTCCACTACTGATGATATATACGTTGATTAAAAAGAGAGTAAATTAATAGATTCAACAACTAGTGGCAGATATGCATATATATCGTTAACACTAGAAAGTGTATGTGGAGATATTTTATTAAGTTAAGCAAGATAAACCTTTGGAAAATACTCTGCCCAACATTATCCAAAATGACTTTCAGCTTTTCCAGTACAGTGTCCAAGTGAGAAGCAGCGACCTACGCAATCAATTACCATATTAACGTTGGCTGATAATCAAGATCTGGGCGAGAAAGAAAAACAAGTACACTCAAATTACCAGCCCCATGGCCTTCGCTAAACCAAGTCTATTTGCAGGTATAGAAATGTCAGCCTGTTCGTACATCCAGTCAATCTTGTCACGGACATATGCTCTATCATTAACTTTCTGGAGAAGTATTCCCATACACCTAAAATCAAAGCACAAGATGTTTACAACACAGTTCCGCGCTCAGTTATCAATATAGATACTACATGTCTATTATAAATTGAAGTTTATGTGCAGTAAACGTCTACCAGAATCTGATATATAAGCACTCAAAGTAAAAAGGATAACAAGCTTGTTCAGCCAAATGGTGAAGTACACAAAGAACGTATATACACAAAGATAAATCAAATAAGCGTCAGCATGTCTCTCCCGTTATAAACTTTGATGATATGGTAAAGGAGTCAGAGAATAACTAGATAAAATAACCCAGGAAGAAAATGTCAATCAAGTAGTCTTTTTCATTTCCGAAAGTTGACAGTGCGACACTGAGGTTAGAAGAAATCAACAGTCCCAGCCAAATATGTGTGCTCAATAACTAACGTCAAAATAGTCAACAGCGAGTAGAGAAACTTCAACTTCAAGCAGAAATCAGAACATATTGAAAAACAAAGAATTTTTACCGGTGTAGAAGTGCTGCATGGTCATCATCCGGAGTATAAAGATTGTATTGTTTCGCAAAAGCATTTCCAAGAGAAATAATCCAGTCAGCATCGTGGGTGACATCCAGTGATTCTGCTAAAAACTGATGTATAAAAGAACAACGATCAGAAGTAATGCATGCAATGCAACAAGCATTATCAAATTCCCTTATAGTTAGGCTATAAAGAAACTTAGGTTCAGAAGGATGCCAGTTGAATAAGCTTACATTGATTATCATGTCATCCCAATTTTCCTGGTAAGATGGATCAAGCTTCAGATCTTCCGTGTCAAAGACATACGCCTTCATTTTTGGAATCTAAAGCTTACCAAATATGAGAAATAAATAGGGTCATATCCACAAGAAATATGATGCAAAAAACGAAGATACAAGAAACCTACGGTGCAATCTGAGCATATAACGCTCCCTAGTAGTTCACTGGAAACCACATAATATAAGAAAACTACAGTATCTTGAGTAAGTAACAAACAACAGTGTACCTCATCTTGCCAAAACATGCTTATGTTCTTTGGAAAAAGAGGGGACAGATAGCCAAGGACCTAAAAGAAGTAACAGCAGAGTAGTCAGATTAAGATAGAACTTCAAAAATGCAATACTCTGGTTCGAGAAGACGAAGCAGATATGAGCTATTAAAAACAGTAGGCGCTCTAACGATCAAGCATTAACACTTGACGAAAAAAAAATTAAGTATTTTATGGAATAATGGGACGTAAACGTGTCTCTGGCAGGATTTTTTGAAGTTATACTTACGGTCAAAATTTGGGTTGCTAACTGGTCTTTTGCCAGAGGGTTGTGCAAAAGAACCACCAAACGGGTAAATAACTCCTGCATTTATATTATATGTGCATAAGCGTTTGCAGTTTTGAGATCTTACCATACACATCAAAACTTTAGATTATATGACATGGCATAACAACAAATTCACCTCGGGGATAGGAATATCAGTACGAGCTTTACACTCAATCAACATGGGGGTAGTTGAAGATCTACGACGACACAATTCAGATATGCATCTACAGACCTATCAAATAATATCAATGAAACTCAGGTCTAATGGCTGATAAAAAAAAGTAAAATATGCAGCAAAAGAAAGATCTTACTGTTGCAACAGCGCCAGTGTAAACCTTAGGGACAATCATTTTCAGTAGGAAAGGCCAAAGAATGTACTGCAATTTCAAATCCTCTTTAGCATTAGAATCTGAATATTTTTTTTAGTAAATGGCATCATTCTTAAAAGGCAGCACCTCCATCTCTGGGATTGTAACGGTCAAGAGCAGAAGACCTTTTCCACAAACTGCTCTTAGCTGTGTTGGACTAATTGGCTCCCCTTTTCCCTAAGAGAAATACTTCTAGCTCACGTAAATTTCTAGGTATAAAAAGTAGTAAGTAGTAACAGAGACAAAACTTCAAACTTTTTCAAGTTATGTACTCAATACAACCCTAGCATATGTACAGTGGTAAGAAGATTCTATAATACACAACTTGGAGTAAGATAATAATCATGGTCTTACCTTCAGATTATCAATCTCTCCTATTGCACAATGGCGTACAAGGTATTCAACAAATAATTCCCCAGATGGACCGACCAGATAGCAATGTGAAGCCATGACCACGATCAACTGTATCAAAGCAGAACAACAAAATGACAAGGGGGCATGCTAAAGCATGCATATTTTAGAACTAAAATACAACATTATATGCCAGCTCAGTACCTCTGAAAGAGCTTTTCGAACAGCTAAACTTTGCTCATCTAACAAAGACCTTGCAGCCTCAATCAAAAGAGGCCGTTTTGAGTGCCAAGCTTCAAGTAACCTCCGAACACAATGCAACATCATTGAGATGGGAAATAAACTCTAAATGAATACGTATGTTATACTGACGAAGGATAAAGAAATACACCTCGGAAGCAGATGTTTCAAAACACAAAGAGCACCAAAAGTCAAATGGTCTTCTTTCAACTTGCATTTCTGGTGAAAAGTATAAAAGGAAGACAGGGATTTCAATTATTACTTCGACACAAACGGCAGTATAAAATATCAAGTAGAAGCAATCCAAGGAATAGTTCTTGAGTCTAATACGAATGCCAGGTATTTCCACTGTTCCCAATGCATATATAAAGAATATCTAGAGCCATATCCATCAAAGAAAGTATATCCGTACATTAAGAAGAAATGTAAACAAATCCTCGGGGTAAACCAAGCCAACAGTCAGAAAACACCGCTGCACTTCATTGTATGCCTGCAAGACAGAGATAAATAACAGGCAAATGATTTATACACAACACTTCCAAAATAAAGGCTACAAAAATTAAAGAGGCCTGAAACATTGTATGTTGCATCAAACAACATAGAATGGAAGCGATCAGTGACTTACCTTTCGTCCCATTGAACTACCTGAGTGCCTTTTGTTTTCACTATTCATACTGATCACAGGAATAAGTGTTGACAGAACAATTGTAAGGTCCTGAAAGGAAGCAAAACTTGGCTGAAACAATACATAATAAATGTTTCCTATCCTTCTTATTCCAAGCATAAACCATCATATCTTTTTTTTTCTTTTTTGGACAAAAGAAAAAAAAAAAAAAGAAGATCGAAACACCATTACCTCAAACTCAAGCAGTGGAGGACCAGACTCAGAAAGTAAGGAGGCATTCAGTAGGTTGTAAAGACTACATGTCGCCAAAAGAGCATCGTCATGATCTTTCTTATACCTAAAAGTTGAAATGAAAGAAATGAGTAATCGCTAATGTATAAGAAAATAAAGAGACAAGTCTATACAAAAAATCATCCTACACCTTGGTACGTATATCTTTCTAACTTGAGATTAGTAGGGCAATATATGAAGCCGACAGTGAACTTACAATGCTCTGGGCCTTTGAGAATTAAGGGTCGAGAGAGAAAGAAAAATAGAATAAAAACACAACTTACAATTCAAGTATTGCTGGAATAAGCCTTGGTAATGCTGATTTCAGTTGTGTCCGCGTGATAAGACCGACCATCTGACCCAGAGCCTCTACAGTAGATACTCGTACCTTATTCAACAGAAGATAAACAACAACAAAAAAAACAATTTTAGAGTCAAGATTCCGTAGAACATTTGAAGAACCGACTAGCAATTTTCTCTCGCTGTATTGTTAATATACTACCGGGGTGGGGGGTTTCCTTTTTTCTACGATCTTATAAATAAGTTTTATACTATCTTCTTCATCTTCTTATATATAAAATCACGGTCTGTGAAACAATTATGAACCATATGCTGACCCTACTAATCTCTTGAAATAGCACATTTTAACAGAAGACGCAATAATACGAAAACCAAAGTGGAGACTAATGCTAAAAGAGATCAAAGACTCACCTTATGATCTCGGGAAGTTGTCCAAACTCTCAACAACAGCTCAAAAACTGAATTTAGAAAAGACCTGCATCAGATAAAGCCCTTGATTTGAGTGAATTAAACAAAAAAGCCTAGCATAAATAAAACAGAACAAAGAATGTGGTCTCACATGACATCGCTGTCAAGAGGAGAATCTGGGGTAAGATCTGTGATGTATAGCCACACTGCCTGAGACCAGCACTTAAATGCTAGACATAAAATCAATGATTCTTATATGAGACGAATACGTAGCAGAGACAAGCTAGGTTATTTAAAATATACTGGCTCTTCCTTGTATTTGTTATTGGTGCACGTGCAAATTACATGATATGTGTTTGTACATCTCTTCCACCATTTCGAGAGTTCGAAGATATACAATCAACAGGTTAATATCCTACTTCTCTGCTACTATATATTGAATTTCCATTTTGGTTAGATAAATGAACAAAATCTGACATGATGACCCTTCTATTATAGGATAAAGAGAAAATTTGGCAATTTTTATAATAGAATTACTTTACGTAATTAAAAACAGACTACAAAAGATTCACTGTACCATTTGCAAATATTGGTCGGTGTACATCTCGAACATTCCCAAGAATAGGCGACACCCTTGAAAGTACATCTTTCAAGCGTGGAGTGAACTGCAAAGCTTCAAATAAAATATGAAAAGTACTTCAAAAAATCAGAGAACTGCAATTTCCATAAACCTTCTATTGTCGGAAACAAAAGAAAAGGAAAGCAGATGAGAGTTAGAAATTAACCATCAGATGAGGCAAAGTCAGCAAGGATTTGAACCATAGCAGGCGAAGCTGAAGCCGGACCAGACAGATGAAGAAATATTTCTTCCATCATCTGCCATGTCAATTAAGAACATTATCAAAATGTATACGAAAATATTGACTTGTATTCAACAAAAACAGACTTGCTGAAAAAAAAAAAATCAAGGCCTATGTCTAGTGGAATATGCTGTCATCTACCTCACAAGAGACAGTAGAGAGAAATTCGACCCGCTTTATTCATGACACTATCTAAAACGGTTCAATTCAGAACCTAGCATGACGACAGATGAATGTCTCTGCTATGGTTTTCTCATCAGCAACTGATCTAGTATCATGTAATCTATCAAAGTTAACCACCTACTTAACAATACCGATCATTCTTTAAAGTTAGATTCACATGCATGCAGAGCCCAAGAACTAAATCCAGATCGTAATGCATCTCATAACCGATCATGTTGTACAGTAACCCTCTTACAGCAACGTATTCTCTATACTCTGTAGTAAAGGCATCAACTCAGGAGTCAGGAATGTAGAGTCACATAAAACTAAACAAACAGTGGTTTCCTAATGTCCAAAATCCTCCTCTGAATTAGCTTAAAGGAAGAGAAAAAAATAGAAGACTTACAAGATCAGGAAAATGTGTTCCAATTGAGACAAGTAGCCCTGACGCTTGCCTTTGCCAATCAGCATTCAGTTCCTACATTATAATGAACCAATAAAAGATACTAAAATGATAAGGAAACATATACAATGCGAGAGAGCTTGCAAGAATTGCGATTGAAAATATTGTGATACTTATGTTTGAAATCTCCATCATTTAAACATGAAATCTCTACGGCAAAATTCTCGGTAACCTCTGCTATAAGAATAAGCGACATATGATTCATATTCTCTCCAACGCACAAGAAAAATTCACAAACCTTCTAAGCTTTAAATGAAGTATAAATCAAGCAATACGAAGTATAAAGGAAATCTTTAGCAATGGTTCAGCTTTTCACAACACACACACACCTTGGAAGATATAATCTCAGCTGTAGCAATCTTAGCAAGCTTTCCCATGAACACTTCATCACTCTCCCCTCTCTCCAACGCTCCAACACTGAACGCCATCACTTGAAAAACCCCAGCCATGTTACCAAACCGCTGCAACAACACACATGCAAACCGGTTAAATCAAAACAAAAGACGACGGGAAAAATAAACAAGAAAAACAAAACCGTTACCCTTCGTCCTCCACGTGACACAGCATAGCAACAATCTAGCACCAGAAGCGGATTCCTATAAAGCAGATACTGATTACACATGTCTTGCGTATGAAGTAAAGGAGAGAACAAAAAATGGATACATACAGTGAAGCAATATCTCTCAAGGAAGCCATGGAAGCTTCTCTAACCACAGAGGAATCATCAGCTAGAGACGACACCAGAAGCTGAACAGCCTCTGCCATAAACATCAAATGTTGACACAATTTCGAAACGTTTCAGATCAAACAATACGCCCGATCAATCGAAGATTTCTGGAAACTGTTACCTGGCGCGGGGATTGAGCTCCCCAGACTCGAAGAAGCCATTCGAAATTCAAAGTTTGTGATCGAGATCAGGATCGCTCCGGGCGGAGAAGCTCTCGGTGGTGATTTATTAATTGCGTCGCCTCTTCCCGGAGGACTTGAAAGTTAAAAAGGAAAATGTTTGGGGGAAGAAAACAAATATATGAAACCAATTGAAAACGATGGACCCATGCCCGACAACCCGGGACGGGTACCGTGTCGGGTGTTAAGCCCGTTGCTTTTGGATCATCCGCTTGGTGGATAGTTATTATTAGCCCAATAATTTAGCGGTGGTTAGGGATGGAGAGTAAACCGAACCGAATTTCTTTAATTTAAACCGAATCATATTGTATAAATGATAAAATTTTTAATGTTTCGAAGGTAATTACTGACGTCACGTGTTAAATTTCGACATCTAAAAAAGCTTAGATAAAAAACAAGTTAGTAATAATTACTTTTTATCGATTCAACAAACTTATAAATCTAATTCAACTCAAATTTAAAGATTCAGTAATAATATAAGAAAAGGAACTATCATAGCCAATACTAACTGTTTTTATATTTCTATAAATTAAATAAATAAACTTGTGGATAAATACATAAATAAGTAGTACTAACATATGTGTTTTGTGAACTAATAAAAATAGAACTAATTTAAAATCTTACCAATTGTCCAGTGTAATTGTTCTCATCATTTGATGGACATTGTTTCATATGTTGTTATCAGCATATTTTCTTAAAGTTGATGTAGAATAGACATGTTATGAACTCATCCGGTGTATTATCTATTTTAGAGATTTCATCTTAAAAATGAATTTTTTCATCATAAAACAAACATCACTTGTCGATGGAAATGTTAAAAATATGAGCAAAGTTTTTCATGATCGAAGAATATGATATTTTGCTATATCTGAATCTTGTTTGTTTTATTTCTTCTGTCTTTTCCTATTTTATTTCAACTTTATGTTTTTTTCTTTATCTCTAAGTCTATCTTTTTATTTGCTTATGCTTGTTATATTTCCACTTTGTTTTTGATTTGTCTATTCTACTTGTCTTGTTTTCATTTCACCCTTTAAAATTATGTGGGATCAATAGAATCTTCTTTACTTTTTTTTTAGATTCTAAATATTCAATTTTAAAAGTGAACACTAAACATTATAAAATTAGGAATTTATGATACACATGACAAAGAATCTAATAGAAAATCGTCATTGGATTAACCAATATGAAGCTAATCATATAAAATAGAAACCAAGAATCAAAGAACTGATAAAATAATATTAATAGTACAATGTATTCTATAATGGAAAAAAAACTATACATGGCTGGAATATTGAGCCTCATGTTTAGTATTTCATTAACATCAGTTCAACTAATGATACAATGAAAAGAAAATAGCCATAAAAAAAAACTATACATGGCTGGAATATTGAGCCTCATGTTTAGTATTTCATTAACATCAGTTCAACTAATGATACAATGAATACAACAAAATATTTCTTAAAATAAAAATATTGAAAATTTAAATAATGTAAATGTAAACGGTCATTAGTACTAATGTGTGGTTGTTTCAAATAATGGTGTACAAGTGTTGAACATTTTGAAGACAAGATAATTTTTCAGCATGATGTATTCTTGATTGATTTCTTCATGAAACTTGAAAATATTTGTTGATATATGTTCAACAAATTAATTTAATAATGATTAGAGTTTTCAGCTAAAGAATTATTTTTGTAAAGCTTATGATTCATTTCATTTTCCATGTGATTAATTTTTTTTGGTGATTTTTTCTTTATATATGGCTTGAAATTGAATAAAACAGCATGAAACCGTTTAGGGGGTGATATTGGGACTAAGATTTCTATAGAATTTGTTGATTTGAAAAGTTGTGAGATTTGTTAAATTTAGAAAGAGTTATAGAAAATTTTGTATATTGTGAAAATCTATAAAATTAAACTAATGTAATGATTTTTATGAATCCAAAGAAAACATGTTGTATTCTCACAATATTGTTTTGTGAATTAAAAGGTTAAAAATACAACTCCCAGTAACACTTAATTTAGTAGATTTATAGATTAATCATTAAATCTAAACTTTTTGAATAACAAATGATTTTGTGAAAGAATTATAGAATCATCAAACCAATAACACTAAATTTTAATGAAAATGTGAGAATTTATAAACCAATAACACCAGATTTAAAAATTCTAATAATCATTATAAATCCAATTTCCACTAGCATCCCCTTAAACCTAAAGCAAAAATCAAATTAAACATGTTTTTAACTTAAGACAAACTAAATATATCAAACTGAAATAAAAGGTTTGGGCTTTGTTATGGTTATAAAACAGGCTAAATTTTGCCAATGGGCTTACATAAAAGCAAATAAGTATCGGGAAAAACAAGATATGTTTGTAAGTTTGTTAATTCTTGGTGGTAGTTGATAAAAAAAACAAGTTAATTCTTGGTGGTCATTAGATTTAAACTGAATATGTTTTATATAGTTTTATTTTTAAAATAACGAAAAAAAAAAGAATTGTCACAGCCAAAATTTGTAAGATTCTAAATTGTAAATATATAGTTGTTAAATTATAATTTACGAAGGATTCCACTTAGTTTATGTTATAATATCTTGATTTGATAACGTCAATTAAATTTTCGCCATAATACCTTTCAAATATTTCTAGCCATTATTCTACTGCAATAATTCTTGCTTCCTCTGTGAAACCATTTAATTAGCACGTCAGAAATAGTGCCATTGAAACTAGTAATTAGTCAACAATAATAATGTTGAAGTACTTTTCTTACTAAGTGTTAAATTAAGTATTTTTCTTTGGCCGGCTGGGTGGATAGATTAGCCGGTGTGGACTGTAGTTCGCCGACGTAACAATCATATCATTTTTATTTGTTCGTTTTTTCCTAATAAACAGTTTTTTCTTATATTTTCTATCTATGATTCTTATTGTGACTTGGTTGTATTTCTATAGGTTATGTTATGTATGAAGTTCAACCTAAAAGATAAAACACTACAACAAATAATATACGTCCAATTTTCTTCTTCTTCCAACAAGTTTGTTAATAACGAGATGACAAGGCTCCCGGGGTCCTTAACTAAAGGGTTCATATGCGATAAACTGAAACTTTTGTCTTGATATAAAAATTAGCAATCACCTTCTCACCAGTTAAGAAATGTTGGCTATTTAATTGAGGAGTCGTTGAAAAGGAAAGGAAAATAAAGAAATGAATTTAGTGGTTCATATAAAATGTATAAATAGTTATGCATATTACTTTCAACATATTTTTTTTTAATAACTATGCATATGTAATCTGAAAATTTGATTACCCTTTCTCCCATGGAGAAACTGTTTTCTCTCAGTGTTTAAAATATTTTTGTACACCCTCTTTACGCTAACTTTACAGGCTTATTACTTATTAGAGCACTAGAATACAATACTAGTAACTAGACCGACCACAATCCCCACAATTCAAAAGAGAGTATGCTCGTACTCACCAAACCAATCATTTTCATAATTAATTATGTAAAAAAATAGGTTAGTTAAAGATGATGAACATATAATAGTCTTGTAAAACTCTGATATATTCTAAGAAATTAACAAGAAATAAGGAAAATATTACAGTTATGTATTCGAAATGACAAACCTCATAATAATATAAATAATATTTTTTCTTTTCAAACATGCATATTAGGGTACAAAAAATTAAATATTAATTCATTGTTAAGTTTTTATAAATATGTATACGGATGAATCACCAACTAATGTAAAGTACTTATGATAAGGGTCAGTGTTTTGACTGGCTATAGCGTATCTTGGAGAGTTCTGTGACGCTGAGAAGAACGAACTAGAACACTCGTGATAGAAAAATCGAGTATATTCACAATGCAAGCCGTTTGGTATAATACGTGAGCCATCAATGTTCATTAATGCGAGATCCACCTAAGTACCTACAAATCCACCGCAATTTAAAGTTCAAAAAAAAAGAAAAAAAAATCCACCGCGATTCAGGTAATTCTAAATATATTGTAAAACTTTAGAGCAACATTATCAATGTCCTTAGATTTAAGGTCCTTAGTGTTTTTTAATGTTATTTGTAGTTAAGGACAATCTTAAGGACTTTTTTAAAAAACATGGATTATTGGTGGGATTTATTTTGTCCAACTCCATCATCAAGCCCTGCTTCTGGAAACAGAGCACTCTGTACAAACTCCTTCACCTTTAGCTTATAACCTGTGAGGATTATAAGAAAAATGAGTTCAATACTATCATCAATGCTCCCACTGAAAGAAGAAGAAGAAGAAGAAGCAGAACACCGACCAGATCCAATGGACAAGGAAACAAAAGTGAATTGATTGTAACGAATCACACACAAAAAAGTTAGATTTTTCCAGAAGTCCAGTAAAATTCAACATCATGATGAATCGTCTCCACGGGAAATTAAAAGATCTCAAATGCTGCAACAACTGCATGTTCTCTCGTCTGTGATTAGAACACTCAATACGTTCTCTCACCGTCTGCGATTTCCTCCACGAAATCAACGGCTGAGATTCGATCTCCATTGACGATGATGATCTTGACCTCCAAGGAATCGAAGAATGAAGTGCGTCGCTGTTATCATCATCAACGAGAAGTGGAGCGGATTGAGGTGAGGGAAGAGGGTCGAGTAAACTGGAGAGAGTTGGAAGGAAAGAGAGGGAGGGAGATAGACTGGTTGACACGTGGTTTACAAGAGACGTCTATTTTGTTTCTTAATTAAGAGATGTCCTTATGTTTATTACCATTTTTCTTTTATTTTTAATTCCTAAATAAACTAAGAGACACTCTAAGAAGTCCCGATAATGGTGCTCTTATACATCAAAGAAAAAGTTTCACATGTTTATCACAGACACATTACAAATATTCGTTTGAAAGAGACGATATGAATTAAAGTTATATGATATGACAAGTCCAACTTTTGTGTAGTTGGTTTATTAGATCAAGTCCAATGGGAATCCTTTGGCAGAAAATCCTTTGGAATAAATTGTTATAATACTGTGTGTGGTCCACTAAATTTAAGAATCTGTATCAAATTAATCTTTAATTAAGGATCAGGCTTGTTACTGTGCGCGGATCCCACCACCACGTGGTATTCCGCGATTAGCTTTTTTTTTATAGCTAAAAATAAAAATAATAAAATAATTTTAAAAACTTACATCGATTATCGAATCGATGGTTACGGCGTTGGACTTGCTCTTAGAAGTTTCTCCAAACACCCCCGACTCATGTCCGTTAACAGTATTATAATACGGTAGTTACAATAAGGTAATCGCTTTAGACTCTTTCAATTTCTACAGACTGGGGGCTCTTGTTCATATAAAATATTAGTTAAAATGTTTCAACCAATCATAACACTTAAAAATGTTCTAAAGGTAAATCTTTTTGGTTTTCTTATGACTACAGTGACAAAAAAAAAGTTTTCTTATGACTACAGTTTTGTAAACAAAAAATATCACGTTTTAGAATACAACAGCATATAATAATTTTTTAATTGTAGTTTTTAGGCAACATTCAAACAACAGATTATTTTTTTTATTTCTATTGCATTCGAAATTTTCATGACTTTCCCTCGTTTTTAGTTTCTTTAGCTCAGCAAAATAGTAACAAAAGCCAATACCACCCAAAAGGGACATATTGCAGTATAGTGGTAGGACACATTCATTCATAAATGACCTTTTTTACATAGTGGAGGACCGTCATGCAACACTTTTTGCCCAAAATATTATTAGTTCACAAACCAAAACGCTACTAAAACTATAAATCATATATATATATATATATATATATATATATATTATCTACCTGTTTAGTACAAGTGAAACTGTGAAATGATCTGAAATGTCAAAAATAGTTTAGTAATTATATGTTTGGCTTCTCTTATAGATACGGTAATTGGATCACCAAAGATCATTCAAATAGTGAATGGAATAAGCTCTTAGCATATACAAAATTCAACGCTCTGCATGTCAACCGTTTTTTAAACAGCTTGAATTATATTCTAACTTATAATACAAAGTTTTCCCTATCACTGTTCATTTTTTAGAACAATGATCGTAGACAAGATAACATCTTATAATTCTCCTGTAGTGGGGGCGAATAATTTTGATTAGAATAAAACGGCTGATTTGGCACAGCCATTATTAATGTTATCTAATCATAATTAACAATAACATATAGTATTTGTCCATAATAGAAGGTTAGCACGTAATATCACTAAGGATTTTAAATTCATGAAACCAGCCGTGACATATCGACTCATAATGGCATAAGGTTTGCCCAATACAAAAACACAGATTAAAAAAAGTTCACTCAAAATGAACTTTTGGAAAATAAAATAGAAACTTCAAGAAACTTTGTATATGTAGTTTCTTCTTTTTCATATAGAAGAAAACAATTATGAAAATCGTGAAAAGGTAATTAGAAAGAAAAAAAACTTTTGCTATGTAGTTTCTTTTCGACCTCTCGATCATTCGAGATAGAGAATAAAAAAGACAAAAGCCTCCATATATGTAGAAACATGACAAGTCACTATCCTCCACGTAGATGGTCGGCTACGCTTCGCTGGATATACAGCGATATCACTTGTTTAGCCTGTTACTAAATTTATTTAAAACAAATTTTAAATCTCACCAGCTCCAATCAAATAAACTCCAACCAAATTTATTATATATTTGATAATTTAAAATAATTTTATCAACCGGTAACCAGTCACAAAAATGGCGCCACCTCAGATATAAGTAAGAGCAAAGAGCAGACCAGAAAAAGCATCTCACTCTTCTAAACATTCACAACATTTAATCTCAGCCGTTCGATCTTCCTCCCATCATGCCGATCAGAAACATCGCCGTTGGCCGTCCCGAGGAGGCCACCCGTCCCGACGCCTTGAAGGCGGCGTTGGCTGAGTTTATATCAACTATGATCTTTGTCTTCGCCGGCTCAGGCTCCGGAATGGCTTTCAACAAGCTCACTGAAAACGGTGCCACCACTCCCGCTGGCCTCGTAGCCGCCTCGCTGGCACATGCTTTCGGACTCTTTGTCGCCGTCTCCGTCGGCGCCAACATCTCCGGTGGACACGTTAACCCTGCCGTCACATTCGGCGCTTTCGTTGGTGGCAACATCACTCTCCTCCGTGGTATACTCTACTGGATTGCTCAGCTACTTGGCTCAGTCGTTGCTTGTCTCCTCCTCAAGTTCGCCACTGGCGGTTTGGTATGAATAATTACCATTTTACCCTTCTAAGACATTAACTAACTGAACTTTCCCATTGGTTTTGGTCTGAATTATTTAGGTTTTGTAATAAAAATTGTACTTTCACCTCTTTTTGCCCTAACTTCTCTGCCAAGGAACTAAATTAAACTTTTCTTTTTTGAATTTTCTTTGTAGGTGGTGCCGGCTTTTGGCCTCTCTGCCGGAGTAGGAGTATCCAACGCTTTGGTTTTCGAGATCGTGATGACCTTCGGGCTTGTTTACACAGTCTACGCCACCGCCGTCGACCCCAAGAACGGAAGTCTTGGAACCATCGCTCCCATCGCAATTGGTTTCATCGTCGGTGCCAACATCTTAGCAGGAGGAGCCTTTAGCGGAGCCTCCATGAACCCCGCCGTGGCTTTCGGACCAGCGGTGGTGAGCTGGTCGTGGAGCAACCACTGGGTCTACTGGGCCGGACCTCTTGTTGGCGGTGGACTCGCTGGACTCATCTACGAGGTTTTCTTCATCAACACCACCCACGAGCAGCTCCCCACCACCGACTACTGAATCAATCTCTCTGTTTCTCTCATGTGTAATTTGATTTGTCGTCTTTGAATTTTAATGTTTTTCCGTTTGTGTAATTTCGCATCAGCATGGCTTTATGACCGTTGGATGTTTTCAGATGAATCATTTTCTGTTGATTTCCGGAGTTGTAATTGCAAATATTGTGAATTATGTATCTATCTCATCTTAAGCTTTGTGCCATTTCGCTATTTTGAATATGTCCTTTGTCACTTTATTAAACATTTTAATAAATCCAGAGACTTACTCAAATGTAGTACGTAGTTGTATACTCCAAAGTAAATAATGTATACTAGACATATATATGTGATTTGATTATGACGGAATTTTTAGAACATAAGAAAACAAACTATGAATGGATACACTATTTATCTGGTTCAACTTTCGGTGGAATGGACTATTTATTGAATTTGTCGTATTTTTGTAGAGACGTGTGTATACAGTTTAAACTTGTATATATGTAAAAAAATTGAAAGATTTATTTCTTGGCGTTTTGCAGTGAAGGAGTAAAAATACCAAATTGTAGGGTCACTGACTCACTCTACTGAGGCAGTGAGGCTAGTAGTCAGCTAGTCACTACTCAATAGTGACCTAAGGCTTTGGTGACGCTGTATTTTTACATTTCGTAAAGGAGCAAATGATGTTTCCTGAGATTATAATTTATATCATTATGGCTAGAAAGCAGAATCAACGATCACCTATACCTATACCATTTTTATAACACGCTATAAAACAAATTAACCTCAAAAATAATTCATGAGCATTATATCAGGTTGAATGCGTAACCAATTACAGATACATTTATATGTTTATATTCATTGTTAGAGAAACACAACCCAGCGGAATGATATATAGTTTTACATGAAATTTCTTGGAAGCTTGTTGCATGATCGTTTGGTAAATATCAGTCGACAACAACCAATATTATGATAATACGATAAAAAGGTTATCGTCCGGATGTACACTGTTTTATCCCTCATTGGCTAATGTTTTCGTTTTTTTTTTTTGGAACAAATGCTAATGTTTTCGTTATGTTCCGAAACTGTGGCATATTCGTTCTTTGTGTTTCACATGCTAAGTTCTAAATCTATAGAATCTTTTTCGGTTTCGCATTATATATTCAAAAGCTTTGGCTAGATAGATAAGGATGGGCAGAAGCACGTGAATACGCATGCACCGTTTCTAGCCTCTTCTTAGTATTCTTTCATTCATGTATCATTAATCATGAAATTTTCGAAATTTAGTTCCAGAAATGTTTCGATGTTCGAAATCATATACTGATGAAATTCGAAACATCGTAAGTCTATATTATTCTTTATAAAAGATTATGGTTTTCATATGTATTGTGGATTGTGGGGTCTGTGGAGATTGTGTCCTTCCACTCTTCCAGTGTGATCAATACTTTCTATAATTAGGTTAAAGGATAACCTGAAGATTATATTCTCCGTGTAGATTCATTTTCTCATTTACTTTTGTAGTAAGCATATAATCATTTCTGCAAAAGAGAGCATGCAATAATTGTATTCTGAATAATGGTCGATAATTCTACTGTCTATTACACTATACACGTATGTTTTCTTGTCTATTATAATGTAAGTAATACTCGATTTCCATGTGCAGTCATATGGGATTTTTACCTAACATTATGTAGCTTTCTCTTTCCCTTTTCCCTAGAAATTTATTTCTCATCATCAATTTTTCTGTCTGAATAGTATAAAAGAGTACACTCGTGAGTCATGGCATATTCTGTCAATTAGCTCTAACATATCTGATTTTATTAGGTAGAAGAGGTCGGCCATATGAACTAAACACAAACTTTGCTTACACGCAAAATCAAAATATAGAATTCAATCAAAATTGAGAGTTAAACCGAATCGAACAGCTTCTAATTTTTTACTATCGTTCTCACAATAAAATTACTGGGTGATATATATAATCGAGTTATCCGGAAATAATTTAAGAAGATGGTTTCGCAAAAGATAGTTTTATTCTCTAGTAGTTCATTTTCTTGGAATTTTGAGTACTACGCGCCATAATGTTCTAGCAATTCTTTTTTTTGGTAAAAGAATATTACTGATACTTCAAATATTTTACTGATACTATACAGAATAAATACGACCATCAAGGCATTAAGTAACCACTTTGTGGCACAAATAGATGTCCCAATCGTTAAATTTGTCATAACTAAACAACATGGTATACAGATTCGCACGAGCGACAGGCCAATGGAAAAATGGACCGTGAAAGAGGACAGCTCTCGCTATCTGCTAAAAAGTAAATTAGCAGAGAAGTGACCTTGCATGAAATTATTGGTGATTGGTTCCACTTTCTTCTGTTTCTGTTTTGTTTTGTTTTCTTCCAATTATTTACCGAATCTTCAGTCTTCAACAGTCCTCTAGGGAGATATCCTTATGAGTTTTGGTGAACTATGATTACAAGTGAAACTTTGAATAGCTACATCTTTAATATATAAAGTTGCCTTGTGAAGGAAGCACAGCCTTCCACGTCACTAAAGAGATATGGGCTTTTTGTGACACATGTCTTCTCGGTAAGGTATCAGTGTTTTTCACGCTCTGTGATTACTTCTGGCGCGTTTTCTTTATTAGTTCCGCGCGTTTCGGGACCTCCTCATTAATTTTCCAAACTTTTGTGCCTTTTGCGAGTTCTCGATCTACTCCGTCTTCTCTCATTCACTTCATCTGTTATTGACATAATAATTCCTATTGACTCCCCTTCTCTCTGTAAAAAAAAGCTATATACAAGTGAAAGAAACTCTAACAAAATAGGGAATTAAAACTTGGCTTTACGCAATCTTAGGGATCCAAGCTGGAACACAAAGTAGCATAGCAAATTCGAGCAAAGATTGTGTTTCTTCTCCCTTGTCCATGGTCAAATCGCTCCTCCAAAAGCCGAGCTGTTACGTTAGTTTGTCTTTGCTCCCTAATTTTCATCGCAAGTCTTCGATTTTCAATTACATATATTTTGCTCTGTTTATGTTCCTTGCAGAAAAGATATTCGTCTCAACCATAAGGTAAATAGAAAATCCATATTCGTTTTTCTCTAAAGTTTCGTTTTTTTCTAAAGTTTCGAACGTCATGATTCAGTTATGTATTAGCTTTCCTACCAATTAATGGTTTGGTTTGCAAGTTTATGCGAACTAATCAACATGTTTTATTTGCGTAAAGTTCATGTCTTTCACTGATTAAACTGAGAATTTATTCTAATTGAATATGTTCATTAGATTTTAACTTCATCTTTCAGCTTTATGGTAACACCTTTAATTTTCTTTTTTTTTTGAACACCCACCTTTAATTTGCTTAGTCACTTTGTTTCACTGATCAACCCGAGTTTTAGGTGTGAGTTGTGTGCATTTATATTGGTTCGCAGATGTTTTCTTCTAATGATGAAAATTGAATTTGGAGGCGTGGAACATGTGAGTCTCCACATCAATCTAACTGTAGCAATGAGCAGACATGAACCTCGATGCTCTTGCTATTTTTATGTAATCTGTTTCTATATATGCTGAAGAAAAATATAAAATAAAGTAGTTACCTTTCTCCTGTCTGAATTCTGTTAAGCATCATATGCTTATGGGTTTGGAAGGTTGACAATCACGCACTTGATGGATTCTCCAGGTATTCTTATGGGTGTGCAGTTTTTTCGACGTGCAAAGATTACAGGGAAGAAATTCACGTCTGGTCTTATTTTTGCAGCCCCTCTGGACGCAACACTGCTCTTTCCGATGGTGGAATTCTGACAAGGTTAGCTCTTGAGCTCGGGATTCATTGCTTGAAAGCAATTTCTATAGTCTTGAGTATGGTGTTTTGTGTTTATAACCAGCTCCAGTTATGGGGGTAATTGTGAGTGCGTTGCTTTAGTGTTCTTCTGTCTACATGCATTACTTACAACTTACATAGTCTTTGTTTCAAGGACAACGGTGCTCGTGGAAGATCTTGAGCATGCTGGTGGCAGTCCCTACCTTTAGGATTGCTCTTTTGTTGGCTGCAGTTATCTGCAAACTCATACATGGTTGGTAAGTAAATGAACCTACTGATTTGTCTTATTTATGCTACTTATTGTTCTCAACCAGCCAATATTGTTTAGATGTAACCATGTTTTGATAGCGATATGATTTGTAGAATTGTAGTGTCTATTAATGGTTGGAATCAGGATGACAGAGTTTCCTACCTTTTCTCAAGAAGCAGTGCTTAGCATGTACTTCACTACTCTCTCTCTTTCTTATGTTGATAATGTTGAATTTTTCCACCAATCGGTTTAGCTGTATTGCAGGTTATTGCAGAGTATTCAATCTTTACATGTTTTGATCAGCCATGTAAATACACTGTCTTGGATTAAAAACCAAGTTGTTAATTAGAATCATCCTTGAATCATAATTTAAATGCAGTTCATGATTGGTGGTGTTTCGTATGCTAATTCTTGTGTGTGTGTTTCAAGAGCTTTACTCTGCTTTCTCATATTACATGAGCAACATTAACAAGGAATTATATATGTTTGCACTGCATTCTCAGTTTATTCTCTGGTTTTATTTTTTTGATTTTTTGTTCACATTATTTTCAGAGAACAAATTTGGTTTGGGACCAGATGGGCAGCTAAAATTTCTTTCTCATCTACACAAGACACACATGCTTTCCGCTCTTAGACATTACGATAGATCCACAAGAAAGCCTCTTTGGGGACTTGGTGGTCCACACAGAGCCCCTGCCTACGATCAACAACCTCATTCTACTTCTTTCTTCTCAGACAAAGGGTCCTGGGAAGCTCGGTATGACGATTTTTTTTCTTGAGTTGGTATTTGTCTATTCTCACCTCCCATGCAAACCAAACCCTCTATGTTGCTTCCTCCACATTTAGCGGAAGTGGGGTGTCTCTATGTTGGAAGTTACCTCTGTTCCACCAATGGCACAAGCTAAGATCTCACCTTCTGAGTTAATACTTGGGTTATAAAGTTCTAATGGTCATGACAGACATGTTCGAGGGAATAGCAGAGATCTTTACAAATCAATAAAATTCTCATTTAAAAAACCTTCATTATCAAGTTAAGGTTTTGACTGATTTAGGAGGCAAAAATTGGGGCCTACGATGATCCCTGTAATGTTTAGCATGAAAATCATCATAACCTACAGTACTTGTCATCATCCATAAAAAGGACTGAAGCTATACTTAACTTGGTCAAAGAGCTTTTTATATTTTTGAAACTGGTTCGCATTATTTCACTTCTCTACATTGTTGGTGAATTTAAACATTCTATCCACATATTTTCATATTAAACAGCAGCTCCAGTATGCACACACTTGACACACACGTCCTTGAATAAGTTTTTATGCATAGAACTTTGTTGAACCGTATACCTATTTAAATATGTTCAGATCCATTTAAAAATGTCTAATACCATTACACAAAGTCGCTTAATATACGAATGTCTAATAACAATGTTTAAGAAGTAAACACCACGGTTAACGTACAATGGTTAACGTCCCAAATGTTTGACATCAGTTTTTCTGTTAACGTACAATAGCTAAGTAAAAATACATAATCAATTTAATCAATTTAAATTTTAAAAAATACATAATCAATTTATAAATTAACTGCAACAAAAAAAAATTACATTAAAAAACAAGAAAGAGATTTACAATATTGTTTCTCACGTTTAATCAAATTCATAATAAAAGTGAATCCTAGCCAAAGCTTAGAAAACTTAATAAAAAAAAAAGAAAAACAATAATCAATATTATCAAAACATTTTTTAAATGATTTTTTGGAAAAAAACAAATTATAACAAATAGAAATGATAATTTTTGACAATCTATAATAAAATGTTTATCAGCTGCAGACTTAGAAGCTCATTATGCAAAAAGCATTAAAAATATTTTGGCAAAAACAATCCAGACTTACAAACATTCGTAAACGGTTCTTACCTAGATGAAATTTATATATACAATATAACAATGCTTTATAGAGGTGAAAAGAACGTTAAAGAAACCTACATTGATAAAATTGGTTGAAAAAAAGACAATAAATCTGGTGACTAATGTTGGAATTGCATTAAAAACATTGCATTGGAGTATAATTAAAATTTTAAGTGTTGCTCAAACACTTTACAATTTTACAATCAACGAACGCTACAATATAATGTCATACGAAGAACATCAACATCAGTTACAAGAATTGTTATTTCTATAAGCAAATGATTAAGATCTCTACTTCGATTGATACGTGGTGAATCACTTTTTATTGCTTAACATTGAACATCAGATATCAATTACTTTTATATATTTCAACAATAACAATTCCATAAAACAATCTCACCATGCACACTATTACAGGTCAGTCTCAAAACACCAATATTAAAAACATCACATATTTTTCAAAAAACCAAAAAAAAAAACAATGAGCATATATGAATACCACACAAGTGACAAACAAACTTTAGAAAACTAAGGTTATTATGAGTTTAAAAATGGAAAAATGAGAATCGGGGAAGAGCATGTTGACACCCATCAACCGGCCACTGTCTTGCTTCCTAGATCTGATCAGCCGGTTCTCCACGGTGGAAGATGCGAGCCTTAAAATCAGCAAGTAGAACAGAGGAATAAGCCACAATACTAAGAAATAAATTTCTATTGTGGAATTGTACGGATAATTCTCAAGGGATGAGGTCTTACATTTTATAGGTGGAGATACACCGCTTGGAAGAAGGGGCTAGAATCATTGAATGAGTGATTGATCATGTTTAAAGTTCTAAGTATATTTACTTTAGTACAACTATCATCTACTTATCCTATTTTTAATTAAATCAAACGATAAAAACATATTAAAATAAAGAACTAACAACAAACAAATAGAACAAATTAACAAATTGAACTCAACGAAGGAATAATACGTCTGAATCCGGCGCGTAGCGCCGGAATATCCCTAGTCTATAAATAAAGTTGTTGTGAGGAAATATACCATAACTTCGTGGAGCAGTTAAAGATAATTCTCACTCCTTTAAGTTTTTGCATGTCTCATCTTTCTTTTTGTACAAGCAAAAAGAGAACACATGGTGCAAATAGATTGAATTGCGACTATCATTGAGGTGTAGCTTCTTTTTCTTCATTGAAAATTGAAGTACGTAGTAATTTAGGTATGGGCACAGATCGGATATCCGGATTTTTGAAAAGGTATTTATGATTTGCTGCGTATGTCACGGATATCTAATTTTTCTATTTGCTTTGTTTCGGTAAAATACGGATATTCGGAAAAACGGATATCCAGAAAATAAATAGATATTTGCGAATATTTACGAATACTTACATATATCTCATCTTTTTGGATTAATACAAATAATCTTAAAAATTTGATACAATTTTGTTTTGTAAAATATTCTTTTACATGATATAAAAGATAAAAATTAAAAGAAGTAGCGATTCTATATATTTTGTAAATTTAGTTAACAATTATAATAACACAAAACTTAAGAAAAAGTTATAATTGTCATAAAATTTTTCTCTTACTTTTATGTAATATTTTTATATAATTAATAATGAGAACAAAATTTGTCAAATCATATGTTAGAATAATAATTATAAAATTTTATACATTTAAAACTTTAAATATAATCAAGATATACGTGTATTTATATATTGCCGGATTGGATCGGATATCCGCTTCCCAAAAATTTTAGTATTTGTGATTTGCTTCGATTTTAATGGATATTGAGTTTTAGTATTTGTTTTGCTTCGAAAACTTACGGATATTCGGAATTTTTAGATCGAATCGAAACGAAAAACGAATCGAATCGAATCAAATTTAACGAATAAAATGTTCAGTACTGCGTAGTATTTGCGTATACGAGTTATCGGGGTTTGTGGAGAGAAAATTGTTGACAATTCAAATTTATATGGGCCGGTGCCTAACATCATCTCTCCGTCATTACTTTAAAGTCTCCTTTTCTCTCACGATAACACGTCACTTCTCAACAATGATTTTGTTACCAGCCAATGACCATGTTTATATGCAACCATGTTATTTATGTCATAAACCATGTTTATTAGGTGGAATCATTGTTCTTTCTAGACCTGGACATTTTAACCTGGACCCGAAAACCCGAACCGGAACCAAACTGAAAATGCCCGACCCGAAACCGAACCGAAAATTTACAAGTATCTATTGGGTCCAAAATTTTTATACCCGAATGGACCCGGATCCGAAAAAAATCCGACCCGAATAGACACGACCCGATAAAAACCGATTCAAACCCGACTTAAAAACTTTAAAATATCTTTTTATTAACAATCTTTGTCATTATTTTGTAACACTTTTAAGTAACATAAAATTTGAAATGTAAAATATAGAATTAAAAATATTTTATTGTAACTATTAATAGTTTATTTTAAATTATTTTATAAAATTTTAGATATATATGATAAATTTTGACTAAATTTGATGAAATTTGAGTATTTCATTTTTTTTATATCCTAAATACCCGAATCCGATCCGGACCCGATCCGAATCCAAAAATTATAGGTATTTTAATTATAGACCCGAACTGATCCGGACCCGACAAGACCCGATCCGGAACTGACCCGAAAAATTATAGGTACCTAAATGGGTCTAAATTTTCAAGACCCGAAAAATCCGGATCCGACAAGACCTGAACCCAATCCGAAAAATTATAGGTACCTAGTTCTTTCCATCATATAGGCCATCTACATGGTTAACAAGTTCACAGAACATTCAAATGCTAGTGAATCAATGCGTTTCAATATTTCATTACTACTAACTGACGATACAAAATCGATTATTTATGCAGCATGACTGGAAAAGTTTATCGGTTAGAACCAACAGGCTAGACGTGGGTTCGAAGACCCACTAAGCTCTACTTCTTGATCCCCATTGATAGTTAAAACTTTGTCCTAAGAAACCAGTTCCCAAAAAAAAGAAGTTGACCATCAAGGCATTTAACTACGGAAGAATTGCCACTCAATATTGGGCTTAAACTCAGCCCAGTTAAAAGAAACACAAAAAGTTTCCTCAAAGACCATTTTCCTTTTTATATATGACAAAGATCTCTCAGCACAATAGTACAAGTACAAAGACTTAGATTAGCTTCTCTTTTCTACAGAACCACACTCTCATTTACAAAACTTACACAATCCTATCTCTCGTTAACATAAAACACACTTCCAACCATATTTACACACTGCAACGTTATAGAAAATCCGGTTTTATCAGATTACTTACCTTGTAGCATCTTAATCTACATACATTCATTGGCATCATAAAGTCATAATCTTACAGTCATATACTCTTTTGCTATGTGTCTGAGGTCAGCTAATGGTCCTGAGTTTCTTAAAGTTTCACTCCCAGCCCATCAAAGTACTCCACACTTGTTCCTCTATCTTGCTTCTCGAGACCGTTAAGCTGTCCTCTTCGTTGATCAACACTTTGTACACCTCCCATTCTCTGTCTCCCGTCAAGTGTCTTCCAATCTCAGCCTAATTAAAACACATTTATTCATTAGATGATGAAACAGGTATGTTGTTGGCATGAGATGCGTGATTGGATGAGTTATATACCGAGAAGATGCAGGTGTTGATCTTCTTGAGGGCAAGTGCTATGTCGTGGAAGACTTGTGGCCGTCCTTTTCCTGATAACTCAACCGGGTTTGTCACCAAAAGTTCAGTATCGGGACCTCTATTCATCATTACCACTCTCAGAGGTTGCTGCAGCTCTGCTCTCAACCGAGAAACCAATGCATCTTGCTTGCTCGAGTCAAGAATCTTCCGACCATCAGATTGCACGATGAACAAGTCTATCTCACAGTTCGTTCCTCGTTTGATCGTAAAACGCCCATATGAGATCTGCTCACAAAAACCAAGATTCAAGAAAGTGAATCCCATGTCAATATCACAGAGCCTAAGCAAATTATTGAAACTGCAACAAACCTGAATGTTGAAGTCCTTGAAGGTCCTCATGATATCATAGAGAAGCCCTTTGTGCTCTTGACAAGTGATTTGGATGAGTGTGTGAGCTCGGCTTAACGTGTTGTCAACTGCAATTGACACACTGCTTGAAGTTTGTAACCCACTTGGATGCTCTCCCAACGAGGAGAACAACGTTTCTGCAAAGGAGGAAGAAGCAGGCGAGTGAGCTGTGATCTCTGAGCCAACAAGTTCAATGTCATAGCTCATCATCGAATCTCCAATGGCATCTCTCAGGTACTCATACACTTCGTCCCTCCTCTTCTGCGTACCTAAAAGCTCTCTGACACAAGAACAAGAACAGAACACACCTTAACATAAACAAACCAAAAACTCCATTTCAGAGTTACGTGTTAAACCAATGTTCAAAACATAACCGATTTTCATTTTTTTTTTAAATTAATTTCTGCTGCCTAGACCAGTTTTTAGAGCACTGTATTAAAGGATCTATGTGAGTGATACCTAGTGTCTGTGACAAAGAACAAGTCCATCACTTTGCCATCAGGAGTAGTCGATATCTTCACTTTCTCAATGCTAATCTCAAGCTTGTAAAGAACCTCAGTGACATCTACCAACACAGAACAACACACAGTCATATATCAAAATCTCGAATCCACAAGAATCAAGAACCTAAAAACAGATAGAGAAACTAACCATATAAAAGCCCTGTGCGATCAGAACAAGCTAGCTTCAACAAGTAAAGATCAGGAGGAGGCTGAGACACAGAGTCAGAAAGGTAACATCTTGAGATACCAAAGGCCCAAGCAAAACAAGGACTCGCCTCCACGAGCCTCGTCTTCAACAGATTCCATCTCGTGTTCGGTTTCCCAATCACCCAGAACACCAAGTAACACCATCTTCCGTCAGTGGATACATCTTTTTTCACAGAGGCATTTCATCGAACACTTTCAGTTCACAGATAAAAAATTGAAAAACCACAAAATAAAGCGTAAAGTTGGTTTCTTTTTTGTTACCTCCTCTGACAATGTTGAGACCGAAGAAGAGGAGGATACGACAGAGATCACAACCGAGACCAGTTTTGTCGGGACAGTTTATGGTGATAACACTCGGGTCGCCTTCTTTCTCAGATTGTCTGATTATCACAACGTCATCAGACAAGATACCCATCTCTCTGTCTTTCTTCCTCAAAATGTTTTCAATTTTTTTTTTTTCTGAAGGTTCGGTGGCTTCGGCTTTTAATGAGAGAGAGTCAAAGGAGCTTTAACTTCGTCGTTAGCCATGTTTTGTGCTTTTAAGCTTGTGTGAATCTTCTCGTTTTAGAACTTAACCCCACTAAATCCTAATTATATATATGATATTGATTAAAAATATTGAATAGATATTCTATGATTAATGACTAGTCAAAGGTGTTAGATTTCACGTTGTTATTTTCTGCTATTTATTATTTTATGTGTATTTAGTTGGAATTGTCTGCTCCTAGAAGTGAGGACTTTAAAGGGCTTTAATAATTAAATAAGTAAGCTCCTACAGAATTGCATATACGTGGGCACACTGTTTTGTTACCAGAGCGATGTGAGCTGTGTGAGGTGTTTCTTATTTTACAATTTCTTTTTCAGCTTTTTTTTTTTGTTAAAAATTCATGTTTCAGATATTTTCTAAATCCATGAAATAGTTACAAGAGACTTGAGACATCAAATATAGCAGCAGACGTTTTGTTGTTGGCAGGTTAATAATATGTTGCATGCATCTTTATTCAAAAAAAATTATATGTTGCATGCATCATATATAAAACCTTAGGAGATGGAGATTGACCGGGTTTCATGACAACGCCATGTTGAGCCAAAGAATAATGTTTACAAAACTAAATGGTGCTGAGGAATGAAATGAATTATGTAGGAGATGGATTGCATCCCTTCGCAAGGCCTATCAAATATGGAAGCCTAACTCGTCAAGACGGTCTACTCAACCCTCAAAGAAGAAAGGGACAGCTCGGCTTCAGAGCACCTCTAGCCACGCGGCTAAAATGGCTTATTTGGAACCGACAGACGAAGACGTTCTAGTAGGCCGACTCTAAAGCCCGTTTAATAGAAAAGCCCAGCAAGGACCAAGACGAGTTAGGGCGAACGACAAGACAACCTATAAAAGGAAGGAAGGCAGCATGGAGAAAGGGGATTCAGACTTTACACACTCGCTTGAGCGGCTAGATCTAGGGTTTCTAATAAGTTCATAGATACTCGCCGCCTTGTACTTCTCCGACTATTTCGTCACTCTTTCCATCCGTTTGTAAACACTTACCTCAGATCTATAAAACGTCTTTGTTCGCCCCGTTTCTCTCTTTATATTGTTCTTGAACCAGTTTCCCCCCAAACAAATTAGATGCTGATAATCTTAATCTCTCGGTTTATGCGTGGCAAGAGGGACTCCAGAACACTTTCTAGTCACAGTGATCCTTACGAAAGACCAAAACGTTGAACAAGACAACACGCTAAGTATTCATTCGAAGTCTACAATTATTTACAAGTTCTTTACAATTCAACAAGAATATATAGATTTTGTCTCTTTACATTAAAGAGACGAGAACATCATTAGCAACACTCAACCCCACTGGCAGACTACCCACTACATATAAGAAAAAATTCGAATGTTAGAATATGTAGAAAGTTACTGGCAATTTTTGTAAAACTTGTTTATTAGTGAACCCAATACCAGGATTCAAGCCTTGCCACGACCCTTTTTATTTTATTTTTCTTTTATAAATAATATTTCGATATCTCTTAAAACATTTTTTAGGTCTGCCACTGCTAAGACTCTTAGTTTGTTGCCTGTCTATTCATGCGTAAGTAGAAATTCTACATGAATGTAACTTTGTAGTATTAATAGTTGCTAAATAAAGTTTGATATGACAAACCATTTATATAAAGTTGGTGTTGTTTTTTAGTGAACGGCTTCATATTACATTTGATTTCTTTCTAGATTTCTACAAGTTAATATGAAAGATATTTATATAAATGAGCAAGTAGGACTAGGAGGAGTGAAAAGTCTTGCCTGCCTATCCAAGTCGTCCAAAATGCAACTGGTATAGGTTAAACTTACAATATTAAACTCTTATAGTTCATCGTAGTAGCATCATGCTATTGCTACTAGCATGTTACTTTTACAAATCCACGTTCCATAGACAAGCTTTTTCAATGTTCTCTTTTTGAATTGTCTTTGTTCAACTATTTAATACTAGTGGGATTTTTTGAGCCAAACGAGTAGAGACTACGTACGTATCACTTGATTACAATCGGCTTGATCCAAGTAAATTTATTTGAAGAAACAAAGTGACATGAAGGAAGAAGAAGAAAGTTTAGTCAGAAAAAAAAAAGAAAAAGAAAAGAAGAAAGTATAACGTAAATATTCAAAACAACAATTAGTGAACCCCCTCTAGACCTCCTAAAACCTAAATATCTTGAGTATGGAGCTTCTTAATATTTAGAGATAAAAAAAAAATTGATTATCGTAAACCAATACCAACACCAAAAGCCCAAACCTAAAAGTCTAAAACTTCTCAGGAAAACAGTTTAAAAAAACATGCACACTTTCAATTTCAAGATATGTATGCATAATTTATTTAAGTCTAATGCCACCACCAAAGGTGATAATTACTTTGCCAATCCACACACTACTGAATTCTACATGAAATTATAGTTTTACTGAGACAACGATGTTTATCTGTCATTTTTGTGACGTCTTAGATGTAATTGGACCTTTCCCGGTGAAAAATATCAGCTAGACTGTTACCTAGATAATTATAATATTAGTATATTACTAGTGTTGTTAATGGTAGATTACTTCATAATCCTTGGGCAATGAATCTTAAGTACCGTTCAGACAAAGTAAAAGAAAACCATTGGCGCAAATGAAGAAAGTAGATCACAAGCTTGCCAACTAAAACAGTGTCGTTTTCTTTTTGTGACCAATGCCAATGATTTACAAGGTTGATCTATCGCTTAGGCAGTACATATTGGTTTATTGGCCCATGATTTACAAGGTTAATAAAGGCCCATGATTTACAAGGTTGATAGAAACGTTAAAAAAGGAAAAGTCAGACCTGTTGGATACCAACCAGCGAATATTACAGTCTTCGCTCAACTAACTAAGAGCGAAAAGCATACCATAATACATAGCCGTTGAAGATATAACTTTCGTGAAGATTTTTTTTTTTTTGTCAAAATGACCTTTACTTGGTTAGGTAATTTGGTTACTCCCATATATCTCCTAATTCATAAAACTCTACAACCCTAATCGAATACTAAACAGAACCTCACAGAGGGGAAGTAAATCTCACAAGATCGGGACCAAAGTAGATGACATGTACTATGAAGCTGGAGAAGAGAGGTTCTGATACTTCTGTTCATTTCAATTTCTCTGTTTTTTTTTTCCAAGTTCAGTTTGCATATAACGGTAATGTTTAACACCACAACGATGTATTTCTTGACAATCAAAATTACAATACAAGAGGTTCAGTAGAAGAAGAAGGAAAAAAAAAGGCAGGAAATAAAAACATGAAACTCAAAGTTCAACACCAAAAGCCTTGTGTTCGAACTCCAGTGGCAGCAACAACAAGTGTGAATGTATGGGGATTATTCAAATCTTTTGCAATAATAATAGTCTAATGATAAGTTCCCAGTGGTAGTAGTAGTGGGAGAGAGAGTGTGTCTCAACAACTCAGTTCTTGCAATCGCCACCTCTTTGTTTCGTCTAAGCCTTTGGCTTGAGTGGCTTGATGACCTCCCAAGTGAAATCAGGGTCTTCACGTCCAAAATGACCATACGCTGCCGTTTTCTGGAACCTGAAGTTACCTCCTCTCTTCAAATCAAGGTTAATCGCCATCATCCCCGGCCTGAAGTCAAAAGCCTCCTTGATCAACACAAGGATATCCTTGTCCGGGATAGTCCCAGTCTTGTACGTGTCAACAAACACCGAGAGCGGCTCAGGCACACCGATGGCGTACGACACCTGGACAATGCAGCGGCGCGCGAGCCCCGCTGCAACCACGCTCTTCGCAGCCTGTCTAACGATGTAAGCACCGCTTCTATCAACCTTGGTCGGATCTTTCCCGGAGAAAGCACCTCCGCCGTGAGCACCCCAGCCACCGTACGTGTCGATGATGATCTTCCTCCCCGTGAGTCCAGCATCACCGTGAGGCCCTCCGATGACAAACCGACCAGACGGGTTAAGGTGGAAGATGGTCTTGTCGTCAAGGTACTTAGCGGGAATCACCGGCTTGATCACATGCTGCTTCAAGTCAGCAGCGATCTCATCGTTGGTCACGGTCTCATCATGCTGAGTGGAGATGAGAACCGTGTGGACACGAATCGGAATCATCGCTCCACCATCGTTCTTGTACTCCACGGTAACCTGTGTTTTTCCATCAGGCCTCAACCAGGGGCAAGTCTTGTTCTTCCTCACCTCAGTAAGCTTCGCACCGAGCTTGGTCGCGAGAACATGAGTCAACGGCATAAGCTCGGGAGTCTCGTCCGTAGCGTAACCGAACATGTGCCCCTGATCGCCGGCTCCGATCTCCTCAGGCTTCTTGGTGAGATGACCGTGGACTCCCTGAGCGATGTCGGGGCTCTGCTGCTCGATGTTGACCAAGACGTTGCATTTGTCGGCGTCGAGACCGACGTCGGCGGAGACGAAACCGATCTCCCTGCAGGTGGCTCTGACGATCTTCTCGTAGTCTACTTTAGCGGAGGTGGTGATCTCGCCGAAGACCATGACCATGTTGGTCTTGGTGCATGTCTCGCAGGCTACTTTGCTTTCGGGGTCTTGTTCGAGGCATGCGTCGAGGATGGCGTCGGAGACCTGGTCGCAGAGCTTGTCGGGGTGACCCTCGTTGACTGATTCTGATGTGAATAGGAACGTTTCCATTTCTGGAGATGTAAAAATAAAATAATAAAATTTGTTATCTTTATTGATAAAAGAAGAAAAATTGTTATTCCGAATCTAAACAATAGATTTTAAAGTTTGATTTTTGTTATCTCAACTGTTTAAAAAAAAAAACTCGAATGAAGCTTAACGTTTAGATAATTTGGATTACAGGTATTATCCGAACTGATAATAGCTAAATAATTTATATATTTAAAGTATTTTTAAGAGATTCTGATGGTTTTCTAAATATTTTCATTATTTTGAATATTTTCTGTAGTTTGGTCAATTTTTTATCAGAACTTTTAAATAATTTATATAAAATTGATTTTTTTAAAAATTAATTTGTAGTAGATTTGTTTAGATTTTTGTTGTTTCCGGATATTAAATATAAACCAATCTGAACCGAACTCCAAAATAAACCAAACTCAATTCGATTAGAAAAATTAGAAAATCCAAATCCAATCCAAATCCGAACCTAACCGCAACCAACCAGCATGCTTAATCAGATTTATCAACACAAACACAAGATTCCAAATCGCGAACAAGTGATTATCATAGACATACAAGCTACCACCAACACAATGAACAGATCTAATCGAAGAAACAGCAACAATTCATTATATAATTGAATCGAAGGAAACAAACCTGTTTAACGAAGAAGTAGATAGATTCGAGATCTGTAGAAGAGCAAAGAGAGAAACGAGAGAGAGTAATGAGAGAAAGAGCAGAGATTTATTTATTGAGATAAATAAAGAGTGAGTGAGAGGAGGAGATAGACTCACCGCGTGACTCGGAGTTCTACTCGCTCTCTATGTGTTTTGCCCGCTCTTATCGTGCTACCTTCCTTCCCCTTCGGTTTATATCGTTGGCGAAGTTATGATCACGTGTTTTCGGGTGTACAGTAGTGAAATGATTTACGGACGTTGATCTTGTATCGAGAGGAAATGGACGGTGAGATGTAGCGACTTATAATCTCTCACCAACCCCGTCGTCGTTGGTGGTATGGGTGTGGTTGGTGAGATGAGCCAACCCGATTTCGACATCGCAGTTGGATCATAGTGTATATACAGCTTGTGACTCCGACCCGGTTCCTTTGGTTTTGTTTTTCTTTAAAAAAAAACAAAATAACATGTTAATTAGTACACATGCATGTTTGACGTTCTCTACAAGTTTTTTTTTGCCTCTTTATATATTTAAATGTTAAGACATTAGTCACATTACGTATATGTGAATAAATTAGAAATGAAAACAAGAAAAATGGTTGTCGTAGCAGCTGAAGAAGAGAATACTAAGATATGAGAAAAGATCAGTAAACAATAATCCAGTAACTCAATAGTAAGATCAGAGATTCATTAAACAGTTAGAGTTTATAATGTAACAAAAAAACAAGAGATACATTTCAGTTTTGAAAAAAGAAAAACATTCCGGCTAGAAGGTTCGGGTGCATGTCTTTTGCCTTAGCCGTTTCTTCCTGACATTTCAAGGCAGACGAAGAAACAAAATGCACTTTTAGACAACAACGGTTATTATAGCAGCCAGACTAGTAACTTAAAAACAACGTCTTACAATGGCATCTAAGTAACGAATCCGGAAACCTAGATACGTTTCATAGCCACAAAGCAAAAAGAACCACTGCCTGCGAGAGAGAACATGTGACAAGTCTTAAGCCATTACATACAGTTTTAAATGGATGTTCATAAGCAAGACAAGAACAAATTTATCAGCGGAACCAGTTCATATGTCTGTAGGAACACATTGTTTTGGAGCACGAGGCAACAATTTTTTTTTTAACATGAAAATTGGTTGGGAGGAAGAAGCCAATCAGTGAATCAGGTAGATTCAAGGACTTTACAATCTCCACAAAAGGGTTCGATAACGGATCTTACAGTAGCATCTGCCACAACAGAGAAAAATATTAGCATAACCATGTTTTTTTGTGGTCCAACTGTTAACTAGGTAAATATCGGAGACTAACGATAAGGACTGACTTCAACGTTTATCATAAAGCCACAATCGCAACATTTTTTACTAATGGTTACTTAAGCTCATAAGTTGGATCAGAGAATTTGTAATTGTGTTGCCTCCAGGAAGAGAAGCAATGTTGGAGGAGAGGCAAGCTGATAACATTCTAGCAATGTATATATATAGTTGCTTTCATAATATACCGTTGTATTGTTCTTTAGTCAATAAAAAGTAATAGTATTTTAAGTACATTGTTTATCCTCTATGAATGATATACAGATTGAATGCTAGTATATTCCAGATAGTTAAATTACATGTAAATAATTCGTAATAGTAAGGGTTAACATCTTAAAGAGATTTTCCATTACACGTTTACATTCACAAGATTGGTAGGCACCTATTTGAGTGGAACATTGTGATAGAGGCGTATTATATATATGTTACTAAAAGACCTCTTTATAAATTATTGATCCATTTAATAAAAATATTACTACTATAGATAAATTTCGACCTTTCGGTATAGCCATGAAGTCACTGAGAAATGCCTTCGGGTAGAGACTCCATCGCAACAACTAGGTTAGTAATTTGTAGTATATCTATACAGTGCCGGTCCGGAGTCTTACGGCGCCTAAAGCGAACCAACAAAAGAATGTCCTCTAAAAACAATTTTTCTAAACCAAACAAAAATTCAATTTTTATGATGCAGAAATTTCATCAAAAAACTAATAAATTGATCTAAAAGAAAAATAATAGTTTCTACAATTAGGCAGCAACTCGATTGACTATTTTTGGAATAGAGTGCTTTGGAATGATCAATTCCATTAATTCCACAAAAAAAATTTACCAGTTAACATAAATGGAATGGAATGCTCCTTCCATCAATTCCAAAACAAATTACACAAAATACCAGTGTTCTAAAATACGGTCTAGCAGGCGGCGCCTAGGCTCTATACGGTAGACGACCGTACCGTTTTCACGGTATACAGTATTTTGTGCGGATTTATATAACTCGGGCGCATAATAGCGTTTAGGCAGACATTATGCGGTTTACGCTGATGCCTAGGCGGATTTTGAACAATAATACTCAAAAAAAAAATTATTATTATATTATATTAATGTTATTATTTATATTAAATTTACTTATTTTATGTGTTTATATGATTGTAGATATTAGTTTAATTATTGCAAAATCATTTTAAATTTGTCATCTTTATATATTTAAAATGATTTTAATTTTATAATTTAAGACTATTTATATATGTTAAACTATATACTTATACAAAAATTGTATTTTAAATATATTTATCTTCATTTTTAAAACTAATGTATGTATATTAATTTTATATTTATATTTTGTATAAAATTATAAATCCATATATACCTCGTTTAGGCGTCCTTATCTGCTAGGCTATACTGATCATTTCAGCGTAATGGCTTAGCGATTTTAGAACACTGCAAAATACAAAGTAAACCATTTCATTTTTCTACTGCATTCCATTTCTCTTATTCCATCCTATTTCATTTATTCCTTTTTTAATTCATCAGTCACAGCCTTACACTGATTCGTCTTGTAGCCACTTAACTGAGTTATAGTTTTGTTTCCAGTAACACTTTCTAAAATGCATGAAAATGATAATAGTGTTATAATTACTTCAAATGAAAAATGCATGATCTGGTAATACAACACTAGCGAACATCATTTTGAAATTGGTTTAGTTAATTTGTAAGTTTATCGTCTTTAAAATTGTCAAATTTCCAAGAGAGAGTATTTGGATTCAAAAATAAATTTCACGTTTAATTTTAGTTTCTAAAGATACAAAAAAAAAAAGAAATTGGGTGAAAATAAGATAGTAGAAGGAAAAAAAATACATGAGTTTAGAAAATGATATTAGATTTTTGTTTATAGATTGTTTGTTTTAGTTTATATGACTACGAATATATGAATCATTTAATAGATCATATAAATATGGGAACTAAGATTATTAATAAAGGTATCAAAACCTGTCAGATTCTCCAAGTTATTAGGAAAAAAAAAGAATAAAAAAGAAAGATTTCAGACAAGAATTGAACTTGCACTGCTGAACTCCTTAAGGACAAACCCACAAAGCTTTAACCGACCACTGAGCCAACAAGAATATTTGTCAATACTGTGACGCCCCTAAATTATATCCAAATATTGGCGCCTAAAGCCCTAGCTTTACGGGCTTTAGCCCAGGGCCGGCTCTGTATCTATATATAAGTACTCGTCGCAATGCGCATTTTATATACTTTTAATTTAGATTACTTAATTACAACTGGATCAGTCTACTGTAATTGTATATTCATATAAGTTATAACCGTGTCGTGTCATAGAGCTAAATACACATACGATTCATAAGTTGATAACTACTAGCACACATCCATTTTGTGACTATCCATTTTGTGTAAGCGAGTTTACTGACTTGAGAAGAAAAGTAAGTGTGTAACTATGTAAAATAAGAATGAGTGTAACGAAACTTGATTTACAATTTCGAAAACCCTCTTAAATATTGTTTTGAAAAGTGGTACACCAACTTAACAACTTAACAAATTAAACCAACTTAACAGATTCTCCGAACGTCTTTCAGAGACTTGGAAGACGATCTTCAAGATCAGGAGGAAAGTCCGAAGAAGGAAGAAGTCATTCTGCTCTTGTGGCAGCACCTGTCCCAACTCACTCTGCCTCACAAAAGGCTGGTGAAAGTGGATCTCTCTTGAAAGAAGGGTTGATGGTTAATACCAACCCTTCGAATCTCCAATGAGAATATTGAGTTGGAACTGTCAGGGGGTGGGGAATACCCCTACAGTTCGTCACTTACGGGAGATACGTGGTCTGTATTTCCCTGAAATTATATTCCTCAGTGAGACCAAGAATAAAAGAGATTATTTGGAGAATGTGGTTGGACATTTAGGTTATCATGATCTGCATACAGTGGAGCCAGTTGGAAGAAGTGGTGGTTTGGCACTGTTGTGGAAGAATAATGTGGAGGTCACAATTCTTCAATCAAATAAGCGGCTGATAGATGCCCAAATCCGATGGGAAGATAAAGAATTCTACTTCACAGGAGTTTATGGAGATCCGGTTAAAAATTGCAGAAACTCTGTTTGGGAGAGGCTAATGAGAATTGGTGCTGCAAGAAAGGGTCCATGGGTGATGTCAGGAGATTTCAACGAGCTGGCTGACCCTGATGAGAAAATTGGAGGAGCCCGAAGGAGCCATCAGGAGAGCATCGACTTTGTCCTGATGCTGAAGGCCTGTGGAATGTGGGAGATAAGACATTTTGGATACCAATTCTCCTGGTTTGGTCAGCGTAACAACGAGCTGGTGCAGTGTAGACTAGATAGAACAGTGGCAAACCAAGAGTGGATGGAGATGTTTGGGAACGCAGCTGCTAGTTACCTCCACAAAGTAAGCTCAGATCATAGCCCTCTTATTACTTGCTTACAGGAGGATCAGAGGAGGAATTGGTCTGTCTTCAAGTATGACCAAAGGCTGTTCTTCAAGGAGGGTTTCAAAGAAGAGATTGCAAAATGTTGGCAAGAAGCTAGAGAAGGTCAAGGCTCCCAGATCATGAAGCTAATCAGAAACTGCAGAAAAGCAATCTCAGGATGGAAGAGAAGACACAGACCAAATTCAGCGATTCGAATCAGAGAACTGCATCATGAGATTGACCTCATCACAAGATGCAGCCCCCTGAATCTTCAGGAGCTTAACAGGCTGAGAAGTGATTTGAACAAGGAATATCGAAATGAGGAGCTCTTCTGGAAAATGAAAAGCCGGATCATGTGGTTGCGGAATGGAGACCGTAATACCAGATTCTATCATGCATCTACCAAGAATAGAAGGGCTCAGAACAGGATTAAGAAGCTTATAGATGATCTTGGTAAAGAGTGGCTGGCGGAGAGAGATCTTGGACGAGTAGCAGAAGAGTACTTCAAAAAACTTTTCACCTCAGAAGATATTGGTATTGTTCTTGAGGCCCATGAGGTGAACGCAGAGGAACTCCCAAGAGTTTCTCCTCAACAAAATGAGATGCTTCTGTCGTCAGTTACCAGAGATGAAGTCCACAGAGCTGTCTTAGAAATAAATCCACATAAATGTCCGGGACCTGATGGTATGAATGCTTTCTTCTACCACCAATTTTGGGACTCTGTTGGAGATGACTTATGGAAGATGGTGGATTATTTCTTTACAACCGGTGAGCTGGATCAGGAGATTAACAAAACTAATATCTGTCTCATTCCGAAGAAGCTGGGAGCTAATAGGATGCAGGATTTTCGGCCTATAAGTCTGAGTAATGTTGTGTATAAAATTATTGCAAAAATTTTGGCAAAAAGACTTAAGAAGATCCTTCCTCAGCTTATCTCTGAAACGCAAGCTGCTTTTGTCCATGACCGCAATATTCATGATAATATTTTGATAGCTCATGAGATGCTTCATGCTCTCAAGTCTGAGAATAAGTGTGCTGAAGAGTTCATCGCTATCAAAACAGACATCTCAAAAGCCTTTGATAGGGTGGAATGGAGTTTCTTGGAGCGGGCACTCAAGGTTCTGGGCTTCGCAGATGAATGGATCAGATTAATCATGAATTGTGTCTCCACTGTCTCCTATCAAGTCTTGATCAACGGCCATGCTTATGGAAACATTATACCCTCTCGTGGTATCCGACAGGGGGACCCTTTGTCTCCGTACCTGTTCATTATCTGCACTGAGATGTTAGTGAGATTGTTGCAGAAAGCAGAGAAGGATAAAAAGATTACTGGTCTGAAAGTTGCTAGATCAGCCCCTTCAATCTCGCATCTTTTCTTCGCAGATGACAGCATGTTTTACTGCAAAGAGAAGGATGAGGAGATTAATCACCTGATGGGATTACTAAAGAAATACAGTCTAGCTTCAGGACAGCGGATTAACTACCAAAAATCAAGCGTGTATTTTGGTAAGAGAATCCCACAGCTGAGAAGAGAAGTAATAAAGCAAACGACAGAGATAGTGCAGGATGGGGGAGATGGAGTCTATCTAGGACTTCCAGAATCATTCGGGGTTTCAAAGGTAACCACACTCAGCTATCTAAAGGAGAGGCTCCAGCAAAGGGTCCTTGGATGGCAAAATAACTTCCTGTCGCCTGCTGGCAAAGAAGTTCTCCTTAAGGCAGTAGCAATGGCAATACCAAACTTCTCTATGTCTTGCTTTCTCCTGCCTAAGACCACCTGCCAACAAATTGAGCAAATACTCGCTGATTTTTGGTGGAGAAACTCGAGAGATTCTAAAGGTATGCATTGGAAGAGCTGGAAGCACCTAAGCACACCGAAAGAAGTTGGTGGACTGGGGTTCAAAGAACTTGAAGCTTTCAACCTAGCAATGCTTGGAAAACAAGTCTGGAGAATGCTCTCAAAAAAAGATTCCCTGGTGGCAAGAGTTTTCAAAGCGAGATACTTCAGACAGACTACGATCCTAGAAGCTGGCTTGGGTTCACGCCCGTCGTATGCTTGGAGAAGCCTACATGCTGCACAGAAACTAGTTAAAGCGGGTGCTAGAGCAATTATAGGCAATGGAGATAGTACTCTTATCTGGGAGGACCCTTGGATTGGCGAAAAACCGGCCCGACCACTCATTTCTTTGAAAAGGATTTCACCTCATCAACAACATCAGGTATCACAATGTCTAAGAGTTAAGGATTTTATAATCTCTGGAACGCGAGAATGGAACCTTGATCTGTTAA
Organism: Brassica nigra; assembly: GCA_016432835.1. Lineage (NCBI taxonomy): Eukaryota > Viridiplantae > Streptophyta > Magnoliopsida > Brassicales > Brassicaceae > Brassica > Brassica nigra. The sequence continues at coordinate 4,231,071 of CM028245.1, read as the reverse complement.
AGGAGGTGCTAAATGAGGAAGATCTAATTAATCTGCAAAGAGTGAGACCTGGAGGCCCTGAGTGCAGAGATGCATATTGCTGGGATTACTCTAAGACTGGGCATTACTCAGTCAAATCGGCGTATTGGGTTGCAACTAACATCCTACAGAAAAATCAGGTCCAGGAAATCTCTCAACCAAGCTTGGATGGCCTCTTTCAACTTCTCTGGAAAGTTGACACCTGCCCTAAAATAAAGCACTTTATGTGGAGATGCTTGAGTGATTGTCTACCTGTAGGAGCCACAATGAAATACAGACACCTAGCGAGGGATGGAGTATGTTCTCGTTGCAATCATGAGGAGGAGACCGTGAACCACATCCTCTTCACATGCCCATACGCTCGCCTTGTTTGGGCATTGTCACCGATCCCAGCTCCACCATCAGGGGAATGGACCGAGTCTCTATATGCAAATGTCCATCGAGTCCTATCTTGGGCTTTATCAGGAAAAGCAGATGAGAAGTGGAAGAAATCAGGCTCCTGGATCTTATGGAGATTGTGGAAGAGCAGAAATAATTACCTTTTCAGAGGAGAGGATCTTGATGGTCAGTGCCTGGTGGATCGCGCTAATGGGGATGTAGAGGAATGGAGTAATAGGGATGAACTTGAGGATACCGCCACAAAAACAGTTCCAATGGTGAGAGCCAATGTAAAATGGACCCCACCACCGCAAGGATGGCTCAAGTGTAATGTTGATGGGTCATGGGACAAAACGTGGAATCAAAGTGGGGTTGGATGGATACTAAGGGATCACACTGGGACTGTTATTTGGAGTGGAGCTAGAGGACTTCCTGCTTTGAGATCACCTATAGAAGCTGAAGCTGAAGCTCTAAGATGGGCTATTCTCTCGATGATACGCCTTAGCTACACAAACATCATCTTTGAAACGGATTGTAAAGAACTTGTGCAAGCTTTTCAAGAAGAGAATAGCAGGCCAAACATTCAGATCTTCATAGAGGATTCGCTCCAAATGCTTCACAAGATAGGTGCTCATCAGGTAGTATTCAAGTGTCGTGAAGGGAATAGAGCTGCAGATGGACTGGCGAAGGAAGCTATCTCTTTTGAGAATAATGTTTCTTTCTTGTTCTCTGTTATGCCTGACTGGATCAAATCTCATGTTGAGATTGATAGCTTAAGTGTGTAAAACTTTGCATAAAATAAGATTTGAAAGTTGAGCCAAAAAAAAAAAAAAATTCAGAAAATAATGTCATTGTATCTGTGTAATATACATACATTATGCCCAACAGGAACACACAAGTCTTTGGGTGAAATTAATAAATGCTTAATGTATTATACATATATTCTTCCCAATGTTCCTATAAGAATAAGAGTAATTTGCACTCTGAGTCAGATTTAATTATACTATAGGACACTTATATCTCTAGTTGACACTTTTTCTTAACTTTTTTCCCATTCTCTACTAACCAAAGAGAAATAAGTTTCGACTAGTAGGATCCACTAATTATAAATATAAGTAGTTGTATTGCTTCCGATTGGTTTGATTCGGTTTAAATATGGAACCTGTTTGGTTCTTCTCCACGTCAAGATAGGTTTTAGAGTTTATTCTCTGTATTTGCTTTGCGAAATTGAGCTTAAGCTAGTGACTACAAGGAACCAGGCGAGCGTTCAAAACTTGGTTAGATTTTGGTTGCTTGCTTCAGCCTGTTTCTTTTTTTTTTTTTGACATCAACACATACTCTCATATAGATTCTGTAAACTAGACTGGTAACTCTGCATCCATGTGAACGACGAATGACGGTTGCTGTCTGACACAACGTGCTAGACGATCCGCCCTTGAATTCTCCGTCCGAGGTACATGAATGATTTTTGAATTCAGGAAGCTTCCTTGTAAAATCTTGATATCCTCCGGATAACTTGCGGCCACTCTTCCGGTTCGAAACCATCTTCACCAACTGAGAACAATCCGTTGCAAATGTAACCTGAAATTGTCGTAAGTTCCTCATACACTCCATTGCCCATATTAATGCTTCCACCTCCGAGTGGAGAGGTGATAGGCTAGCCCGAACATTTCGTGCCCCCATCAGTCCATCAAAACCTTCCAGAGTACTAAACCATCCTTGTCCGGAAAAAAGATCTTTATCCTTCCACGAACCATCTGTGAAACACCATCTTCCTGGAATCGTTGGAAGATTTCGTACCTCTGCTTGCACTGGATGTCGTGATTTCATATCTTGTGCTTCAGCCCAAAGAATTGATTCTGTTTCTGCCAATTTAAGAGTATCTCTGGGATCCACGTCAAGATTACTAAAAACTTTATTGTTCCTTGCTTTCCAAATATACCATAAAATCCATGCAAATTGATGATCATCCATCTTTGGTATAACTCTCCAAAAAAGATGATCCATGTTTCTGAACAAAGAGCCTGTAGGGAAAATTTCTGGATTCGATGGAATCTTAGAAATCGCCCAAACTTGCTGCGCCGGTGGGCATTCAAAAAATACATGGTTTATGGATTCCTCTACGTCCCCACATCTAGCACAACAATTCTCCCCTTGCATCCCTCTCGCTTTGAGATTTTTCTTTACAGCTATACACCCTGATATAATTTGCCATAGAAAATGCCTGTTTCTGAAATTGAAATCTAGGATTCTTTGATTTAGTCATGGTTTTCGTGTTTGTGTGGATCTTGTTGATTATGTTAGAGATAATCTTTGAACTTTGATCAATTTGACATTGTTGGATGTTATTTGGATTCTGGGGTATGCGATTTATCAATTTATTTTATCATGTCTTTAAACTTCTAATATATACTTTGAATTTTCCCATTGCCTTGTTTATATTAGGTCAATGAAACTTATGTTGTGGTGTGGCAGGATGTAAGGATTACATTCTTTCTGGTGGACCAAATGGAGTAATCAAAGTAATTAAAGTCCTTGGTTCTAAACTAAATGAACAAAAGTTAAATTTTAATTTGAGTAAATAAAATAGTGATTTCTTCACATCTATTATTTTGCTTTACAGGCTTCGCATGGTCATGAGAATAAATAAGGGATATACAATATAATGAGAATAAATAAGGGATATACAATGTAGTTCAATCTCAAATGAATTTGTGTTAAGTGCAAGCAAGGTAATACAATATTCTTTCACATTTCTTTTATAGTTTTTTTTTTGTTTGTTCGATCTCTTTGTCATGGAAACCCTTTAGCATGGATCTATTCAAATTTGGAGTATTAAAACCGGTTTATGCCATGTCAAATTCTGTGAGAGCTCACATACACCTCTTTCAGTGTTAATTAGTTATCAACTATTTTTAGTAATAAAATAGTTTTAGTTTTGCAATAACTGATGTTTCAATGCTATTTTCAGTCTTTTTTTTTGTTATGGACAGATATCTCCTGTTGTCTTCTGGTGAAGACAAACGTGTGAAAGCGTGGCATTATCCACAAAGTAAAAACAATATTATTTGTCTACAAATAGATGGTTTGTTTTGTGTATTAACTTGATTTAATATTTCATATTTTTTAGGTTAATGGTGTAAAGATTGGAAGAATAAAACTAGAAAGACCAAAGATGGAGTAGTGGATGGTCAACCGATAGAACTTCATAAGGATTTATCCTTCGAAAACAATGAATGTGTACATGCTTTAAGAAGAATAGTGTTGTCAAAGGTTGGTGGCTTTTTTAACTTTACCATAGTATCTTTAAATATCTAATTATCTTATCTACATTTGTTATGCAGATTGGTGCTTCTGGGTTGCTTCAATTGCAAGTACATCGTCATGCTCTGAAAAAGATGGCACCTATATTGGTTTTCCATATTACACATTGTGGGAATTCCAAGTTTGCAACTTGCAGAATTGATAGAAAAGTTGCAGTGGGTATCAAAAAAGGAGATATTTTTGTCTTTATGTGGCTGGATATGATTCAGCTAAACTAATCACCATGTGAGTACATCTAAGATCCTGACTTTGTTGGCTTAAATTACTTTTTCATTTAATTTTGTTTTGTGTAAATAGTTTATCAATTCAACATTTAAATAACCCTGACATTCTGCCATTGGTCCTTGTGGAAGGTAAGTATAATTGAGTTTTGTTTTTTCTACAATAAATTCAGGGACATAATTTTTGACAATTTCTCCTATTTTTGTTTATCGGTATTTCGGGTTAGTTGTTAGTATAAACGAGATAGGAGTGGCTAGTATTTGGTACGACAAGCAAAAACATTAACCCTAAGTGCACAGAAAACGACATTCCTCCTTCTGGGATGGTTTTGAGAAGAAGTCCTCATCTGAAATATTAAAACAAATTTATTAAAATCACTCTTTCAAACATTATAGCAAATAAGGCTGCTGCTTTTTACAAACAAATATCGATCCAGATCAAATGAAATATTATGACCCTACATATATAATTCTGCCAATACCTTGAGCATACTAACAAGAAACTGACCAAAGAGTACAAAGATCAGTACTGGAAAATTGCTATGCCTATTGCCATGAATGTCCAACTTGACCAAATTTTCGGGAATTTGTTGACAAACAGCTAGCTTGGCTCAACTAGTTGCATAAGACTATTTCTACAAATTTAAAGTAAAAATCCTAGTAAATGGAAGAACAAGCTTTGTTAAAGAAACTTTTAAACTGTGATTTTTTTTTGCAGTGATCGTGTGTATTTTAGAATGTATAATAAGAGAATTCAGGAAGAATGATCATTTTGACATTTTAAACCATGAATGCAATAACAATTTTTCTACAGTTGAATCTTGTTTAACATGTTCAGAGGTTTGGAAAACTTGTCTGATATGCATTAGACTAATGGATATATTAATCTTGAAGTTCACTCATTCAACTAAAAGTTCAAAGATCATATTTGGAGAAAAAACTAAACATGTTTTAAAAACATTTCTTACATCTGGTTGGTGTCATCTATAGTAGATGTTAAGTTCATTTAAAGGACGATTTCATGTATAAAAATTAAGAATATATCTATAAAACAGTAACAGAGTTGGAGACAACTTATATTGGGACAATAATATCATTTTCCGCGTGTGATCAAACATCTACGTATTATACATTATTGACTTATTGTATTATATTTTTTTAATAAATAGTATATGAAAACTGATTCATATTGATAACATATTCTTTTGCAATAGAAATATTAAAATATACTATTTTATGTTCATAATAGAATAATGTGTTATATTAATTGTTTGAAGAAAAAAATATGAGAAAATTGTATATATACTGAATCAAGATTGTTAGTAACCAAGCTCTAGATAGATGAGAACAAACAAAAATATGTAAATAATTTGTGAATACACATGTGTACGAACATAAGGAGATTGAGGTATTATAGCATACACTATATTGTACTCATAAAATAAAATAATTTGTTATATTACTTGTTCGAAATAACCAAAAAAATTTAAAATATAAGAATCAAGATTGTTAGTCACCAAGCTCTAGATAAATGAGAACAAGCAGAAATATGTGAATATATGTACTAAAATAGATGATAAACAAGACAAAAGGTAGTACTACAAATACAGTAGACAAAAAAAATGGTATGATGTAGATGGAATATGGTGTAAAGTCTTAAGCAACAATGTAAGTCTGAAAATCAAAATATAATTAAACATGTTAAAGACTATTTGATCAATCATCTCCTAAAGTACTATATAAGACACAAAAAAAGAACTATACTATTTTATAGCAAATAGCATAGAATGTCCAAAATCAATCACCTTCTTGATGCGTCTGACTTTCTTTGCAAACTTTTGAACACAACTGAACTCGATAGCGATGCCTTTATCTCTTTTTCCCCACAAGTGCTCGATCTCATCTCTTCAATGTAAGTACCGCCAAATTCTACTTTCTTTTACAAATTGTTTAGTTGTCTCTTCGTATTTGCCTTGCTGTTTATTTTCGTCACATTTAGCGTTTTCTTTTATCCGACACTGGTTCACCGGCGTAATCAAACGCTTCTAGAGGCAAAGGCAAATTGGTCTTTTTGTCAATTAGTATGTACTTCAACCATATGGTTATGGTTAATGCTTGTGGAGTCCAATTTCCCTATAATATAAGCTACCATTTGTGTTTAAAAATAGAGTAGAAGCTACCATATATTCAATTGATTAAAATAGAGATCTAAACCAGATTATCCCCACCAAATCTGTAGTTGAATACAATTAGGGAATTTATACCAAGTGTAAAGGTTTCTGTACAATGAATGATTTATAAAACACTTGTGACTTGTGAAGTTAGAGCACCATTATTTGAAGAAGTTTCTAGTTCACAAGAAGTCCCATTGCCAATAAACTTTGTCAACGATCCCTCCGCCTGTTTGAACCGCGCGATGAAGCCTCTCTGCGGTGGGAGGAACTCCCCAGAGATATGGAACTGCCACTGTCATTGTTAGCTTCTCTTGTAAACCCCCTTTGCTCTCTTTCTCCGCAGCAACAACCTTCAACACAAAAGTAAAAGAGTTTACTTAAGACTTGAGTGAGAAAGAATGTTGGGAGATTAGAGAGTTTACAACCCAAACCTCTCCACCATATTCTAACACGGTGTCTTCAACAACATCGCTAAGCATCTCAACGGAACGACAGAATCCATAGATACAGAGTCTTCTTCCCATATCAAGTCCCTGACATTATAAAAGAATGGGATAAATAAATACATGTTGTGTCAATAGTGTAAACTAACCAAGAAAGTGAAAGTGTTTCATACGTTTGTAGCTGCGATGTCGAAAAGAGCTCCAAGGCATAGTCCTTGGGCTGGGTCCATGTAGGAACTTTCCTGAAACTTTGGAAGTTTCTTGGACTTCCCATGTTTCTTCAGTCACACAAGCATATGAATCGATTCCCACCATAAAGAAAACATTATCAGGAAAAAGCACATTCGAAGCAAAAGGGAAGCATTGTAACTACTTCACCAAGCAGTCACAGTGAGAATCTCAAACAATGGTTAACCAAAGTCTCTGCCTTTTTGACTATCTAAGAAGCCAAGAGTAAAGGAAATGAGAATATGCATACATTAGATGATTTGATGCGACGAGGAACCATGTTGCCACCAATCTGAATTAGCCCATCAGAAGTGAAAAGTGTGATTCTTTCTTCATGAACCCATTCAATGCCTGTAAACATATATATATAAACGCAATCGTTTGAATCAGCAAAAACAATTCCAAGAAGCTACACTGGTTTGATCATATAAGACCAAGAATTATCTCAATTAAACACATCCTGTGTAACAAACTAGGCATGATTGAAATCAGAAAACAGAGTACGAAGATACCATCATACTTTGATCAAAGATCATGTATCTAAACTTTGAATCAGACTAGACAATGGATCGGCAGTGAGACGATTACCGTTATTACCATCGGACCATGGGAAGAAAGCATCGTCATCGGAGAAGCCACCGTAATGCGATGCCTTGGCTGCAAATCGAGCTGAACGAGAAGGCCGAGGGCGAGAAAGAAAAGAGAATCGAGTAGAAGTAGCGGCGGAGGTGGTATCCAGGACGCGAGAGATGGTGAGGTGAGAGAAGAGAAGCGCAGATGTCTCCGCCATAACCACAAAGAATCACAGGAACAGAGCAGATGCGTGAAGCGGTTGAATAGAAAAGGAAGTCGAAGAAAGACCGAACAAGTCTACGCCACATGTTTTTTTTACGACAATGCTGTCACGTGTCAATGTCCGAATTTTCTTAGGAAAAGTTTCATAGAACCCCTCGTACTTTTAATTATATTCGTGAATCTACCGTCAACTAGCGAAATTGCAAGAATACCCCCTTCAACTCGTGAGTTTTATTATTTGCAAATAAACATATTTGTAGACTCTGTGAGTTTTTTCTTCATTTATAAGATTGCTATTTGCAAATAAACATATTTGTAGACATTTACGACAAACTCAAACTTGTTGAACTATATCAGATGCTGGAAATGTCTTGCAAGAGTCATAAATCAAGTCATTTACCCTATCTACATACAGTCTGTGTAACTAAGCCGTTGCGATGTCCTCACAAGTCTTTAGCGTGTCCATCTTATGAACAGATACAATACAACAATCGTTACGATCATACCCCGCGTATTTGATCCACGTGTCAACACGATTACGCCTCTCAATAAGCCTGAGCACAGAGCTGGAGAGCCCTACGGTGTTCAGAACATCCAAAGCCTTACGCTGTGCCCTCTGTAAATTTCAAAAAGACAATGTTAATGGCATCAAGATTGTGATAGACTTTCTAAGCTTAGAGTTAACCTTCAAACGATCTCTCTGCTCAGCGTATTTGGAGAGGATAGCAACTCCGCTCGCAAACGAATCTTCTAACAATCTCTTCGAGTTCTTCACAGAGTTCATCGCCTGAGCCTCGTCATCGAATATCTGCAATACGTGCGCTCCTTCTCCGCTCCCTCTGTTTAACAACTCATCCCTCTCTCTAGCTTCCAGCATCTTCCTCTGATTCCTCCACGTGTACTTCTCAAGACTCTTGTTCAGATACTCAGCCTCTTCTCCCACTTGTTCACTCTTTCTGCCACAATCTTGCTCGTGATCTCAAACACAGATTCATCTCTAACTAACTAATCCTAACGATTCATAACGGATTCAAAATCATATCTAAGATCTGAGATTCCCCGATATTTTATGATTAATCGAAAGGATATTGATCATCACTCACCCTCTCCAGAGATCGCGTTGGGATTTGACAGAGATCGATCGCCAGAGAGAATCCATGTCGGAGCAGAGAGATTGTACCTCGGCGACGTCTCGTTTCACGGAGGAGGTTAGATCAGAAGAATCCATGAGAGAAGCGGACTCGAACCTCTCCAGCCTCTCGATTCCGTCGCGAGCTCTGAGTAGGATCCTTTTCGGGATGGTGTATACCTCCGATAAGGATCCGCCTCCGACGACGATCCCAGACGCCGCCATTGTATGATCCGCAGATCTTTACTCGTCGCCGATGCTTCTCTGGAGAGAGATCAGAGTAAGTAACCGAAAACGTTATACTCCCTGGATGTTTTGTTAGGCCCATCTAGTGTTTACTGTTTTATTGGGCCTAAAACAAGCCCGCCACAAATTGATGATGAGAGTTTGTGTAGTTAATTTCTTAAACAAAAAGATTATCATTAAAAGAAGTGGATATGATGATGATGATGATGATGATGATGATGATGATGATGATGATGATGATGATGATGATGATGATGATGAATCCACACCACATTTTTTTTATTTCTGCTACTTAACTTTTCGTTATATAATCTAGAAATATGTTTTCATTTTTGTTGCATATTTACTTAGTGGAAGCTTAAGAACCCTATTAAAATGTGGACCAACAAGGGGACAAAGTAGAAGAACTATTCTATAAGCTACTCAAGAATCATTTTTGAATAGACTAACAATTTTACCAGAACATTTTTTGGTAGTTCAAAAATAATTTTACCAAAAATCATCTCAAAACTAATCCCAACTCAAATTATTTTTAAAAGATATTGATTGAGTACATCCTTTTATCATGTACACTTGTTTACATGAAAGAGAAATGACAAACTTTAGAAGTATCAATTATTATATTTGTGTGATCAAGGAAGCTCAATATTTACTTGTTAGGTACAAAGTTGTTTCACAAGAATAGTAAGATGGAAATTTAGTGGTCCGATTATGTTTCATGTTATTGAGGGGACTTTTCCTTGAAATACTTAATTTTCCCTTACTTTGTTCTTATTTGAAAATGAAGTAATGAAACTATCGCAAAAGAAAATAAAATGTTTTCAAAGTATTTTCCACACGATTTCAACTGCTTCAAAACGAATAAAAGCGAAATAGACTATATACTTAAATTGAAAACCTAGGCTGTCTTTGATTTTTGTTCATTGTTACCTTTTCCTATGACTTATATCACAAAAACGCCCAGCCCTACCACATTTCACAATCACAAAAGTCATGTTCACATGCATGTGTGGATCACTATCTCACATACGCAGATACAGACATACAGTCAATCACAAAGTTCTTCACGCTGTTTCGTTAAACATCAGGCTTTCTTTTCTCACATTTCCAGGTGCGTATGTAGAAAATATATTCTTTAAAATTAGTTGAGCTCAAAACTAGTTACGTTTACTTATATATATATATATATATATTGATATCATATAGTACATTAGTACACTGCAACTTCAACCACGTACAAATGATTTTTTTTTTGAGAACTTCGTACAAGTAGAATTATCGCGTACGTACATTTTTGTAGACATTTTTGAAAAAGATTTTTTACATTGATATCATTTTGTATATATTGATACCATTTTGTAGACATATCAGAACACTTTCGAAAGGACACGTAAGTTTTTTTTTTTTTTTAATATTTCTATATCGTACGGAAAGAAATACAAATAAAGGAGAGGAAACAAAATTATCTCTTTATATATTGTCTTCGCCAAAAACACAATAAGGTCCTTTCATATACGTTCTATCATTCGCTAGATGTCGCAGGGACGTGAATGATCTGGACCCTGAGTACTAGCTACCTACAACCATACTGCATTTTTCATATAGAGGTGAAATAATAAATTAGAGTAAGAAGTATACGATAATATAATTAAAACGTACAAAATGATATAAAAGAAGAGAAGGTGGAAAATGATTAATATAGTCTGATAATGAAGGAGGATTAGGGCACACGTGAAGTGCACATGTTGTCCATTTGCCACCAGGCCAACCTTTGTTTTCTATCTCACCTTGTTCGTTTACATTGCTTCTTGATTGACATATCCATTTCCTTGAAATTTAATTTTCCCATATATATGAATATATTATACCGATGTTTAAGAAGGAGCTACTTGCTAATCAGCTGCCTACAAGATGTTAGTTTTAGTAAGTACACCAATCGAAGGGAACAACTTCTGTTTTAAAATAAATTTCCTAGTAATTAACTAACCAATTAATTAGACATCTAAACTGACCGGTTGCACGGTCTCATACATCCAATCTAATTTGTTAAACCCTTGACTTTGGAATAAATGATAGTAATACTCAAGTGGTGATTCATATATATCAATCGTATAATATATAAATGTCATAGCTATTAGATTAGACATTTCATCTGTTTAATTTTATGTTGGTTTATTAGCACTAAACTTAAGTCTCTTCAGTGCGGGAATTATTAACTTGTCACTGCTATGGGAAGATGAATCCAACAAATCCGAACTACCTGTAACATTAATAAAATTTTAAAGATGTGAATGAGTCATCATGACTCATGAGGATAATTGATGACATTAAGTAAATCTCATATCAAATGTTGCAAATATATAAGTGTTGGGTGTAATAGATACTTTTGCATAAATTAGTTGAGTGGTCTAATAAACTGATAAACCCATAAAGCATCAGCAAGCAAACAAAAAAAATGCCATCTGATGACCATGCAATCATACAAACAATTAAGGATTTATCATGCAAATAGAAACTTTCACGAAAGAGGAAAAAGATATAATCATTGATTGGAAATACAATTCACTCAAATAAAGTATCAGTTATACATAAGGAAATGAAAACATTCATCTAGCAAGCTAACCGTAGAAAAAACGATTAACAAAAAGAATTAACTACAAATTACATATAATGTTGATTAGAGGATCTTTTCTATTGAACCACATGACTGTATCATAATATATCATTGCTTGATAATTTTCATATTTACAGACATTTGGATGATATAGTTTCTTATCATTTACACTATATATATATACATTCAATAAATCTTTCATAAGAAAAGATTCCAGGTTTCTTCTACCAATAAAAGATTCCAGATTTGTTTATATGGTAAATTAACAGCTCATATGATTGAATCGGTAGTTGATTGAAATAAAGTATCATAACAGATAATATATGCAACTGTTACATTTTTACCATTGTTTATCTGTGGTTTAAAAATATAATACCATATTTTTAGAGATATCACAGACTAAACTAATTTGAACCTAGGAGAGAAAGTGGAGAAATAGAAACAAATGAAAAGAAAAGGTATTGACCATTGTTTTTTTTTTTTTTAATTAGGTATTGACCATTGTTTGACAAAGAAAAGGGTATTGAGCATTAAAGCAAGTGGGTGACACATATATATGATCAAACAAAACACAAATGAATTAGAAGTAACATGCTCACACATGCATCCCCACCCGAGTATGTAAGTTCTTTATATTTAATGAAATGTATTATACTGTTAGTTTCAGTGGAAATTAATTATATTATTTTACTTCAAATAATTTGTAAAATAAATTTAAAATATTTAACTAGTAGCACAAGTTTAACGCTTGGATGTATACACTGTGTTTTAAATATAGTATTTAGTCTTTTTATGGATGAAAATGTGCCAAATAATCCATTCTAGTCACAGAAATTTAGTACTAACCGTGAAGCAATTTAAGAGTGGCTAAAACGTTGCTTCCGTATAGTTTTTTTTTTTTGCCAACTTCCGTGTAGTGTTTTTTTTTGTTGAAAAAACCGTGTAGTGTTTTTTAAAACGATATTAAGTTTTTTTTTTTCTTGTCACCAAGTTTTTATTTTATTATAGATATGTTTATTTACTGAAACTGTACTTACAAACAAGATCGTAATACAGCTAGTAAAAGAACCTCGTTATTTATTTAAAACAAGTACGAACCTGACAATTAAGTTGGAGATTCGCAAAACCAAGATCCTTTAACCTTTACAATAATCGAAACAATCGTGCAGGCACTTACGAAAGTTCCAGCCCACTTAGCAGATAACGAATTAAGGGCAAAAGCAAATTAAACTTTTAAAAATAGTGAGCCAATTATTAAGGGCAAATGCATATTACTGAATTAAAAAAAAAACATATTGAAGTATAAAGAGCACGTGCGAAGTTGCGATGCTATTTGGGCTTTCGATTTTTGTGGAAAGCACCAAATAAATAAAAACGTCTTCATCTTTTTTTTGAAAATAATTATAGGTTTGTAAAAAACCTTTGTTACAAAAAAGAAAAGAATTGATAGGTTTACCCCTAATTTTTGAAAATTTCCTTAGTTAATTCCATATATATATAATTATTTTTTATAACTTATATATAATTATCTTTACTTAAGATAGATTATACATTATATGGACTTCCACTTTTGTTTTCATGAAAAGCTGTCGAATTATATTTTCGTTTGTCGTCATATTGCTTTATATTCCCATCATAACTAATTTAGTGTTATTATATGGGGATTAATCCACTAAATCGAAATCTCACTAGAAGGATTCGCCACTTGTGAATATCTCTTACACCCTGTAGTCTTGTGGGTTAATGCTACGGCGAAGCTGTCTCGATTGTACCATCTCGAAAGCAAATAATGCAATGTCTCAACTGTATTTAATTCATAGATAATTTTACTGCAGTACGAAATACACGACCATTTAACTACATGCAAAATGTACTTTTCCATTGTTAGGAAAAAAATAGAGTTAAAAACTACATGCAAAATGTAGTTTTCCATTGTTAGGAAAAATACAGTTAAAAAGTGGTGACATTTATATTTTTATAAAAGATTATCTTATTACATAATCAACCTGTTAAAGTTGAAGTACCCGCATGTTATTTAAAAAAAAAAAGAAGTACCCGCATGTTGATACTGAAGCAACATATGTGGAAACATAGGGGAAACTGGCCTTATTAGTTCAAAATGAGTATGACCTTCTTAAAACACAGATGAAACTGACCTAGTTACTAAAAATGAAAGATGTCTTGGCGAATCATTACTTTTCCGCATACTGTCTTCGTTATTGGTTCGCAATGCAATGTGAGATCCCTCATCTCATTATTTAGATTTGAGTAATTATCAAATAAAAAAAATACTTACTCGTTTGTCTTTCAAAGTTTTACTTACTCGTAGGTCAAGGAATATATCATGTGTAATCAAGCAAAATCAACTAATGCGACTGCTGGTAGATTTCTAACTGTTATTTTCTAGACCTGAAACATTACCACATGACGTGGTAGACTATTGGTTAAATATGTTTAATATAGATGTTGGTGACGTTGTGCTCTTAGTTCAAATTCTAGTCGGAATAAGGTTTTACGTCATGTTATTAGTATCAACTATCAACGAAGACTAGCTCCGAACTAAAAAGATAGAGTTCAAAGCCCAAATTTTTCTTACTAAATTTTTTAAAAAATTTAGTAAGAAAATGTTCCGACAGTTAACATTCAAATCAACAACCTCTCTAAATTATTATATTAATTTTTCCTAATAGACTATTGACTTTTTAAAATATAGATGAATAATACTACTTGGAATCATTTGAAGAATGAAGAATATGTTACTATACTGGTGATATGATTTAATCATACTAACAAACTATGGAAGAAGCCATTAAACAGGCAAATTATAGGGAGTGTATTAAACTCCCTCCGTTTCAGGTTAGTTGTCGTTCTAGAGAAAAATTTTCGTTTCAAAATAAGTGTCGTTTTCAAATTTCAATGCAAAATTTATTAATAAGATTCTCCAATTTATTTTTCTATTGGTTGAAATATGGTTATGTGTATAGGTAATTGTGTTTTTATCTTGAAAAAATATAAAATTATATGTTTTATTAATATGTGCGCATAAGTTTAGAACGACAATTAAAATGAAACGGATGGAGTAAGAGTTTGAGATGATTTACATTAAATGACAATTTATTGTTATTCAAACGTGGATTTTGAAAAACACATTAAAATTCAACGTTATTAAACTTGTAATTTCATAAAATACTTTAAAATAAATTGTTATGAATGAAATCTAAGTTAAAAAATTTAGAGTGTTTTAATTGTTTCTATAGTATTTTAGAGGAGTTTCTTAGTTATAAAAATAAAAATCTAAATTTCATGGTTTTGGATGAGATTCTAAAGTTATTAAACAAAAATCACACCAAATTTCAAGCTTCACCTATAATCAACTAAAAACTAATTAATAATCAAATCATTTCAAAATTTAATTACAATACACCCCCTAAGTTCGTGATCAAACATTTGATAGTTAACCCCAAATTAATGCAAAACTCATCACGAGAAATAAGACAATTTGAGGGGGAAGAATCACAATGAGTGTCACCACCACCACTTTTCAGTGAACGTGCTCGAGTGGGCATTCGAGTATTTTTGTTTGTCTCTTATTCAATTCTAATATATAATACCATAAGCAATGAATGCGTTTGGTAATATATTGAAGAGTTGTGTGATGATCTGCGACTATTTTCTTTTAGTCACGCTGTGCGTTTTCTTTAAAAAATACAACAAAGATACGAAACTATAAGTTTATAATCCCTTTGTTTGGGGAGGGTACTGGGCCACACAACTTTATATTATCATATAGCTATTGGTTTTTTACTTTAACAATTGTTTTACTAACTAAGCAAGAGCACATGATCTTCACTTAATTATGCAGTTTAAAAAAAAATGGCGAATGACCTTTTAGTCTTTGACTAATATGATATATTCTCAAAATAAATTAGCACTTTCTCCGTTTAAAAAAAATAAAATGTTATAAATAATGTTTAATGTTTTATTTTTAGATATATTTTAATTTTTTAAAAATATTATTAGATAAAAATAACTTCATCAATCTTTATGTGTTTTTGACTAAAACATCTTATATTTTGAAAAATTGTATCTTCCATCTAGTAGTAAAAAATAAAAAAGACTATTTTTTGCTTACAATATAAAGTAGGTGCCAAATTTTCATAGAATTTCATATTCTACGTTCTTTGACCTTTTCATAAACGGTCATCGCCTCGTTTATTTCGTATATGGCTTGTTGTCTGCCATTAAACTACTACTCTATCTATTCTAGAAATCAATTTTTTGTCATCAAATTTTTTAAAAATCATTATTTTTTTTGTTCTAGAACAATAGATTTTTTAAAAAAGTTAAGTATTTTTAGTAATTAATATTGATAAGTTGTATACTTTAAAAAAACATTAACTAGTAATATTTAAATTAGTTAAATATTACTGGTTGGTATGTATTAGAAAGTGTATAGCAAAACAAATAATAATTTAGTTATAAACATTCATGATATTTTCAATACATAAATATTTTACAAAATCCTTTTTCGAGAACGGAATGAGTACTAAAGTTCCTCTTAATTATTTGATACTAAATGCTACTCCTTTCGTTTTGTTATATAAATCGTTTTAGAGAGAAAAATTTGTTCCATATTATATGACGTTTTTAATTTTCTATGTAAAATTTATTAGGACTTAATATTATATGGCCAATAACAATATACATTCTATTTTATTATTGGTTGAATTGAGGTTAGGTAAATAATTAATTACATTTTTGTATAGAAAATATAAGAAATTAATTACTTTCTTAATCTACGTGTACAATCCTAAAACGACTTGTATTTAAAAATGAAGGGAGTATTATGGATACTTGAAATATATTATTGTAGTCGTAAACCCCAACCTATCAATTCGCTTGGTTTTAAATTCTAATTGGTTTCGTTATGGTAAACAAGAGTAAAAAAATGGTGAAATTAAGAATAAAAATTAATAAACATATTATTATTCTAGTAAAATATAGAATAAAACTGAATATATGCTTTTCTTAATTTTAAGAGTGATTAAAGTAAATGATAAGAAGTTGTGATATGCTTGATTATTAAGTCTATAATGGAATGTAAAGTAATTAACATTTATAGTAAATATTTACTTTGAAAATACTATTCACTCATAATTTTTATATTCTTTTTATATTTTTCAAGTTTATATTTTAACAGTTAAACCAAACTTTTAATTATTTTATCGATATACACATTCTGGAAAAGTAGAAACTCATACTTTATCCATTATACGAAGACAATTTTTAAAAAAATTTCACACATTCTAAAAATAAATTTGCATTACTAAAAATATTATTCATAATACTTTTTTTTAAAAAAACATTTTATTTAAATAATTATTATTATAGGTGAACATAATAAACACGTTAAATTTGCATTGAAAATATTAAATTTTTATTTTAATGAAACTAATAAGCATGTCAAAACTTTTATCTTCGTAGAATATAAAGATCATGCATTAAAAGTTATAGTATATAACTAGTTATACAGTATTAATTAATTATTATGTATCAACTGATCCATTTGATATATATTAGAGCATTTCCTAAAGAAATTCTATAACTTCAAATATAGAGTTTTTTTTATCTCCAAAAAGAAACTTTAAAACTTCAAATTTTAAGTTTTATTCTTTTTTTTTTTTTTTTTTACAATTAATTACATATCACATTTATAATTCTTAATTATTTTTTGTTTATCATTTTAATCCTTAAATTTTTATAATAATTGTTTCAGATTTGTTTTATAAATTCAATTTTACACATAAAATTAAATCAAATTTATATTATTTTAAAGATAGAATTAGACAACAAAAATATTACAAAAGAAACTTAATAATTTTTTTAAAGGGTACATGAAGACATAATTATTATAAAAAATTATATATTACAATGATACTAATAGTCTGGTAAATTTGCTCCGGGACCTCCAAAATTTGTCCAAACAAATTTTGTGTAACATAAGATGGAGCATTACAAAAATAATTTTATAAAATAATGAGGTATTTTGTTTGTAGTTTAATATTTAATTATGTACTTATATTTATAATTTTATATTTTAGTGTAAGATTTTATTAATTAATATTTTTGTAATATTTTTATATATGTATTAGTTATTTATAAAATTTTTATGGAATTACATTAATTATAGTAAATACAAGGATCATGGAATAAAATACAAATAATTTTGAAGTTAAGTTTGAAATTTTGCTTTTAAAGAAGAACACTTTAAAATTTCAAATATATAGTTTTGTAAAATCTAAAATAGAAAATCTTTTTTAAGATGCTCTGATTGAGAACCTATGGAAAAATTTCAGCATTTAATCTTTTCATTTGCATGGGCATCGACATAAAAAGTACCGTGTCTCCGTATACGTCTTTTGAAAATTTAGGGTTTCGAAATGAGTGGTTGTCGCATTAAACAATGATCATGTACATGTGGTGAAATCAATGAGAACAAGTAAGATAAGTCAATGTTTGCATGCCAATGTGTCTGTAATAAAATTAAATATATTTGTTCATATTCACAAGTACACGATCTCGATTTATGAGTTTCTGATGTTAAATAGTAAGAAATGACCGAATCTGAGTAGAGAAAGAAAGAGTCGTGGAATTACTTTCTATACTAATTTATTTAATAAAAAATTTACGTGGGTGTTCTATGTACCAATTTGAGTCTCCATGACCAATTGACCATGAGGTTAATTTTGGTGTATATGCTAAGACAAAGCCAGCATCAGAAGCCAGAAGGCATGTGTTGATATCGTGGATTAATCAACTGAGTATCTTTCTTTCAAATCAGAGTATCTTTTTTTTGGGGTCAAAATCAGAGTATCATTTATATTACATACAGTACACAAATATTTTCTACTCCATTTTCAAAGTCAAAGCGGACAAAGTTTTTACAAGTTAACCAAATGTCAGGATTACAGTAACTTCCCTGCGGTCTGTCTGTAGATATTGTCTCCACTCACTGTTAAGGAAAGGAACACAAATGGGACTGTCGTAAGTTTCTTAAACATAGTACTTTCATTAATACAACCAAATCCATATCGGTTATTTGTGCATATATGATTAATCAGGTTCGGTAAAGATTAAAATAATCATTATGAAAGAGAACAGTAGGGGTTGGTTTTGTTTCAACTTTCAACAAAGGAAGAATCACCGACGTGACTTTCAGATAAAAACAGACTCGATTAAAGGACTATTTAGCTGGAAATAAGAGTATAATTTAACAGGTTATGAAAGAAGAGGCTCTGAAAGATGTCAGAGTGAGAAAAATGAGAGGGGGCTATAAGTCCACCTTCATTGTTACTGTATAGGATTTGAAGTTTAATGGGAACATGTTTCCTTTTGATTTTCGAATTACGTTAAGATGTAGAAACTGAAGACTTTTTGCCAAAAATAACCTTTTAAACTGTAAATGTATAATAATTGCGTGATAGTGCAAATGATAAAAGCTCGAAAGAAGGTGTCAAACCTTTTACCAATATATTATTAAATAGTTTAAATCATGCTATCACCTTTTAAAATGTAAAATTTTATCAAAAACATTTACAAATTTTACAGAAAGCAAATATAATTAGACCAAAAAAAAAGAAAGCAAAGATAAAAAATTTGAAACAAACAGTGAAAGTGAAATGTTGACTTTTAGTGTCTGAACTAATTATTCAAAGAGTTAAAGAGTCTCCTAAACGGTGCACAAAAAGTCTACCAATTTGGACATGTCTCAGGCCAATCACTCTACTAGTAACTTTCAAATATTTGCTGGCTATCTATAGTTACTTTCTGTCTTAATTAGCGATAATATTCCAGCCAAAAACTGTAATTCTTAATTTAGCTGGTATTTTATCAGTCAAGTAAAATAAGTTTTAATATTTTTATTCTGTTTATGCTGGTGATTACCCTCTCTGTTTTAAATTAAATATCATTTTAGCTTTTAAAATTTTTTTTAGTATAAATATCATTTTGTATTTTCAATACATATATTAAATGAATCTTCCAGCTTTTACCTCTATTTATAATTCATTAATTAACAAAAATCAAATAAAATAGTGTATTACATAAAAGTAAGACAAATAAATCACTAGTTTTTTAATCTGTGAGTTAAAAATTTAAAAGACATTTACTATGAAACAGAGAGAATATTTACTTAGAGTAAATAGTTTACTTTTTCTTGACTGAAGTAAATAGCTTACTTTTATGGTTTTTGAAAAAAATAACACATACTGGGTGCATAAAAAATTACAACTCCCTTTAATTTTTAGTTAACTCTATAACTTTTCCACTTAATTACTCTACTTTTATTACTTCCAGTTACTCTGTTTTTTTGTCAATATATTTATTATTTACTAGTTTTACATTATACTAGATTAGGACCCGCGCCTTGCGCGGGGTGAGAGTTATAAGAAATTATTCATACATTTGATTTTATAATTTTATTTTACATATTGGTTTAAATTGTAGTCAAAATGTTGAGTACATATGGTATTGTGCAAGACGGCATTGAAATTTTGTTATATAAGTAAACTGTTTTCGATATGCAAAGACAAAGTATAACAATTTTCGTTATATAAGTAAGTTCGTGATTAAAGCATTCAGGTAATTGGCCAAGAAAAAATTTAAAACTGTGATCTTGTAATCAATATAATTTATATGACCTACCATATTTATCAAATTATATTGGATATAGAAGAAAGTACACGTTTGAGTTTTGGCGTCTTCATTATGACTATAAATCGAATCGTAAAATTTAATTGTCTTTATCAAATAGATCTTGAAGTATATATGTCCCCCTTGTGATTAAATAGATCGGTAGTTAATGGAAATAGTCGCTTTCTAAAATTTGATTTTATTATAATAGATTTTATAGATTACCTTGACTAATTATTATAATGATAAATGCGGTAGCTGTCAATTACTAAAAAGATTAGACTAAGTTTTTTTATTTCAAAAAAAAAAAAAACATTGGGGAAATATATAAAAACATAGCATATGAATTGCAAGTAAAAACCAAAAGTATTACTGGATAAATATGACACGAATATTTCTTCTAATCATGGCATAGGACTTCAAAATGGTGACGGCGAATCCGAGTACATAAAATCACGACGCCTTTAAACCGTCAACTAATTAGATGTTCAACAAAACTATAGTTTAGATGAACAATTGGGATGTTAGTACCTCATTCGGAATGACCTGATTTCGGGAATGTCAGGCTCAATCACTATTTTTGACATCTTGCACCAATCACTATTTTTGACATCTTGCACCAACGTTTTTGAAATTTCTAATATCAAACCAATCACCTTCATTCATAGTGATATGGTTTAAAGCTTCCAGCTCTTCGTATAGAGTTGCTTCTATCTTTGACCCCTTATTCAGAAAAATAAACAAAATATTAATAAAAAAAACTTTAATAAAAAGGACTTTCGTTTGGCCTGCTGCAGGACATGAACGAACTGTCCGACTTCATCCTTTTTCACGGTCCCATGTATCTTATCACCCTAGCAAATATGAACAGAATCAAGTAAGAAACAAAGACATCAAGTAAGAAACAAAGGTATCTTAACCTAATATAGAAACAAAGATAGAACTTACTCTAGAATCCACGAAAACCATTTCAATGGTCTCACCACTCGCCGTTGAATACTGCTTCCACAACCGGATTATCTTAACCCTCACCTTCCACATTGACTTGAAGGGCTTCAAATCAGAAGCGTTGTTCATCGCCCATTTCTTAACTTTTATTCGCTTTTCTTGATTTTGATGAGTGAATGCCTACTTCAAAGGGATTTATATATTAGTATTATTTGCCATATATAAATTGGCTCGATGCAATCTTAGGCAGTAAATAACAAATTGCTGCCTAAGATTATACGATATAGATATGATTTAATATTTATTTGTATGAATATGCATTTAGATGATTGGCTTGATCGATCTAGTGATTTATTACTACTTTACTTAATAATAATTCATAACGTATATTAGCCGTTACCATGTTAATTTAGAATTTTCTCTTCTACATATATATAATTTGATTCGCAATCTTAGGCTCAATGCAATCTTAGGCAGTAAATAACAATTTGCTGAATTGTCAATCAATGTTTAATACATTATAGGCACGAATTTAGTAGTCAAATACGTCAATCATAAAATCATGGACGTACATTTATGTTTTGCATTAATATATACGCGACTGACCTATAAATAGGAAAGTCGAGGATCAAAATTTGCATAATTTATGACTATGCGATGAGATTATGATCTTATTCGATTTAGTCATGCAATTATAACAATCCAAAATGGTGAAATCATAATGGCAAGTCAGATTATAGCAATCTGATTCATAGCATTATTCTCGATCATCTTATACCGTGATTTTTTGATTGATTCATAGCATTTCATAGATTATGATCTTATTCGATTTAGTCATGATTTTTTGATTGATTCATAGCATTATTCTCGATTCATAGCATTTCTTTTTCTGTCCTTTCTCTTTTTCATGAGTTAATATCTCCAAACATTATATATTATCGATAGAAAAAAGAAAGGAAAGAAAATTTATAATGTTTTAATATCTTCAAACATTATATATTATACTTAATATCTCCAAATATTATATATTATATGATAGAAAAGAAAAAAGAAAGGACAGAAAAATATATAATGTTAGCAATCCGATTCATAACATTATTTATAATTTATAATGTTTTAATATCTTCAAATCCGAAAAAGAGAAAGGAAAGAAAAATTTATAATGTTTTAATATCTTCAAACATTATATATTATACTTAATATCTCCAAATATTATATTATATGATAGAAAAAGAAAAGAGAAAGGACAGAAAAATTTATAATGTTCAATCCGATTCATAACATTATTTTGATATTAAAATTAGAGAAGACTATACGTTTTGTAGAAAAATTTATAATATTTTAATATCTTCAAACATTATATATTATACTTAATATCTCCAAACATTATATATTATCGATAGAAAAAGAAAAAGAAAGGACAGAAAAATTTATATTATCGATAGAAAAGAAAAAGAGAAAGGGCAGTAAAATTTATAAAGTTTTAATATCTTTAATGGCAGAAAAATTTATATTTAATGGCGAATTTAGTAGTCAAATACGTCAATCATAAAATCATGGACGTACATTTATGTTTTGGATTAATATATCGTGATTAACCTATAAATAGGAAAGTCGAGGATCAAAATTTGCATAATTTATGACTATGCGATGAGATTATGATCTTATTCGATTTAGTCATGCAATTATAACAATCCAAAATGGTGAAATCATAATGGCAAGTCAGATTATAGCAATCTGATTCATAGCATTATTCTCGATCATCTTATACCATGATTTTTTGATTGATTCATAGCATTTCATAGATTATGATCTTATTCGATTTAGTCATGATTTTTTGATTGATTCATAGCATTATTCTCGATTCATAGCATTTCTTTTCTGTCCTTTCTCTTTTCAGTGACTTAATATCTCCAAACATTATATATTATACGATAGAAAAGAAAAAAGAAAGGAAAGAAAAATTTATAATGTTTTAATATCTTCAAACATTATATATTATACTTAATATCTCCAAATATTATATATTATATGATAGAAAAGAAAAGAGAAAGGACAGAAAAACTATAATGTTAGCAATCCGATTCATAACATTATTTATAATTTATAATGTTTTAATATCATCAAATCCGAAAAGAGAAAGGAAAGAAAAATCCGAAAAGAGAAAGGAAAGAAAATTTATAATGTTTTAATATCTTCAAACATTATATATTATACATAATATCTCCAAATATTATATATTATATGATAGAAAAGGAAAAGAGAAAGGACAGAAAAATTTATAATGTTAGCAATCCGATTCATAACATTATTTTCGATATTAAAAATTAGAGAAGACTATACGTCTTGTAGAAAAATTTATAATGTTTTAATATCTTCAAACATTATATATTATACTTAATATCTCCAAACATTACATATTATACGATAGAAAAAGAAAAAGAGAAAGGACAGAAAAATTTATATTATACGATAGAAAAAGAAAAAAAAAAGGGCAGTAAAATTTATAAAGTTTTAATATCTTTAATGACAGAAAAATTTATAATATTATACTTAATATCTTCAAACATTATATCATACCATATAGTTAAATTGTTTTAATATATCCAAACATTCTATATTATACGATATCTCCAAACATTCTATATTATACGAAAAATTAATAATGTTTTAATATATCCAAACATTTTATATTATTACTTAATATCTCCAAACATTATATATTATACAATAGAAAAGAAAAAAGAAAGGGCAGAAAAATTATAATGTTTTAATATCTTCAAACATTATATATTATATTGATGGATATATTAAAACATTATTTTCGATCATGTAAGCTACAAAAATAATATTTACTCAATATATCCAAACATTCTATATTTGTAATAATACGATAGAAAAATAAAAGAGAAAGGAAAGAAAAATTTATGATGTTTTAATATCTTCATACCATACAGTTATATATCATACGATAGAATAAATTCTAGGCTTATATGAAACTGTTGGTATTTAAACGGATTGGTATGGAGTTAAGTTTTAATCAAATATCAATCATTGTGGATCTATATATGGTAAGATTTGACGATTTTAGATTCCATAGTCGATTACATAATCAATTACTATGACGATTTTATATATGGCAATACTCGACATTAAGAATATGACATAAGTTGATTATGAATGTGAAACCACAATGGCATTTGCATGTAATTTCTCTAGTAAATTAAGGGTGATTCAATATGTAGGTGAGTGTGGTGTTTGCATTTCCATACAACTTTAAGGTTACTCTCCCAAATTGCTCCTTGATTAATAAGAAAGGGATTTATTTTTGTCGAATGGTCGAAGCGTGTAAATATTTATGGACTCAAACTTTCTATATACGCAATAGCTAGACTAACGTGCACCTGTTAGTCACTTTATCAATTTTCACCAAAATTGAATATTTTGTGTTTAGAGAAATATCCTAAAATAAAACTAAAACACTTTTATTTTAAAATAATACATAAAAAAGAAAAAAATTCAATATCACTAATAAAGTTAAAAATGCCGTTTATTTTATATTTGGATTAGAGTTTAAGGTTTAATATTTAGAAGATGGAGTATGATATATATTTGAAATAATTTAGTTATTTTATTTTTTAGTGAATAATATTTTATGAATTTTAAATACTACTTTTTGTCATATTTTTATGATATCCAAAAGGATTGGCCTTGTGTTTATCCAAAAAATCGATAATTTGTTTTGACATCCAAAAATCTATAATGTATATGTACTTTTACTTAAGTATACACTAATACACACGCATTAAAACACTTATGCCATTTAAATTAAATATGTCACATTGTTGGCCATTCTAATCAAATAGATACTATATGCTCTCTATTATTAGTTTAAATAATTGATCTCGACAGTGAAAACTGTTGATCTCAAACTTTCGAGTTTAAAAAGCTTTTATGTGATTAAAGAAAAATGGGGAGACATTTAAAAGTAAGATCTGTAGAGGCGTGATTAAAGCAGCTGAACTTCTTTACCATAAAATATGGCTTATTTTTTAGTAACCACAGCGTTTTTTTTTTCTTAAATATTAGAAGCCAAAAGAGGTAGACAGCAGGCTTACAGCACGTAGTCTCTAGTCACAGACGACTTAGCCCCAGTGTCTTACTCTGACTCCGTTTTTTTCTTCTTCTAGTTCTTATTACCACTTTACCAGGTGTGTTAATGTGAACCCCATTAGCTTTGTGTAGAAATGTAATGGGTTGGGTTGGAACATGGTATTCCCTGGCATTCCCTTCTAATTTGGTTAATGCTAATAATTGTGATTTAACAATGTGATTAGAACGAATATTTATATATAATCGAAGACCGTAATTAAAGGAAAAAAGATAAGGAAAATGGAGGATGTGTCAACATATACATTTTCTTACGCACTCCTGATCTTTTTTCAAACAAAATAATATTCAGTAGCATACGATTGTGAATTGTGTACCCTATCATAATTCAATGTCCACCAAAACTTGCTTATCATCCTAAAGAAAGGAGCGGTTTAAAATAATGAAATATATTTCATTTTTAAGAATATATTTCTTATGAAATTAGTTTCGTAGCTCTAAGATTATCGTTGTCACGTTAAAGTATGCATTATAGCATTTCTCCACTGATTGGAACAAAAAACTACACCATGAAACTTTAAAATAACATACAGGTTTGTATTATCGTTGTCCCCTTGTCGATGCATGCACCAGTATATGAGTTTAACTAATCCAATAAAACTGATGTAGGTTTGTGTAAAAATCCATTTACAGCTTGTACACATTAGCTGTTTTTTTTTTTAACTTTTGGAATGTAAAAGAAATATATTCATGAATAACATTCACAGTACTAAATAATCACATCTTTTGTAGGGCAATATTTCATTTGGTAGTTTACTATTAGCTGGTGATATGGATTAGAGCACCTCCAATAGAGAGTTTTACCCATTGGAGTTCTAACATCTATATATGTATATGTATATACTATATATATGTATATAATTGTGGGGTCCATAATTTTGTGTAAAATCTAACCCAAAATTTTTAAGGGTATCTCTAATCCATGACACCATTTTTGTGTCAAAATCACACTATTTTAGTGTAATCTTAGCCTAAAACTTTTAGAGTTTCCAACCACAACACCAAATATTACACTAAAAAGGAATCTTTTTCATTATTTTATTATTAATCTAAATTATTATTTTTAATAATTTTGATAAATATTAATTATTTTATGACTAAAGTATATTAACTAACATTAAATTTGTAATTAAAATATATATTTATATTTTAAATATAGATATATTATTGTTAAAACATATTGTTACATTAATTAATTAAACACATAAAAAGTTAAACTATTATATATTAAATCTAAATATTATAATATTCAAACCACAAATGTTTGAATTAAATTTGTTATGTATTTTAAAATTAATTTTTATTTAATTAGTATGTTATAATAACAAAACAACAATGATATATTTAAAATATTTAATTCAATTGTAAGCTACTCATATAAATAAAATGTAATCAAATATAATTAAACAATACATGAACAATTTTGAAAAAAAAAAACTTACACCGTCGTTAGCACCAAATATGGTATGACACTCTAGCAAAGGAGAATAACACTATAATGCAGTTAGATATAGCGTGTGGTTGGAGAGAGAAGACATCAAATCAAATACTTTTTTTTTTTTGATCAACATCAAATCAAATACTATTTTGCTGTTTTGCAGTGCCGTTGGAGTTGACCTCAACCTTAAAATTTTATTGACTCCACAATTACATACATATATATAGTATATACATATACATATAGATCATATAGATGTTTATAACTCCAATAGATAGAACCAATTGCAGGTGCTCAATGACTACCACTGTGCACATCAATATTTTCAAGATCGAAAACAACAAGCATGATCGATAATAATTGCACCTACCATATTTGGTCACTATAAAAACAAGTTAATATTTCCTTTGCGAATTTCAGTTTATATTTTTCCTCATTGCATCTAACTGTAAAAATTTCTTCAAAAATTATGAGAGCAGAAACTGGGGTGAATCAAAACTTTCTCTATTTTTAGAACAGTGTTCTATGTCGGATTCCATCTCTCCTCCATCATCTGTCACTTTCCATGTTTTCTACGCAACAAGAAATCCAAACAAAAACAATTTACTAAAATCTCAATTAAATTTTCCTTCTGCGACAAAATAAAAAAAATCCCACTAATAAGTAAATGGATCCAAGAACATGGAAACAAATGTGAAAAAGGAAATAAAAACATCATGCGTGGGCTGAAAATCACCACACGAGAACTCAATTTTGGCAATCTATATAACATTTACTTTACAAAATTGATCTAAAAGATAATAAATTCACAATCCGACTGACCAATCATATAGTTTTATGTATATGTATTTTAAGAAACTTAAACCGTGAAAAGAGCATCGATACACAACTTATTGACCAATCAAATAGTATTGAAACATTACACGGTAAAATTATAATAAAGACACATATTGACTGACCAATCAGATAGTTCTATTTTTAAAAATATAACAAAAATATTTAACGGTAAAAAGGTAATAAATAGAGATGAAAAAACAAAATAAATAAATAAATAAAGATGAAATAAATAACATAACGGAAGTGGGATTATTATAAAAATGAGTCTTGTGAAGAAGAAGCTATAGTTTTATAAAAGAATTTTTTTTAAAAAAAATTATTTTCTCAGAGTTGGTGTGGTTTTTGAGGATCTCTATAAAGTAACAAAACATCTACTCAAAATGTCCCAAGAATCTGTTCAGACAGAACAAGAAGAAGAAGAAATAAAGTCAGTGGAGGAACAATGGCGTCGGTCCGAAACGCAAGGACTTGAGCTACTCCCTGAAGCTTCCTCCTCAAACAAAAACACCTCGACAAACCCAGAAACAGAGCTCCGGCAACATCCACCGGAAATGGAAAACGGCGGCGGTGCTCCTCCTCCTCCTCCGGAGCCTAAAAAAGCAGAGATTCCCGGAGTAGCATTCAAAGAGCTTTTCAGATTCGCAGATGGTTTGGATTACGCGTTGATGGGAATTGGCTCCGTTGGTGCTTTCGTCCACGGCTGCTCTTTACCTCTGTTCCTCAGATTCTTCGCCGATCTCGTTAACTCCTTTGGCTCTAACGCTAACGACGTCGACAAGATGATGCAAGAAGTTCTCAAGGTACAAGCTTTAAAAAATCTCCTCTGTTTCTTCAATCTCTGAAACACTAATTCAAAAACTTTGGTTTCTTCTACAGTATGCTCTTTACTTCCTCGTCGTCGGTGCTGCAATTTGGGCTTCCTCCTGGGCAGGTGAAAAACCTAACCTTTAAGTTTCTTGATTTACGATTTTAATCCTCTGTTTTTTGTTACAGAGATTTCGTGTTGGATGTGGACTGGAGAGAGACAAACGACGAAGATGAGAATAAAGTATTTAGAAGCAGCTTTGAACCAAGACATTCAGTTCTTCGACACGGAGGTTCGAACTTCCGATGTTGTCTCCGCCATTAACACCGACGCAGTTATGGTCCAAGACGCCATTAGCGAGAAGGTAGAGCAAAAGAAAAACAGAGTCTTATGTCTATTACTCTGTTTTTTACTCTGTTTTTACTCTGTTTTCTTACTCAATTGATCTGATCTTGGATCTCAGTTAGGGAACTTCATCCATTACATGGCGACTTTTGTGTCCGGATTCATCGTGGGTTTCACGGCAGTGTGGCAACTAGCTTTGGTGACACTCGCGGTGGTTCCGTTGATAGCTGTGATCGGAGGAATCCACACCACAACTCTCTCTAAGCTCTCTAACAAGAGTCAAGAGTCTCTTTCTCAAGCTGGTAACATCGTCGAACAGGTGGGCACACATCCCAAGAATCAAAATCTTCTCTTACATCTCTTGTCTGATTCGGGTTTTAAAATTGCAGACAGTGGTGCAAATCAGAGTAGTAATGGCGTTTGTCGGAGAGACAAGAGGCTCTCAAGCTTACTCATCAGCATTGAAGACAGCTCAGAGACTTGGTTACAAAACAGGTTTAGCCAAAGGAATGGGACTCGGTGCTACTTACTTCGTCGTCTTCTGTTGCTACGCTCTCTTGCTATGGTACGGTGGCTATCTTGTTCGCCATCATCTGACCAACGGTGGTCTCGCTATTTCCACCATGTTCGCCGTCATGATCGGTGGCTTGTAAGCACTCTTCTCTCTCTGTTTGTTCATTGAAGATCGGTTTGTTTATTGAGTTCTTGTTCTTGTTTAAAAGGGCATTAGGGCAATCAGCACCGAGCATGGCTGCATTTGCGAAAGCTAAAGTCGCTGCTGCAAAGATCTTTAGAATCATTGATCATAGGCCTACGATAGAGCGTAACAGCGAGTCCGGTGTGGAGCTAGACTCTGTCTCGGGTCTCGTCGAGCTTAGAAACGTTGACTTCTCGTACCCGTCGAGACCAGATGTTAAGATCCTTAACGACTTTACCCTCTCTGTCCCCGCTGGGAAGACTATAGCTTTGGTTGGGAGCAGCGGTTCGGGCAAAAGCACTGTCGTTTCGCTTATAGAGAGGTTTTACGACCCGACATCAGGTGCAAAAAACAGAACGTCCAACACTTTTGCCTGTGCTTGTGTTTAACACGTTTTGATCTTACTTGCAGGACAAGTTTTACTAGATGGTCATGACCTGAAGACGCTGAAACTTAAATGGTTAAGGCAACAGATAGGGCTTGTGAGCCAAGAACCGGCACTGTTCGCCACTTCTATCAGAGAGAACATACTCTTAGGCCGTCCCGACGCAGATCAAGTCGAGATAGAGGAGGCTG